>JADLZN010004052.1:57500-198466 GCA_018155175.1 Sinocyclocheilus anophthalmus | reverse complement strand
TTAGCCTCTGGTGCTTAGGGAAGCACTTAGGAAGAGGTAGAAGGAAATGAGGGAGGAAGCCAGTAAGCTTGTGTTGCTGGCTGATGATGCCCTGCTTGGACATCTGCAGCAAGGGCTGCTGGCCATTGATAGGAAAAAAGGAGTAGCGGAAGGGTAAGAGTAAGGTAGCTGAGCTTGAATGGCTAGCGGAGGCAGCCTCACGCCAACGTCTGCCACCGGAGGTAGAAGGAAGGGAGGGGGGAAGGATAGGAGTTTGGGAAGCTACGCTAGCGGGCAACATAGCTGAAGGCGCCGCAGTGACTGGTTGAGAAGAGGAGTGAGGCAATGCAGTATGAGGAGAAGCCGAGTCTGGGGCGTGGCCCAGGCTTGCTGACCGCCTGCTGCGTCTTGAAGCTTGAGGGGAGCCGGAACTTGATCTGGAAGACAACGTAATTTTGAATGAAGTAGGGAGCTATGAGGAAGAGGTGCATGGGCTGCAATTGTCAGCAGAGGCAGCCTGACATTTAAATCGGCTTCCGGGTTAGTGTCTGCTATGGGAGCTGGAGGCCACTAAAAAGAAAAAAGAGGTCATTAGAAACAGGAGGAAAAGCCAGAGACGTGTGGGCCTGAGTTGCAAGCGGAGGCCGCCTCACGCTTCGTTCGCACGGAAGGGAGTGGGGTTTGTGACATCCTGTAGAGCCTGTGCAGCCTGCACAGCTAGCAGAGGCAGCCTCATGCTAGTGTGTGCTATGGGAGCTGAAGGCCACTGAAAAGGAAAAAGGATTAGAAGTAACAGGAGGAAAGACTGAGATGTGAGGGCATATGTTGCAAGCGTAAGCAGCTTTGCGCTTGTTTCAGCTGCTGTAGCTGTAGGCCACGGGGCTTGTGATATTCGGGGGAAAATGCTGGAGAGCCTGTGCAGCCTGCACAGCTTGCAGAGGCAGCCTCACGCTAGTGTGTACTATAAAAGCTGGAGACCACTGAAAAGGAAGAGAGGTTAGAAGTAGCAGGAGAAATATGACGACTTTGACAACATCATAAAATGACGAAAAGACATGCTTTTCCTCTTAACCACACAATAAGAAGTAAGTATTGAAACAGCTAGCCAGCCAAGCAGCACATCAGCTGGTAGAGACTTGGAGAGAGGTGCCTAGCAGTATGCACAACGCATGCAAATTAGGTTGCTAGTTGTACTTGTTCAATAATATTAATAATAATAATAGTTTCTTTATGATACACCTTAGTTGTTAGTTTGCACCTATAATTGTACACTGTTTAACTTATTTTCACGAAAATCAAATCTTTTTCATCTTATCTGTCTATCTGAGCACAATGTGTAATTTAAAATACAGGTAAAAAAGCTAGTGAAAATTAATACAGAAAATTAGAGTAATTTCATTGTGTGTTTTACGCAGAGCGGCGCCGCGATGAAGCTGGTGTCGGCGAGCGGTGACTGGCGGAAAAAAGGAGGACTAGGGCCGGCAGAGCGACGAGGGTGAGAGGATACCAACGATCCCCAGTAAGGTCTAGTGTAGTACGGAAAACGTTGTGCTGTAATATAATGGCTTAAAGGAGCAAAAACCGAATGCTGCGAAAACTTTCGTGGAAAACTGAGGGGTAAGTGGGTATCTATATATATTATATAAATCTATATCTATATATATATACTCTATATATAATATATACATATAGAATATATATATATCTATCTAGATATATAACACACACACACACGTATTGTGCTGTTAAGGGTGATTAGTGATTGAGCTCCACCTGGGCCACCCCCCCCCAGAACCAGACTGATTGATTATCTGATCGTGCTCCTCCCGCACCTTGTTAATAAAACATCATATTGATGACAGACTCGAGCGCATGGACTGTGTCAGAAAGCGAACGTGCATCTGTATACTGTATCCAGTGTAGACAAGATAGCGGAAGTGATTGTAATTTCTGTTTGCTTTTGACGCGATGCAACACTCGCATTCAGCATAATCAAGTGTCAAGCCGTTAAGCAACTTAACGCCAGTTGGCGGGGCCTATGGTGAAAAGATTACTATTCGTTGATGTCTTACTCTAGAGGCGGTGTTTATGCAAATGTTTGTGCCCTTGTGACGTCACATGCCACCTCAGATCCTAACAAGCCATTTTTGGAGCTTGATTAAATAAATGCTTTTGCTTATAATGAGGAGGATGTTTTAAGCTATGAAACTTGCAGCAGTGTTGCAAAGTCCACGGTTTTCCCATGGAATTGGGCTACTTTAACACTGTTGCTGCGGGTTGTTTTTTTATGTCAGCGGGTTGAAGCGCCCCTAATAACTTGATATTCAGCCCCTGGAATGCGAATTTTACTGGAGGAACCCTGCCGAAAAATTTATTTTACCCCCCTTGAAACGCGATCGGGCTAGTTTTGAGTAGCAATTGGGCGGGTTTTGTTGTGAAAACCTGGCAACCCTGACTTGCAGGATGTTTTAATGGTACAAAAAATCCCCTTATATGCCAAAAGATCAAGGCAAATTTGATTTTTCATATCATGACCTCTTTAAGATTTTGGCCTTCTCAAGAGACAAACTGAAGTGATTGTTGGTCGCCATCTGTTTGTGCAGTGTGAAACAGCCTTTATATGTCTGAATGTCACTGAATAAGAAACAAAATATCTTACAGTTTGAGAAGATCAAGATGTGACTTCCTTTTTGAGAAAGACCGCTTTCTTGTCTCAGGCTCAATGACGCATGGGCCGGCCAGGTCGAACAAGCGCTGAGGACTTCCCACAATCTGGAGGGGGGCAGGGGGAATAACTGCATGTTTATTAGTACAGGAAAACCTGAGTACTCAAGGAAGCAGTAGAGATTTTTTTTTCCATGTCTGTGGCATAAAATGAGAATCTTCTGAAATGCAGCGGCACATGAAATTGAGTATGCATAGCCAGAAGCATTTTGAAATAATGCATATGCATAGAGTACTGTATGTTTCACCACATAATTAAAAAAATAAGTCTAAAGTGTTTTACTATTTAGATCGTCATAGAAGAGATGTTACACTAGAAGTATGACATAGTGTGTAAGTAGAATACACTGTGTGTGCATACTAAGTGTGAAGGTGTCACCTCTTTCATGATCTTGATGGCCTCCACTCTGTGCTGGGGTGGTGGGTAGAGCAGAATACGGTGGTACAGGGACTGCAAAACAGGCTTCATGGACTCGACACAGCCCACCAGACGGACTAACTCTGCTGCCACATAGCAGATGGTGCGAACAACTGGCCCAATCATGACGGGAGCACTTGATGAGCAGCCAGAACCCCGGCCCTGATCCAAGACCGCTGTCCCCGGTGCTGCGTCTGAGTCCTGGGATTGCCCACCATGGGCAGAGGTGATGGTTTTATCACTCGCTGGGTTTCCCATAATCACCACAAGAGTTGGACACAACTGCTTCCTGTGTGTAGACAGTACACCCGCACTGATGATGTATAATTGCAGCAAGATCCTCCAGAATCATAATAATCACTTTGTAAAACCAAAGTAACACAGATTGAGATTATGCGCTTTAAAGAAATAGATGCGTTTATTGTACAATGGTAATATTTTTTTGACATACTTAGGAAATATCAAGGTTCCCACTGAAGTATGGTGGAGGATACTTTAAAGAGATAGTTCACCCCAAAATGAAAATTCTGTCATTAATTACTCACCCTCATGTTATTCCAAACCCGTAAGACCTTCGTTCATCTTCGGAACACAAAGGAGGGGGGGGTGAAACGTAAACGTAAACAAACGTAAACAATGCTGATTACGTCGATTACGCTCTTGGGTACTCTCCAAAATGGCGGGAAACGTAACTCGGGGGAGAAGAATTGTTAAATAAATTGTTTTTTGTGTTTTCTTTGCGCTCAAAAAGTATTCTCTGAGTACTTCAGTTCAGCTGAAGTTGAGCCACTGATGTCACATGGACCGTTTTATCGATGTCCTTACTACGTTTCTGGGAACATTACAGTTGCGTTGCTATCTATGCAGGGTCAGAGAGTTCTCACATTTCATCAAAAATATCTTAATTTGTGTTCCGAAGATGAACGAAGGTCTTACGGGTTTGGAACGACATAAGGGCGAGTAATTAATGACATCATTTAAATTTTTGGGTGAACTAACCCTTAATTTCAGTTATTTACACTTGCAATCACATAGTAAAATATATGGTTTTGAAGGCTGTCAATTTAATGTTAAATTAATGCAATTAATTGCGTATTAAAAATGAAAAGCAATAATACTTGTGCATAAGTTGAGCTACTTTTAACTACATAAATTGCAGAGACCCTTGATTTAAATGTGCACAGAGAACAAGGACATGTCTCACCAGATGAGGTCAGTGAAATTGCGATGCAGGTGCATTGTGGGAGGACAGCTGCTCAGCATAGACAGGATACACTCCAGGTACAACAGCTGCAGCAGCTGGTTTTCACTAAAGAAACACACAAACACACACACACACACACATCACATGAACACACACTAGATAAAGTCTGAAATCACATATGGAGTAGGTAAAAAAAATTGAGGAGGAACGAACTTCATGACCATTAAAAATATGTTCTTTATAGTATAAATGTGTGCAATATGAATGAAATCCAGACATGCTACATCCACCATGTTGGCTTTGTCATGTGACCTATGCATCACTTTACTCCCATTCACAACTCCTCTCCTGTGGCTTCAAGGGATAGTAAAGTGTCCACTGGATGCTCACTTTAAAATCTTGGTGGTAGTAGGAGGTCACTTTTCGCCTACTGGTTGTATACGCCCAATTTGGACATACCAACTCATTTACATCCTGTTTTCAGGAAAGAATCAGAATGAGCTTTATTACCAGGTATGTTACACATACGAGGAATTTGTTTTCATGACAGAAGCTCCACAGTGTAAGATTAAGATGGCGCCGACGCTGATGGCTGCCTCCGTGGCGTGCTCCGCAGTTGTTTTTATGTTTTTGTTAGTTTGTCCTGTCTTTACTTACACTGTGGACAGAAGCTCCACAGTGTAAGATTAAGATGGCGCCGACGCTGATGGCTGCCTCCGTGGCGTGCTCCGCAGTTGTTTTTATGTTTTTGTTAGTTTGTCCTGTCTTTAGTTATATCCCTGCAATCAGTTTCACCAGAGACAAATTGCTGGACATTCGGAAGTACACACCACCCGATATTTCACCGTTTTTCAACGCTTCGGATGTTTTGCGGGGGGGGGGGGGGGGGGGGGGAAACCATGTGTTGTCGGGAGCTGTGGCGCTGTTCAGACGCTTCAGGACGCACAGAAGGGGGAAGCGAGCCGGCGCGCTCGTCAAGATCAGACAGCACGGATTCAGGATGCCGTTGCCTAGCATCCATCTGGCAAACCTCAGCTCTCTACCCAACAAAACAGACAAACTCATTCTGCTCTCCCGGACAAATAAGAATTTTTCAAACTCTGCTGCTCTGTGTTTCACGGAAACCTGGCTGAAGGACGCCATACCGGACAGTGCGTTAAATCAGCCAGGCTTTCAGCTGTTCAGAGCCGACCGCGACGCAGAATCAACGGGGAAAACATGCGGCGGCGGGACATGCTTTTACATCAAACGAAAGGTGGTGTACAGATGTAACTGTGTTAAAGAAGATATGCTGTAAAGATCTAGAAGTGCTCTTCATTAACTGTAAGCCTTTCTACTCGTCGCGTGAGTTTTGCTCGTTCATTCTCGTAAGTGTCTACATACCACCGAAAGCGCACGTGAGCCTGGCTTTACAGAAACTTGCTGATCTGATCACAGAGACAGAACAACAGCACCCGGACTTTGTTTTAATCATTCTTGGGGACTTTATTAAAGCCAATCTCTCCCGTGAACTGCCAAAATACAGACCGCACATCACATGTCCCACCAGAGACAGTAAAATATTGGATCACTGTTACACCACAATAAAAAATGCATATCACTCTGTCCCACGAGCATCTTTGGGGCTCTCTGATCACTGCTTGGTTCATCTTATTCCGACCTACAGGCAGAAACTGAAATCAGTTAAACCTGTATTAAGGACTGTAAAAAGATAATGAAGCAGAGCAGGATTTACAAGCCTGTTTTGACTGTACTGATTGGAGTGTTTTTTGAAGCTGCTGTCAACGATCTGGACGAGCTCACAGAGACTGTAACTTCATATGTCAGTTTTCTGTGAAGATATGTGCATTCCTACTAGGACTCATTTAACTTACAACAATGAAAAACCATGGTTCACTGCAAAACTCAGACAGCTCCGTCAGGCCAAAGAAGATGCTCACAGGAAGGGGGATAATGTCTTGTATAAACAGGCTAAATACACACTGGAAAAAGAGATCAGAGTGGCAAAGAGGAATTCTTCTGAAAAAATAAGGATTCAATTCTATTCCAGTGACTCAGCATCAGTGTGAAAAAGTCTGAAAAAAATCACCAATTACAAGACACCATCACCCAGCACTGCGGAGAATCAACACCTTGCAGACGATCTGAACGAGTTCTACTGAAGGTTTGAAAAAACACCCCACACCTGAACACCTCTCCACACAACCATTAAAACCTCCTGCAACCCCCCTCTCCCCCAAACCTGCAATTCAGATCAGCGAAGACGAGGGGCGCCAGGTCTTCCGGAAGCAGAAAAGGAAAAAACAACAGGCTCAGATTGTGTTACACCAGCCTGTCTGAAAACATGTGCTGACCAACTGGCCCCATCTTCACACAGATCTTCAACAAATCACTGGAGCTGTGCAAAGTCCATGCCAGCTTCAAACGCTCCACCATCATCCCCGTCCCAAAGAAAACCAAAATTACTGGACTTAATGACTACAGGCCTGTGGCTCTAATGTTTGTGGTCATGACGTCATTTTAAAAATTGGTGCTGGTCCACCTGAAGGACATTACTGGACCCTTGCTGGATCCTCTTCAGTTTGCCTACAGAGCAAACAGGTCTGTGGACGATGCAGTAAACATGGGACTGCATTATGTTCTGCAACATCTAGACAGACCAGGGACTTACTGTATGTGAGGATCCTGTTCGTGGACTTAAGCTCGGCCTTTAACACTATCATCCCAAACCTCCCCCTGCCCAAACTATCTCAGCTCTCCGTGCCCACCTCCGTCTGTCGGTGGATCAACAGCTTCCTGACAGACAAACAGCAGCTAGTGAGGCTGGGAAAATAAACATCCAGCTCCCGTACGATCAGCACTGGAGCTCCTCAGGGTTGTGTTCTCTCCCCACTGCTCTTCTCCCTGTACACAAACGACTGCACCTCAAAAGACCCCTCTGTCAGCTCCTGAAGTTTGCAGATGAAACCACACTCATCGGCCTCATTCAGGAACGTGACGAGTCTGCTTACAGACAGGAGATCGAGCAGCTGGCTGTCTGGTGCAGTATCAACAACCTGGAGCTCAACACGCTCAAAAACAGTGGAGATGATCGTGGACTTCAAGAGAAACCCCCCTGCACTCCCCCCACTCACCATCATGGACAGCAGTGTGGCTGCAGTGGAGTCATTCAGATCCCTGGGAACCACCATCTCTCAGGACCCGAAGTGGAACACTCACATAGACTCCATTGCAAAAAAAAGGCCCAGCAGAGGTTGTACTTACTCCACCAGCTGAGGAAGTTCAACCTGCCACAAGAGCTGCTGAAACAGTACTCCGCCATCATTGAATCCATTCTCTGCACTTCAATAACTGTCTGGTTGAGCTCAGCTTCCAAATCTGACCTCAGAAGACTTCAGTGGGTAGTCCGGACTGCTGAGCGAATCTTTGGTACAACCCTCCCTTCTCTCCAAGGACTGTACTCGTCCAGAGTGAGCAAAAAGGGCTGGCAGAATCACTCTGGATCCCACACATCCAGCACACTCCCTCTTTGAACTGTTGCCATCTGGTCGACGCTACAGAGCTCTGAGCACCAGAACGGCCAGACACAGGAACATTTTCTTCCCTCAGGCCATCCATCTCAGGAACACTTGACAATAACTGTGGAACAAACACTATTTATTCACTCATACACTTAATTATCTAACACACACACTCAGTCTACACCTCAAATTTGCACATAATATACAGTACCTGTACAAAAAAAATATATATATATATACAGGGGAAAAGGATTTGATACACTGCCGATTTTTCAAGGTTTCCCACTTACAAAGAATGGAGAGATCTGTAATTTCCATCATAGGTACACCTCAACTGTGCGAGACAGAATCAAAAAAAAAAAAACCCCCCTCCCCCCTCATCCGACACCCCAACGCACCCCCCATGTATGATTTTTTAATAATTAATTTCCATTTTATTGCATGAGATAAGTATTTGATACAATAGAAAAATTGAACTTAATATTTGGTACAGAAACCTGTGTTTACAATTACAGAGGTCAGACGTTTCCTGCAGTTCTTGACCAGGTTTGCACACACTGAAGCAGGGATTTTGGCCCACTCCTCCACGCAGGTGTTCTCCAGATTTTTCAGGTTTTGGGGCTGTCACTGGGCAACATGGCGTTTCAGCTCCCTCCATAGATTTTCTATTGGGTTCAGGTCTGGAGATTGGCTAGGCCACTCCAGGACCTTGAAGTGCTTCTTACGGAGCCGCTCCTTAGTTGTCCTGGCTGTGTGTTTGGGGTCATTGTTATGCTGGAAGACCCAGCCACGACCCCTCTTCAATGCTCTTACTGAGGGAAGGAGGATGTTGCCCAAAATCTCGCAATACATGGCCCCATCCATCCTCCTCTCAATACGGTGCAGTCGTCCTGTCCCTTTGCAGAAAAGCAACCCCAAAGCATGATGTTTCCACCCCAATGCTTCACAGTAGGTATGGTGTTCTATGGATGCAACTCAGCATTCTTTCTCCAAAAAGTTGAGTTTTTACCAAAAAGTTATATTTTGGTATCCTCGGAACAAATGACCTTCTCCATGCCTCATCTGGCTCATCCAGAGGGTTTTTGGCAAATTAGACGGGCCTGGACATGTGCTGGATTGAGCAGGGGGGACCTGGCCCACGCTGCAGGATTTTAATCCATGACTGTGTAGTGTGTTACTAATGGTAACCGTTGAGACTGTGGTCCCAGCTCTATTCAGGTCATTGACCAGGTCCTCCCGCGTAGTTCTAGGCTGATCCCTCACCTTTCTCAGGCTCATTGATAATCTTAGAGGCCGAGGGGGGGATCTTGCATGCATGGAGCCCCAGTCCGAGGGAGATTGACAGTCATCTTGAATTTCTTCCATTTTCTAATAATTGCGCCAACAATTGTTGCCTTCTCACCAAGCTGTTTGCCTATTGTCCTGTAGCCCATCCCAGCCTTGTGCAGGTCTACAATTTTTGTCCCTGGTGTCCTTAGACAGCTCTTTAGTCTTGCCCATAGTGGAGAGGTTGGAGTCTGATTGATTGAGTGTGTGGACCGGTGTCTTTTATACCGGTAACAAGTTCAAACAGGTGCAATTAATACAAGTAATGAGTGGAGGATAGGAGGGCTTATTAAAGACAAACTAACAGGTCTGTGAGATCTAGAATTCTTGCTGGTTGGTAGGTGATCAAATACTTATTTCATGCAATAAAATGGAAATTAATTATTTAAAAATCATACAATGTGATTTTCTGGATTTTTTTTTATTCTGTCTCTCACAGTTGAGGTGTACCTACGATGAAAATTACAGATCTCTCCATTCTTGTAAGTGGGAAAATTTGAAAAATCAGCAGGTGTATCAAATATTATTTGCACCACTGTCTATTGTAATATACCTGCACACACAATTGTCAATTATATGTTTCTATTCCTTATCTACTTGTTCTATTTTAATTTTTATTATCTGTGTTTTTTGTTCTGTCACGTCATTCTGTTACACTGTGGAAGCTTCTGTCACGAAACCAAATTCCTCGTATGTGTAAACATACATGGCAATAAAGCTCATTCTGATTTGATTTAACAGAATGACAGTGACAGAATAAAAACACAGATAATAAAAAATAGAAAAATAGAACAAGTAACTAAGGAAAATGGTTATTTTAATATACAAATCGACAATTGTATGTACAGGAATATAACAATAGACAGTTGTATGTACAAGTATATTATGTGCAAACTGAAATGTAGACTGAGTATGTGTGTTAGATAAATAAGAGTATGAGTGAATAAATAGTGTGTGTTACACAGTTATTGTCAAGTGTTCATGAGATGGATGGCATGAGGGAAGAAACTGGAAACTGTTCCTGTGTCTGGTCGTTCTGGTGCTCCGAGCTCTGTAGCGTCGACCAGATGGCAACAGTTCAAAGCGGGAGTGTGCTGGATGTGAGGGATCCATAATGATTTTGCCAGCCCTTTTGCTCACTCTGGATGAGTACTGTTCTTGGAGAGAAGGGTGGGTTGTACCAATGATTCACTCAGCAGTCCGGACTACCCCTTGAAGTCTTCTGAGGTCAGATTTGGTAGATGAGCTGAACCAGACAGATATAGAAGTGCAGAGGACAGATTCAATAATGGCGGAGTAGAACTGGTTCAGCAGCTCCTGTGGCAGCTGAGGAAGTTCAACCTCTGCTGGGCCTTTTTAACAGTGGAGGCAATGTGAGTGTCCCACTTCAGGTCCTGAGAGATTGTGGTGCCCAGGGACCTGAATGACTCCACTGCAGTCACAATACTGTCCATGATGGTGAGTGGGGGGAGTGCAGAGGGTTTCTCCTGAAGTCCACTGTCATCTCCACTGTTTTGAGCGTGTTGAGCTTCAGGTTGTTGAGACTGCACCAGACAGCCAGTCTTTAACCTCCTGACTGTAAGCAGACTAGTCACCGTCCTGAATGAGGCCGATGAATGTGGTGTCGTCTGCAAACTTCATGAGCTTGACAGAGGGGTCTTTAGACGTGCAGTCGATGGTGTACAGGGAGAAGAGCAGTGGAGAGAGAACTCAACCCTGAGGAGCACCAGTGCTGATCATACGGGTGCTGGATGAGAATTTTCCCAGCCTCACTAGCTGCTGCCTGTCTGCAGGAAGCTGTTGATCCACTGACAGACGGAGGGGGGCACAGAGAGCTGAGTTAGTTTGGACAGAGGGAGGTTTGGGATGATAGTGTTAAAAACCGAGCTGAAGTCCACAAACAGGATCCTCACATAAGACGGTCTGTCTAGATGTTGCAGAACATAATGCAGTCCATGTTTACTGCATCGTCCACAGACCTGTTTGCTCTGTAGGCAAAATGAAGAGGATCCATCAAGGGTCCAGTGATGTCCTTCAGGTAAGCCAACACCAGTCTTTCAAATGACTTCATGAACACAGATGTTAAAGCAACAGGTCTGTAGTAATTAAGTCCAGTAATTTTGGGTTTCTGTGGGACGGGGATGATGGTGGAGCGTTCGAAGCATGAAGGGACTTCGCACAGCTACAGTGATCTGTTGAAGATCTGTGAGAAGATGGGGGCCAGCTGGTCAGCACAGGATGTCAGACAGGCTGGTGTAACACAGTCTGGACCTGGTGCTTTTCTCCTTTTCTGCTTCCGGAAGACCTGGCGCACCTCTTCTTCGCTGATCTGAATTACAGGTGTGGGGAGAGGGGGGTTGCAGGAGGTGTTAATGGTTGTGTGGAGAGGTGTTCAGGGCGGGTGTGGGGTGTCTTTTCAAACCTGCAGTAGTACTCGTTCAGATCGTCTGCCAGGTGTTGATTATCCGCAGTGCTGGGGGATGGTTGTCGTGTAATTGGTGATTTCTTTTAGACTTTTCCACCCTGATGCCGAGTCCAATGGAAAGGAGAGATTTAATCCTTATTTTTTCGAATAATTCCTCTTTGCCAGACCTGATCTCCGTGTCCAGTGGGATTTAGCTGTTTATACAGAAAATATCACCCTCCTGGAGCATCTTCTTTGGCTGACTGGAGCTGTTGAGTTTGCGTGAACCAGGTTTGTCATTGTTGTGAGTAAGTGAGTACTGGTAGGAGACATGCCCACCCCAAGGGCTTAACAGAAACTGATATATGAAGTTACAGTATCTGTGATCTCATCCAGATTGGTGGCTGCAGCTTTAAAAACACTCCAGTCAGTGCAGTCGAAACGGGCTTGTAAATCCTGCTCTGCTTAATTAGTCCATCTTTTTACAGTCCTTAATACAGGTTTAGCTGATTTCAGTTTCTGCCTGTAGGTCGGTATAAGATGAACCAAACAGTGATCAGAGAGCCCCAAAGCTGCTCGTGGGACAGAGTGATATGCATTCTTTATTGTGGTGTAACAGTGATCCAATATATCTCTGGTGGGACATGTGATGTGCTGTCTGTATTTTGGCAGTTCACGGGAGAGATTTGCTTCATTAAAGTCCCCGAGAATGATTAAAAAAAGAGTCCGGGTGTTGTTGTTCTGTCTCTGTGATCTGATCAGCGAGTTTCTGTAAAGCGGAGCTCACGTGTGCTTGCGGAGGAATGTAGACACTTACGAGAATGAATGAGCAAAACTCCCGCGGTGAGTAGAAAGGCTTACAGTTAATGATGAGCACTTCTAGATCTGAACAGCACATCTTCTTTAACACAGTTACATCTGTACACCACCTCTCATTGATGTAAAAACATGTCCCGCCACCGTGTGATTTCCCTGTTGATTCTGCGTCGCGATCCGCTCTGAACAGCTGAAAGCCGGGAGACTCAACGCGCTGTCCGGAATGGCGTTTTTCAGCCAGGTTTACGTGAAACACAGAGCAGCAGAGTTTGAAAAATCCTTATTCATCCGGGAGAGCAGAAGGAGTTCGTCAGTTTTGTTGGGTAGAGAGCGAAGGTTCACCAGATGGATGCTAGGCAACGGCGTTCTGAATCCGCGCTGCCTGAGCTTCACGAGCGCGCCGGCTCGCTTCCCCCGTCTGCACGTTCTGAAGCGCTTGATCAGCGCCGCAGCTCTCCCGACAAAAATGTCCAGCAAAACATCCGAATAGTCAAAAACCGGTGAAATATCGGGTGGTGTGTACTTCCGAATGTCCAGCAATTCGTCTCTGGTGAAACTGATTGCAGGGATATAACTAAAGACAGGACAAACTAACAAAAACATAAAAACAACTGCAGAGCACGCCACGGAGGCAGCCATCAGCGTCGGCGCCATCTTAATAAAGTCTTTTTCACCATACTATATAGAAGGAAGTACGCATATTCTGATAAAGGGTAGAACAGATTGACTTTTTGAGTTCTTGCTCAAAGTCAGAATGAACTATCCTATATTTTTACACTTTATATGAGAGGTGTTCGAAACTCACTGTCACAATGCTAATATTCATCCTCCAAGTAAATGGGATTTCTATGCCATTTTTTGTTCATCAACAAAAAAAATGGTCCCACTTTATATTAAGTGTATTTACATAAAAAATAGGTACAATGTACTTATTGTGTTCACATTGTATTGCAAAACACTTTTGCTGCTACTAAGGTGGGATATGGGTAAGGTTAGGGACAGGTTTGGTGGTATGGGTTGGTTTAAGGGTGGGTTAAGGTGTAAGGGATGGGTCAACAGTGTAAATATAAATGTAATTACAGAAATTAATTACAGAAGTAATTACATGCAGGTATTTTTAAGATATAAGTACAATGCAAAAACATGTATGTACACAATAAGTGCATTGTACCAAATTATTAATTTAAATGTAAGTACATAGTAGTTAAGGCCACTTAATATAAAGTGGGACCAAAAAAAAAATTGTTAAAACAACAATACATGTGATTTGAGGCATCATTCATACTGTCTGTTAGACGTTTCTGCAATACTTAATAAAAAAAACTGCAAGACAGTGTCCCTCTAGAAGCAGGATTGTACAACCCTGGGTTACAATTTTGCTATTATACTGCGAGTAGGAGCTACAGTAATGTGAGCAAACACCACTAATAATGCTAGTCTAATAATAACAACCCAACAACAAGTTGAAGATATGCAAAGCTTACTTGGAGACAGACTCCATTTTGTCACAGAAACCAGTGAGCGCCATAACAACATCTTCATACAGTGCATCAGTAGTGGGAGACAGATCTGAAAACATGAAGATATACGTAACTTACAATAAATGGCAAACTGAAAAAGCAAGCAATTGAACGATACCCTTGGTGCACGTAAACACCTCAACCAATTACATGCTCTCTTCCTTACTGTGCTCAAAATATTTTTTGGTGAATAATAATTATGTATGTGAAACATTAAAGAACTGCACATAACGAGCTGCTTATCTCTTCTGTGATGCATTTTAATGCTTATTAGATAACCGCGATCATCTTAGCAACATGCTCAAGAGGAATATGACCTCTCAGAAAAAGGTTGGGAACTTCTGCCTTATAAGATAGATACCTAGTGTGCAGATTTTAGAAAAGAACTAATATCAGTGACAGCTGCTATCATCAGTAAATGTGATATACTAGTTGAGCTATGAAAATGATTGTGGAAAATGATCAAATCAGAACGTTTGACGGATGAGTCATGCTGAAAACCCCGTCTTTGGCTGGCAACCGGAAACACATTTTCACGGCTTATCGATTCAGTGTACCTCTGCGCTGGTGGACAGGTATGCAACGTTCCTCACCATCAACACCCTGTAAAAACCCAACCAGACACTTTTATAACATCAGTTCATTCTTAACATCCTTAATGTATAAGAAGTCAAAAAATGAAAAATAAATAGTCACAAGGGAAACGGGTAACTTTTGCATTAAAAAAAAAAAACACTATACAATGTCACCCTTAACCAATCACATTACCATATTTCAGAGATTATAGACATGTGCTTGTGTTTAATAAAGCTCTGTGAAACTGTCACGAAACGTGACTCACTGTGTTTTCTTGTCTATGGCGTAGTTGTAGGGTGAGGTCTCCGAGAATCTGACTGAGGGTGGCCCTGACCGCTGTGTTGATACTGCGTTGATGACAACTCGATATGTATGTCTCAATACACACCTGGAAACACACAAAGATGCAACAAATGCTAAAATCCACCACAACAAACTGCCTTTGTTTTGCTGCAACAACAAAAAGTTACCATTCTCATGTTAGACCATTGTAGATATTTTACATGCCAAAAGTGAGACAACTTGAAAAATAGAACACTAGCATTTCATAATCACTTTTGTGAGCTGGTAAGACTATGCAAACTCGTTTGATCGTAAAGTCTGTAGTTTGCAACGGTACTTTATCTTTTCCCAGTTTAATATGCCGAGACGACCATCTCTGCCTTCAAGTCCTGTCAGAACAATCATATTTTATGAGATATGAATACACATGAAAGTTTACGTGGACTGATAAATCAACTTCTGACACAACCAAAGTTATTTTTGCAATTCTGTTTGGAGCTACGAGTACCACAGAAAGTACACACAAAAATAAAATGCATTTCATAAATCTGTCTCACACAAAGAAAAAGCAAGAAATCTTTTATTAAAAACTGTCACGAGAAATATGCACAGAAATTAGAGGACGGCCTTGCAGTGTAAACTGCAAGAAAAATGAAATGGTTCATAACCAAAAAAGGCCAACTTTAAAGCAATTGGGCATCCATGTAATGACTTTATCAGGCATGATCCAGTCATTTCTACAGAATGCATAAGCATTGCTTTGCCTGAAATTGCTAATAGAAATGGACCTAAACAGACTCACAGCTGTAACTGCAGGCAAAGATCTGACCTAAAAACAAGGGCACAGTGAATTGAAATTTGAGAAATTCTAAAATGCTGCAATAGACACAACATTAGGGTTCTAAAAGTACACTGCCTTTCAAAAGTTTGGGATCAGTAAGATTTTGAATGTTTTTTAATGGAGTCTCTTATGCTCATTAAAGCTGTATTTATTTGATTAAAAATACAGAAAAATGGTAATATTGTGAAATATTATTGCAATTTCTAATATTGGTTTCCTATTTTAATATACTTTAAAATATAATTTATTTCTGTGATGCAGAGCTGAATTTTCAGCATCATTACTCTAGTCTTCAGTGTCACATGATCTTTCAGAAATCATTCTAATATGCTGATTTATTATCAGTGTTGAAACTGTTGTGCTGCTTAATATTGTTGATGATACATTGTTCTTTGATCAGTGATTAATAAAAAGTTAAAAAAGAACAGCATTTAGTCCAAATAGAAATCTTTACTAAATATATAAGTCTTTAATATCACTTTTTATCCATTTAACACATGCTTGCTGAATAAAAGTATTCATTTTCTTTAAAAAAGAAAAAAGAAAAAAAAAAAAAGGAAAAAAGAAAAGAAAAAAAAATGACGGACCCAAACATTTAGCCTTTGTTGATTTTTTGATTGCTTTATTCCTCATTTGTAAGTTGATTGGATAAAGCACCTCTGCTAAATGATCTAAAGAAAACATTTGAATGTAGGGTATTGAATACTTTTGAATAAACCACTGTTTTTTACTTTTTTTATTTATCAAAGCATCTGAAAAAAAGTATTCACAATCCAAAAAAATATTAACTGACGATTGGAGTAATGATGCTGAAAAATCAGCTTTGCGTCACAAGAATAAATTGGTTAAGTATTGAAAAAGAAACCTTATTTAACATTGCAACAATATTTCAACAACTTAGTTTTTTTCGTTATTTGATCAAATAGATACGTCCAGAGAGCAGAAGAAAATTCTTTAAAAAATCGTACATCCCACCAAAAGTTGAAACAGCAGCATATAAACCAATCATGGCTCATAGAGAAACTTTCTGGCAAAATCCAGTGAAACATAAATACCCATAAATCAGTGTTGGGCAAGTTACTCTGAAAATGTAATCAAATTACTTATTGCTGATTACTCCTTTTAAAAGTAATCATGTTATTGTTCTGATTACTTTATTTCAAAAGTAAATAGTAATTAGTTACATTACTAGTTACATAACTTTTTTCTCCATGAAATTTATGAAATCCCAGCATACACGCTCCCGATAAATATTTGTTATTAAAGCATCAACATTCACAGAACACTGTTACTTTTAACTAAAGCAAGCGGCTGCTGCGTGCACGGTTTGGATGCATGCAAAGAGCGCTGCATTTATAATCTCTTAAAGACATCTCAGTTCATCGCAATCTCACAAACCTCTGTTATAACACAATAAATATATGCACAATGAATCTTTCACAATGTCTACACTTCGTGCGTTATAATGAAAGGATTCATGAGCACGCAATTCAGCACTGAATGCTCAATGCTGTAAAACATGTGTTATAGCCTAAATAGAAACTCTGCATACGCTTGCACCATTTATTTTTATATTAGTTCATGTTGCTTTTGTGCAATAGATGAATAACAATTTATTTGTTTTAGATATTTCATGTTTAGATATTTCTATTTTGCGGGAGTCCCGTGAATCATTTTATTCTCCCGCATCAGCAAATGAGTGTATATCGCCATCTGTACTGCGCGCAACATGTGCGGGGTCTCGTCGGGTCTCGCGGGAGCAGGTCTCTATCCACTGGCACTTGACTCGACAGTGGGTGTGCTACATCCTTTTTACAATCTCTAGGTTATAAATCACTGCATTCTGTCAGCAATGTAATGCGGCAGTGACGTATAGAGACCTCGGCTTGTAACTATACTCTAATTACTATTTTGAAAATTATAACGCGTTAAATTACTCCGTAACTAAAATGTAATCAAATTACAGTAACTGCCCAACACTGCCCATAATGCTGAAGAACGATCAAAGAAGTCACTGTCACCATCTTAAATATAAAATAAAATAAATACAAAATTAAATTGCTTCCCCAAAAAACCTTTTAGTGAACAGTTCTTAAAAGAACCATTTTTTCTTGGTGTGAAGAACCTTTTAATAATCCAAAGAACCCTTTTTCACTGTAAGAAATCTTGTTTTTTTTTGCTGGAATGAAAAGGTTCTGGGGATGGTAAAGGTTATTTGTGGAAACATTGACGCCAATAAAAAAACCTTTATTTTTACGAGTGTAGAAGAGCTTTCAGAAACAAGGGCACTGAAATAGTTGTCCTTCACTCTTGTTGTGCTATATAAATAATGGTTCCTTACCTCTTAAAGAAAGAGAGGCAACTGGAGTTCTTGGATGAAAACACTAAACAGTTTTATTTGAATGTAACAGATTTGATTGATTTCTAGTATTAAAATAATAATCCTGCTCTGTGATGAGTTTATGTTGCTACATCTCTGTTAGGCCTCCACAAAGTGGATGGAATCTTCCATTAAGCAAACAGAATGACTGACCACAGAGCATCTGCCGCTCTGCCACGCTTGCTCATGGAAAAAGGATCTAAGACGTGGCATCTGCGACTAACTCTTACCTGTAACCATAGCAACGAATGACACACTGTTGGAGGCTAGGAAAATCAGTTTCATGATGGGAGTGAGATGTCCGGGAGAGGGGTTCACTGTGTGCTATTGTGCCATTCTGAGAACCTCTACACCTAACAAAAACATTTGCCTTATACAAAATCAAAAGAGCGGAGTCTTGTGAATTGAAAACCACTTGCTTTGATATTATGTTATCAAGTGCAGCGACATTCAGACATTGTAAGCGTCTAAATACTTAATGGGTCTGCCGTATGACGGGACATGCTCTGTCAGAAAGGGCTTGCTTTAGCCTTATTGTTTATGGCCTGCTCCTGGGGCTCTTTGGTCCTGTGTGAAAATAAGAGAAGTCTGGCACAACCAGACCCATTTACACATCATGATGTGCTTTTATGAGCCGTTTATGGCCAACCAGAGGCAAGATAACAAAGTTAAAAACGCAAAGGAGGGGGAGGAACGCGATATACACAGACACAGTGGGATCTTGGCATGCAACTGTTTTTGTTTGTGCAAATACAATTTGCATAATGAAAAAAATCTGCATGGTGCATATCTAAGATTTCCCATAAAATGACAATCCACAAAGATGTGAAGCACCCAGACTGTTTTCTTTTTATCTGCAATCAACTCTTGGTCTGGTGTTTTCAGTTACCGCCGGTCCATATCACATACTAACCATCTTCTCAAATATGTAATAAGAACTGTACATTTATAAATCAAAAGCATCAAGGTTTTACATTTTGAAAGCAAAGAAATTAAGACATCCGTGAATATTAGCATTGTAATTTTGCTCTTGTTCTGTAAAACAAAATTATTCTTATTATCAGTTAAAATCTGTTATGACTTCCATTTCCCAATATAATAGCATTAATACTATAGTAATATATTGTTTCATTTTTATAATGTAATAAAAAAAATATTTGAATAATGATAATAATTATTATTGAATAGTCATATTGAATGGGTTCCAAAAAAAC
Organism: Sinocyclocheilus anophthalmus; assembly: GCA_018155175.1. Lineage (NCBI taxonomy): Eukaryota > Metazoa > Chordata > Actinopteri > Cypriniformes > Cyprinidae > Sinocyclocheilus > Sinocyclocheilus anophthalmus. The sequence goes on along the minus strand of JADLZN010004052.1, from coordinate 179,261 downwards.
GACGATAAATGCCGATAAAAAATATTGCGACGATGTCATGTGGCTAAAACGTAATTTTTTTCCCTCTCGTGATAAGTCATGGTGCTGGATTGGGCGTGTGCAGTGTAAATTGTTTAAGCATTAATGGCACGCAAAGCCCATTATAGTTGAGAGCAGCCACGCATGAGGTGTTTCTTGGTGGTTATAGTACATTGAAGAATGATCAAATGACTTTAGTTTTGACATACGTCATGTGACCTGAAAATGTGAAAAAATGTTACCATTGCCGTTTTGCAAAATATTTCCTCCTCTATCCTCAGGCTATAATTGACTGTAAATCCACATTTTAAAGCTGGGCCGTATTCACAAAACATCTTAAGGCTAAAAGTAGCTCATAACTCACCGATTTAGGAGAACATCTTTAACATATCGGGCGTGTCAGTCCTAAATTAAGGACTCCTACATTTTTGCTCTAAGAGTATTTCACAAAGTGTTTTAGAGCTAAAATTAGCTCCTAAATTTGTGAAACGTTAGGAGTAGTGAAGAGGACTCCAAGACCAAACCACAAACTATTCCTAAAATGGCTGTTGCCAGCAATCTACCTCGGAATATAAACATTTTAGAAACATTTGACGATAATGAGCTTTTAAAAAGGCTTTGGTTTGGAGGTTATCCCAACTCCAAATTTTTTTTATTATATCCTTAATATATAGCTGTTCTCGCGTCCAGTTTGGTTTTCTGTTATGTTTGCATGTCTTTCTATCAGCCATGATTATTCTACTCTGCTAATTAAAAAGCTGTTTATATGCATATTACCAAAACTGTATTAGTCGCAGAAAAACAAATTCCACACGAAGTGGCGAAATCACACAGTCCGTGACGGACAAATCATTAATGGCTGGTCTATGTAGGTATACAGTACGTCGGGCAGGAACATCCTAGCTCTCATCCATTTCAATAGCGAACTCAAATATGGCTTATCTCTGAAAATATGGGCTTATTCATCATACGATAAGAATAATGCAAAATCTTTTGTATCTGTACAGACTCTAACGTATTCGTGGTGACTCAGAATAATAACGAAAGTGGCGCTTTTGTACAAATATGGACAACAGATGCCTTTCTGCCGCTCGGACTCGTGAACTTGAGCTGTCATGTCGAAACCCTTTTACTTGCCTTAGTACAAGACTGAAAAATAATATCTAAAATTAAGGAAAAAAAATGAACTATAAAGAACCATTCAATCGAACCACATATCCTCAGATTAATGATCCGTATGAAACATGCTACAGGCGCATACTGGGAGTGAACAGTCCGTGTCGCGCTGACTTTTCAACATCTCTTAACCGAAAACAGAAAGCACTATGTACAATTTTTAAAACGTTAATGCAGTCTACTTGCGAACACATTCATAATTATTATATTTGCCGGTGCTCTGTGGCACGTTTTATGCATGTGCTTGAGCGCTTATTATGCTATGTAGGCAATTAAAGGCTCATTATTATGATTTATATTATTTATTAATAAAGGTGCGACTAATAGTCGACTAATGCTTAAAAATTAATGACTACTAGTTGACCAGAAAAATCTTTAGTCGAGGGCAGCCCTAATGCATATTAACTAATTGTTTACGAGAAGCATACATATAAGAGGCTGACAATTCCTATCGATAGCTAGGCTTGTTTATTAGTGCAAACCTGTAAAAAAACAAACACAAAACCAAGCCTGCATTTTAAAATCTTTATTTGAATGTGACAATTAACATTTTTATTTTAAAACCTGTATTTGAATATTGCAACATAATATTGCGCTCTACAATATTTCTATGAATAAATCTCTGACAGACTATCAGCCAATCACTGTGTGCATAGTTAGTAATTATGCTGACATCATCCATAGCAACAAGGTCAACCCCGACCTTACTCTTAGCTTAAGACTTCTGTCTATTCCTTAGTAAAAGTTTGTCTCAGCAGCTTTGTGAATAGGTTTTAAGAGAAAACTCTTAGCTAAAAACTTTTACTGCTTTTTAGGAGAACTCTTAGTGGTAAGATACAATGTTTTGTGAATACGGGCCCTGATATTTACTTAACTTCTTCCCAGGACCAGATTTCATATAGACAGAACCAGTCAGCATAAAGGGTGGTAAAATAAATACTATCGTGATGCATAAATACCTTTGTTCTTTTTTTGCATTATCATAATGAGAAATAGTGGTAATGTGCCTAATTGCTATGGAAGAAATAATAATAAAAAATGTATATATATATATAACTGTACAAGTTTGACCCAAAAACCTGTGATACTGACCAAACCACCGCATTGTCCTCATTAAAGCACAACATTATAGCACAGCAGTCTTTAAGAATAGATGCCCTTTAACAAGGTCTTTAATGAGAGAGTTGCCAGATTCCCTTTAGATTAGCAGTTTTCCGTTGGCCATCTCATTCTGTCAATGAAACATCAATAAAGCACGTCTTACCTCAGCAATTCTCAAGATGTTGTGGCCATTGATCTCAAAGGTAGAGGAGTAGGTGACACAAAGTAGGATCTACAACACAAAGAACTACAAAACATTAGCCATTTAATATAACAGCTGCTTGGCAGCACCTCTACTGAAAATGATTTAACACTTCTATATTAGAAACAGGAGATCAGGAAACACAGTGTGTCTAGGGCATGTGTGCCAGTAATTTGCAAATCCATCCAATTACACCACGGATGCAGACACTGAATTGATTAAGCCTGCTAGATGTAGCACTAAACATTTTCTCCACAAACCACTTCTGACAGAGCAGACATTTGTGACCTCACACACTGATGAAGAGGGTTCAGACGAGCACGGACCTTCATGACCTCCACCTGCAGGTCTTCATGTAGGGTGGGTGTCACCCTGATGGCTTCCAGGATCTGACTCAATAGCTGCTTCTCTGGAACCTCTGTTTCCACGGCAACAAAGCAATCCTCACAAAGGATCTTCTGGCAATGCCACAGGACAAAAAACATGCAAACTGCTGAGTAGAGTATGAACTATCACATCACAAAGAAAATTTATATTATTTGGTCACCTTGCCATGATTGTAAGCTGAATTGTAAATGTGTCAAATGTATTTTTACATTCTCTGAAAAAATGTAAAGTTGCATGCAAAACTTTCCACCACAATGCTAGGCACTCACTGTATAAAGAACTATTAATTTAAACATAAAAGACTGTAAAAATGCTATGAATGCAGTAAAAACCAGCTATGGTAAGTTACTTTGCTCTATTCAATGAAAAACTGTAACTGATCTAATTGACATTTCCAAAATTCTTTATGTGATGTCTTAATGTCTTCACATTTAATGGTTTTTCCACTGAAATAACCATGTTTCCCTTTCGAACGTTCACTTCACATTGTGTAATGTGTGTAACCCTTGTTTTACTCTGCTACTGAAGCCTGATTTGTTCACGTTTGTGTAGCTGCACAAACCAATGGCGCTTTAGCCCGCCAGAAAGGGCAAAGCCGACGTGTATATAAGTCGGCTCGCAATGCCATTTCATCAGAATCTTCTCCTTCAGCGATGAGGACCTACTCTTCGCTGACTCTGCAAGAAGCCGAAAAAGGAAGAAGCTCAGCCTGCAGCTCGCCGCCATCGAAGAGCCCCGGCAGAGGACAAGTCTCCCCTGCAGCCATCCGGCACGTTCTAAAAGAGCAAATTTCCAGCACGCGTTGTTGCAAATGTTGCGCTGCGAGTGCGGCTCCTTGCACGAGTCAGACGGGCACAGCGAGTGTGATGCCTGCCTGGGCAGCACCCACGCAAAGGCTGCGCTCACTAATGGCTCATGTTCTCATTGAGAGAATACGAGTTTGTCCACTCACCTATAGCCTCTTAGACGAGTGGTTCCCGCCGGGACGCCGTCAGCCGCCTTCCCGCCAGGGGCCGGCCCCGTTCTTACCTGAAGTTCACGAACAACTGACCAAGACATGGTGTGCCCCCTAATCGGCCCGAGTTAGCTCCTCCTCCTCAGCAACTCTCACCACCGTTGACGGCGCTGAGGAAAAAGGCTATAGCAAGCTCCCCCCTCTGGAGGAGGCGGTAGCTGCTCACTTGTGTCCACCGTCTGCGCTAGGATTAATGGCTCATGCAGCTCATCCCTCGAAGCCCTGCAGGACCACTTCGGCTCTGGCCAACAGGGCGTATGCAGCAGCCGGTCAGGCCGGATCGGCACTGCATACGATGGCAGTCCTACAAGTGTTTCAGGCCAAACTTCTCCGTGATATGGATGAGCCTGGCCAACATCAGGATGCTTTCAAAGAGCTGCGCACAGCGACTGATTTGGCTCTGCGCACTACGAAAGCCACAGCTCAGGCTATCGGCAAGATCATGGCCGGGTTGGTGGTGTTGGAGTGCCACCTTTGGCTGAAACTCACTGAAATAAGGGACGCCGAGAAGACGGTTCCTTGATTCTCCGGTCTCGCCAAAGGGCCTCTTTGGCCCCGCTGTGGACGGGTTTGCACAAGGCTTCTCAGAGGCTCAGAAGTGCTGCATCACTTCCTTCCTAAGCGCTCTGGTGCTGTGGCTGCTAGCCGCCAGAAAGCCCCATCCCCTCAGCCCGCAAAGCCGGCGCCGCCTCAGCCTCAGAAGTCTGAGCCCGGGCTTCAGCAGCGCCCCTGGATGGAAAAGCGGTTTCCTTACCCGAAGTGCCAAGGCCCACGCCCTTGGCTAGTGCTGGACCCTGAGCCCCAGAAGCTGTCCTGACCCATCAGAAAGGAAGAGGAAAGGGTCAGTTCTCACCTCAGTCAGAACTCCCTCAAAAACAGCTCGCTTTCACCCTCCATTCCTCCGAACACCTCTGAGCAATGGGAGTTTTGTTTCCCACGGGTCACGCCCTGCAGGTGCAGCGCGTACCCGAATGTTTTACCGCTGTGACAGCAGACCCAAATACTCAAAAGAGTAAATTTCCTCTTCCCACATTTAGACACACGGATATCAGCTCCCCGCCCCCTCGCGGCTAACTTTCATTTGGAAAATTAGATCCACTTGCATCCCGGTTCATGGCCTGGGCAGCCATACCGGGTGTGTCAAGCTGGGTTCTAAAAACAAGGCTACTCGCTTCAGTTTGCTCGCAGGCCACCTCGTTTCGGAGGTATTATTCACACTTCAGTTCAGGACAATGAACACGTTCTCCGACACGAAGTGCAAACACTGCTTGCAAAAGGTGCTATATAAATAGTGTCTACAGCGAACAGCGAGTCAGGCTTTTACAGCCACTACTTCCTCATTCCCAAAGTATGGGGTAGCGGCTGAGACCAATTCTGGATCTCAGACATCTGAATTGCTCACTTATGCTCCTGCCATTCAAGATGTTACCTATCAAACAGATCCTCGCACACATTAGCCCCGAGGATGGGTTTTTAACAGTAGACCTGAAAGATGCTTACTTTTACATCCACATAGCCCCCCCATCACAGGCCGTTCTTGAGATTCGCATTCGAGGGAGTGGCCTACCAATATACAGTCCTACCATTTGGACGGTCTCTGACCCCTCACACTTTTACGAAGTGCATAGACGGTTACACTCTTTCCCCTCTGAGGTAGATGGGAATCTGCATACTCAACTACCTCGACGACTGGCTGATCCTGGCCAAATCAGAACGGGAATTAGTTGCTTACAGAGTGCTGTTACTCAGCCACTTGGAGCGCCTCGGGTTGAACATGAACCTTCGGTCATCGGTCTCCTAGACAGCAAGTAGTCTTTCTGGGGACGATTTTGGACTTTGCCCAGATGCGGGCTTGGGTCACACCGGAACGGTCCCTGACTATTCAGCGACTGGCGGCGTCCCTAAAACTGGGAGAGCTGTGGATCCTTCATGTATGGAGCCTTGACGGGAGCTTACGCAGGTCCCAGCAAGAGGGAGTGATACCATTTTAGAGGCTAGAGCACCGTCTACAAGACACCTTTATGCCCTTAAATGGTCAGTCTTTTGTGACTGGTGTACTGCACGAAGCCTGGACCCGGTATCTTGTGAAGTGTCCTACCTGCTATCCTTTCTACAAGAGTTGTTGGACAACGGGCATGCCCCTTCCACACTCAAAGTTTACATGGCAGCTATCGCAGCGAATCATTCCCTCGAAGCTGGCCATTCGATCGGCAGAAACAATCTGATCGTTAAGTTCTTGAAGGGCGTCCGGAGATTAAACCCTCCTTGTCCTCAGACCGTACCGATCTGGGACTTGTCAATAGTCCTTAGGGCCCTACGGGGTCCTCCCTTCGAGCCACTACATTCAGCTGAACTACGCCCTTTGTCGCTGAAAACCGCTCTTCTACTGGCACTAGCATCGGCGAGTGGGTGACTTAAAAGCACTGTCAATCAGTGCTTCCTGTCTGGAGTTTGGGCCTAGCGACTGTAAAGTCGTCCTCAAGCCTAGACATGGATATGTTCCGAAGGTGCTCTCAACTCCATTCAGAGCCCAGGTAATTATCCTTCTGGCGCTCCCCACTACAGATGGTGAGCAGTGTCCCAATGTTCTCTGCCCCGTCAGGGCCCTGAGAATATATCTTGAACGCTCCAGCCTGTTTAGACAGTCAAAGCAGCTTTTCGTTTGCTTTAGAGGTCGCTCTAAGGGGCTGCCGGTTACAAAGCATAGACTATCCTGCTGGATAATTGATGCTATAGCCTTGGTTTATGCCTCAGAAGGTTTGCAATGCCCCACAGGCGTGAGGGCCCACTCCACTAAAAGGAAAAAAATTGGCCCCCCCCCTCGCTCAGTTGCTGGTCCCGCAAATCTCTATTGGTGAGATATGTGCGGTCGCCGGCTGGTCGTTGCCATCCACGTTTGCCAGATTTTACAGCCTAGATGTACCTGCTCTCCAGGCAGGGATTTTATCAGCTTAAACTGCTTAGCTATGTCCAAAGTCCTCAGCTACGCTCGAGACTCAGTTGGCTCAAGTTCTCTAGGGGCCCTTAACGCAAGTGCTCCAGAACTGGGCTCGCAGAGCAGCCTTAGTCTGCTTCTGCTCATAGCACGGCGTGATTGGATTCGTTCCCCATTCACAACATGAAGTAAATGTTCGAAAGGGAACACTCTGGTTACTGGAGTAACCTCGGTTCCCTGAGATAAGGGAACGAGCGTTGTGTCACTTACCGTGCTATAAGCTGCACACGAATCGATGACTGTCACTTCAGTCGAATGATTCTGATGAAATGGCACTGCGAGCCAACTTATATACACATTGGCTCCGCCCTTTAACGCACCATTGGTTTGTGCAGCTACACAAACGTGAACAAATCAGGCTTCAGTAACAGAGTAAACAGGAGTTTACCCCATACACAACGCTCGTTCCCTTATCTCAGGGAACCGAGGTTACGCCAGTAACCGGAGCGTTCTCCTTACTTTTTTCCTATAAGTTATGTATATTAGGGTTGTGTGTTACACCTAATGTTGTTTAATTAATGTTTATTGCATTGTTTTAGTGTTGTGTGTTACCATGATGGTGTTTTATAAAGGTAATTTTTCATAATTTGGTATATTACCATCATTTCAGTTAATGAAATTTTTTTACTGAATTTAAGTTCAATCTATAAAACTTTAAATAGCCTATTGCTATAATATGTTTTACGGTAAAGCTCAGATAGACACAGCTGCCAAATTTCTACCTTAAAGTTCACAGATTTTTTTTTTTTTTTAGTGTTGCTCTGTAGTTTCTGAGTAGTTGTTATTATATTGCTGTGCATTTGCTGGGGTGACCTGTGTGGTTGCTAGAGCATTGCTGTGCAGTTGGTAGGGTGGGATATTGCTTTCTGGCCAAATACAAAAGAGTCTGTAAAATATTCTGGTGCCAAGATACGGTCCATTTATGTCCATAGCTGAAACACTGCAAAATGAGTTACAAGTCTAACACGCTTTGCCTGGTTGAGCAAACACCACTGAATAACGCAGAGCAAAAATACATGGGGTGCTGCTTTATCTTGAGTGTACCTAATCATTTTTGTGTCTGTGAAATGTATGTCTTTTAAAAAATGTATAATGATTAGTAAAGCACACCTGCATTCCGGTGAGGGCAGTCTGAGCCAGTTTAGTGTTTTTAGACTCCAGTGCCAACTGAAGAGGGAATAAACACTTCTCTCTGCACAAAAATAGTTCACACTTAACACACCAGAACATGAAAGATCCGACTCATGAAGACTTTGCATTGAAGCACTTTCTTATGTCACTCTTACTGCCTCTGATGATTCAGAGATTATCTGAATAAAAGCATCTGCTATATGAAAACATATAAATGAACCTAAGATAGTAACCCATTTCAAAGTTATAGTCATGACAATACTATGGAAGAAGAATATTTATTTATTATATTTATATAGTCTTTTTACTACTTTAATGCATTTTCACTGTGTACACGAAAGGTTTAAAAATAACGAATGCTATGCCAAACTTAATAAATGTACCCGTCTATTGATTTTCATGGATTAGGCTATGTCTGTGTGCACCATGAAGATGTGAGAATGTACGTTCAAGAAATACAAAGACTGACAATACAAACATTATATTCAGAATCAAAACACTTGCCTGAGTTTAGATGGTGGTATTTTAACTGAACCATTCTGAGCCTGAAGGGTCTCTGTACAAAAGCAGGAAAAATGAGAAGAAGAAAAAAGTTGTATATTTCAGAATTAGAAAACCGATATATAAAAAAAAAACACCTAAATGGTAAGAACACAAACGTTAACAAAGGAACATCCTTTAAATATGAATCCCCATCATTAATAACTACTCAAATTGAAACAAAATGAAGCAGAACAACCTCACATTAGAAAACTATTCCAGATCAGGCCTCGCTAATACCGTCATCTGAGCCATTCATTGATCCTGCTAAATGAGCCAGAGTTACCCAGCACAGCATCAGTTTTGACCCCCTCATTTGTTGGCACGCATGACTGACAGTCTGTGAGATGTGCAATGCAGAAAAAGGTCAACTGAGGTCTCGAAGCTCTACATCATCTTAAACTATAGTGTGGTGCGGAATTAGAGCTGCTTTTGCCCATCCACTAAAAGCCTATTAGTTTCAACACAATACAAGAAGACAGAATAAGGACAAGCTTCGAACATCTACAACACTTTCAATTCTTATATTAATTATAGTATCTAATGAACACACTAAAAAATAGTCAATTTCCACTTCTACTAGTACTAACAATATAGCTGCTCTTGCTTTTATTTTATACCTTACTGTATCATCTTGAAAGTAAACAACTTAGGTGGAAAAAAAAACTCTTAATCACTTAATTACCAAGAAAATAAACATGAAGCAACTATTAAAAAGATGAAATTAACCATTAAAACAGATGGTTCCTGATGGAAAGTCATTTAAAAGTACTGTTAATGCGTTAATATTGGAAAACTCATGCTAATTTCATACTGAATAATAGCCATATTCATGCACAGCTATACTTGATAATATTCCAAGGTGTTATCATGTCCAAAACATGCTATTAACATGGTCATAGGGCTTTTTTTCAGTATGCATTTTGAAAATAAGAGGTTTAAAGCCAAACATTTCATCAACACTTCAAACGCACACATGCAATAAACCCAAGTTCTCACTGGAAATAAAACTATTTCATGTTATTCTCGCGTTTTCATTTTCAATCTGCAGTTCGACAGCTTATGGAAAACACATATCTCCTGTAACAGCTGTTATATTAGGATTATGGTCTAAATAAACATCCGTGAAAGGCGGGCACGCATGTGCTCTGACAGTACACTCATGTTGTTGTTGTCAAACATTAAAACATCGTTTAAATATGTTGAACTCGCGTCCCTCGGTGTTTTATCCGCATGTGCTTTATTCCTAACAGACTGTACGCAGACAGGTGCGTCTTACCGCGCGCAACGGCGCAGGAGTCCCGGATGGCTTTGTGTTTACTGCCCGATGCCTCCTTCTGAAGCTTTCGGAGAATCTCCTCCATTGCGCTGAAGAGGACTGAGAAATGTTATGCTAGTACGTGGGGTAGAAATGATGGTTTCAGGCCTCCTGCCTCAGGCTCAGCATCCCTTCAGTAAAGATGATTCACTTTAACAACACTGTACGTCAATTGTTATTATAAGCGGGGAAGCCGCTGGTATCTAGTAACATTGTAGATAATACAAAGGTTTCGACAAAATTCAAGTGGACCTTAGGCTTTTAACTGGTTTCTAGTGCAAGCGTCTGATTTGAAAGGTGGGTGCGCAACCGTTGAGTCCAGCGACATCCCGTCCGCGGATTAAATCACGAAGACTACTATGACGAAGATTACTACTTAATATTCATTAGCCACGCCTTCGTTGTTGGAGGGAAATAACGCCGCGTCACCATTATCTAATTAATATGCAATGAGCTTCACCGTTGCCATTGGAAGGATGCCAAGCACATTAGCAAAATCTGATACATATTTATGATGTAATGTTTCGCCATAGTACAAGTGTAATAATATTTTTGATATTTAGTAAATGGGTCTGAGGTTCGATTCAATTATTTTTACATTGTTGCCACGTTCATATGGAGGGCCAAATTACTTGAATTAAAATGACTCAAACTTAAATAATTAAATAAATGTTGAAATATATAAATAAATCGTTAAATAAATGAATTATATAATGAATTAATGAATAAAAGCATTTAAAAATGTATTTATATAATAAAAGAAACACGTCAACAGATTGTGGTATGAACCATGCCGTTATTCCCGTTCAGATGACTGTTGAGAATTAGAAAACTCGTGTAAATTTGACAGTAAAACAAAAAGTAGTTTTAATAGCTTCTGTCTTTTTCTACTCACATTCAAATAAAACAAGGAACATTTGATTTCACCTTGACAAGAATAAAGAAAATACAAAGTGACGGGATAATTAATTTTGAGATAGATTTGGATAAATAATGTTGTTAACTAATGGTGAGACGGACGTGCGGACTTTTATTTTGTAATCCCCAGGCCGGATGTTGTTTTGTCGCAGCAGCAGCAGCAGCAGCTCAAGCGTCTCGCCAGCGCCGCCGCGGTCACACAGTCATCGTGATGGCTGCCGTGTGGCGAGCTCGCAAATTTGCCCGCTGTGTCGTCCGCTTCTCTGATCGTGATCTGTAAAATACTCGCTGAAAGCACGACTTTATACGAGCTCGCAAAATAAGCTGTTATGGTCAGTAAAAGCTGTGTTTCTAAGATTAGCGTAGCTGCTAATCAGGTGATAACATTAGCATGTTAGCAGTCATGACGCGCATTAGTATTGTCACACACACCCGAGTGTTTTTTGCCTGAATAACAGTCTTCAGTAATTTCTTATCGTGTAATAATAACTACATATATGCATAATTTCCTCGTGTATATGTAAGTTGGTAAACAGTTGTGCATACATGTTGTTTACAAAGTTTGGAGTTCTGCAAATCACGCAACAGCTGGACCTGTGTTTACATTCGCTGCATAAGAGTTTAGCTTGATAGTCATGAGTGCATGTCTAGCTCTCTGATTGGTCGCTCTTGTTTTCCACACCAAACATGGACGTGGTTATAGGTTTTTAATATGCGTCACTTTTTTTTTTTTCAACTGTCTGTATGTATTTTCACCTACTTAATATACAAATGACTGAATAGTTGTTGTTTCTAGGCTGAAAGCAACCAAAACACTGTTGAAGAAGGGCAAGATGAAAACACAGAGGATTCTAATCTTCAAGTTAGTGAACCTGGTCTCCTTATTTATTTTTATTAAGACGTGAAAGGGAGTTGTAGCTCTCCTTATGTAATACATTTTGCTGTGCACAATTCATCTTGGGATAGCATGTTTTGTAATGTTTAATGAATTATGATCATTTACATTTCTGAAATGACTTGCCTTTTCAGAAGACACCACAAATCTCTTACGGTCTCACTTTGTTCTGCTATGGAACGAAGCCAGTGGACTCTCGTTGGCTAAAATCAAGTCTCACCCTACATTTCTTGTTCTTGTTGCAAATCTCAAAGACATTTTCTTACTACGGGTGCATCTCAATACATCAGAATGTCGTGGAAAAGTTCATTTATTTCAGTAATTCAACTCAAATTGTGAAACTCGTGTATAAATAAATTCAATGCACACAGACTGATGTAGTTTAAGTCTTTGGTTCTTTTAATTGTGATGATTTTGGCTCACATTTAACAAAAAAACAACAAAATCTCAACAAATTAGAATACTTCATAAGACCAATAAAAAAAAAAACATTTTTAGTGAATTGTTGGCCTTCTGGGAAAGTATGTTCATTTACGGTTACATGTACTCAATACGTGGTAGGGGCTCCTTTTGCTTTAATTACTGCCTCAATTCGGCGTGGCATGGAGGTGATCAGTTTGTGGCACTGCTGAGGTGGTGTGGAAGCCCAGGTTTCTTTGAAAGTGGCCTTCAGCACATCTGCATTTTTTGGTCTCTTGTTTTTAATTTTTCTCTTGACAATACCCCATAGATTCTATATGGGGTTCAGGTCTGTTGTGTTTGCTGGCCAGTCAAGCACACCAAACACCATGGTCATTTAACCAACTTTTGGCGCTTTTGGCAGTGTGTGGGCAGGTGCCAAATCCTGCTGGAAAATGAAATCAGCATTTTCAAAAAGCTGGTCAGCAGAAGGAAGCATGAAGTGCTCCAAAATTTCTTGGTAAACGGGTGCAGTGACGTTGGTTTTCAAAAAACACAATGGACCAACACCAGCAGATGACATTGCACCCCAAATCATCACAGACTGTGGAAACTTAACACTGGACTTAAAGCAACTTGGGCTATGAACTTCTCAACCCTTCCTCCAGACTCTAAGACCTTGTTTTCCAAATGAAATACAAAACTTGCTCTCATCTGAAAAGAGGACCTTGGACCACTGAGCAACAGTCCAGTTATTTTTCTCCTTAGCCCAGGTAAGACGCCTCTGACGTTGTCTGTGGTTCAGGAGTGGCGTAACAAGAGGAATACGACAACTGTAGCCAAATTCCTTGACACATCTGTGTGTGGTGGCTCTTGATGCCTTGACCCCAGCCTCAGTCCATTCCTTGTGAAGTTCACTCAAATTCTTGAATCGATTTTGCTTGACAATCCTCATAAGGCTGCGGTTCTCTCGGTTGGTTGTGCATCTTTTTCTTCCACACTTTTTCCTTCCACTCAACTTTTCTGTTAACATGCTTGGATACAGCACTCTGTGAAAAGCCAGCTTCTTTGGCAATGAATGTTGTGGCTTACCCTCCTTGTGAAGGGTGTCAATGATTGTCTTCTGGACAACTGTCAGATCAGCAGTCTTTCCCATGATTGTGTAGCCTAGTGAACCAAACTGAGAGACCATTTTGAAGGCTCAGGAAACCTTTGCAGGTGTTTTAAGTTGATTAGCTGATTGGCATGTCACCATATTCTAATTTGTTGAGATAGTGAATTGGTGGGTTTTTGTTAAATGTGAGCCAAAATCATCACAATTAAAAGAACCAAAGATTAAACTACTTCAGTCTGTGTGAAGTGAATCTTATTTAATACACGGAGTTTCACAATTTGAGTTGAATTACTGAAATAAATGAACTTGTCCACAACATTCTAATTTATTGAGATACACATGTTATAATTCATTTAAAGCTATGAATTCCGAGCATTGATAACTGATACGACAATGAACATCTGCCCCACTGTCTCTTCAAAACTATTTTCCTAACTATTTCCTTATAGTACCTTTCTGGTGGTGTTGTGCATAATTCATTGTTGCACACTATTTCTAAGAAAAACTTTTTATAATATTTCCTTAAAGCAGCACTATGTAACTTTTTCTGTGTTCAAAATTTGCTAAATGTATATAATGAGCAAGTACATCATGAATTCATCTTCCAAACCGTGTTTTTGCCTTATTCCGAATCACTACGGTCCACTTATATAATAAGGGCTTATTATATTTGGACTATTGTAGCCTGGTCGGGTCGTCACTGCTGCGGAGGAACACATACCTGCGTGAATCGCCAGAGACATAAACTTAGAGAAGTAGCTCCGGTTGGAATGTTCTTCCGCGGGATGTGTTCTTCCCAAAAGTTACATAGTGCTGCTTTAATGGCCAATGTCACCAAGTCAAGTCACCTTTATTTATATAGCGCTTTATACAGTACAGATTGTGACAGTACAGTGTTAAACAGGAAAATAATGTCACCATAGCCTCTTACTATTGAACTCCTCTCTCTCTGAGAGGCTCAATTCTGTTATGTAAAGAAGAACCTTACTCTTTAATCAATTGATTATGGATCAAATCAAGTCTTTACCTTTATTTTCCTCTCTGAAAATCTGGTGGATGGTACAAGAATGCTTGAAAGGCATTTTATTGTTGAGTTAAAACATTCCAGTAATCAAGAATGACTGGAAAATCCATGAAAGCTCATTGGTCCGAAGGTGTGGGAATGCTGCATTTCTTATGAACAGAACCTATCAACAGAGTTCTCTAGTTGATTTTTGATGTTTCAGTTGGAGCTCAGTGCTTTTCGGGCAAAGTGGATGTCTGAGCTTCAGCCCAGCTCGGGTGGAAAGAAAAGCGTCCCTAAAACTGCTGACCTGAAGAGGAGACAGGAGATCGCTAAAGAGGAAAAGGTGTGAGCTTGTGATATTCATAGCGGGTGCCGTTGCACACATTAGATGCTCTCTGAGAACAGATCGTTTCATGACCAAAATAACAGTGCTGATGTGTAATGGCTGATGTGATATAGACATATATGTCTATATCCTTCACTTGACCCGGTCTCATCACTGATTGTGAATGTGTGCTCATAGGCCCGAGAGCTGTTCCTGAAGGCTGTTGAGGAAGAACAGAGCGGAGCAGTTTATGAAGGTTTTTATTTATTCGTTTTGATTTGACAATCAGACTTATACAATGGATTGCATGAAGGCTGCATGTATAAATTTCCCCGTTTTGATTTTGCAGCCATCAAGTACTATAAGAGTGCAATGCAGCTGGTGCCGGACATTGAGTTTAAGATCAACTACAGCAGAACTCCTGATCCGGACCACGGTGGCAGCTAGTAAGTGCTCGGGTCATGGGAAGCTTGGATGTACACTAGGACATTTGTAAATTATGTTCACTAGCCTTGTCAAATTCATTAACATTATAAAATAATAACAATAGAAGTTTAATGGAATAATAGAACATACAAATATGTAATAAGGTTAATATTTTTATAACTTATTCAATATTCTGTTAGATATTATTTTTGTATAGACCATTTGTTGCGACTGTATAACCTTTTGGTTTTATAGAGTATATATATATATTGTGTGTGGGTGTGTGTATTTGTAATTTGACATAAAATAAAATGAAGCTTTTGTGATTTTATGACAGTTTTCACGCCATTTTCTCATTTACTGTAATGTATCTAGATGATGTCACTTTTTTAGTGGTTGTTTTTGAAACAATTCTGATCATTTTTGAAGCTTCCTCAAACTTACTACTTGTTAAACAGTTCTTTACACATTTAAAATAAGCCTATAGATATATAGATCTAGATATCGAGTATCTTATACACTGCCGTTCAACTGTTTGGGAGGACTTGTAATGTTTTTAAAGTAGTCTCTTAGCTCATCAAGCCTGCATTATTTGAGCAAAAATACAGAAAAAAAACGTAATCTTGCAAAATGTTATTACAATATAAAATAAGGGTTTCTATTTTAATATCCTTTAAAATATAATTTATTTCTGTGATGCAAAGATTAATTTCCATCAGCCATTACTCCAGAATAAAGTGTCACATGATCCTTCAGAAAACATTCTCTATGATTTATTATTAGAATTATCAATGTTGGCTACAGTTGTGCTGCCAAATATTTTTTTTTTGGGAAACTGCGATACTTTTTTCAGGATTTTCTTTTTTTGATGAACAGAAAAGTTAGATGAGAACCCACGCCCAATTTATTCAAAATATAAATTTTTCTAACAATATAAATCTTTGCTATCATTTCTTAACAATTTAACACATCCTTGCTGAAAAAAAGATTTAATTTCTTTAAAACAAAAAAGAAAGAATAAAAATTTACTGACCCAAACTTGAACTGTAGTGTATAGTGCTAGAAAATATTTCTATTTGAAATAAATGCTCTTTTTTTTTAACTTTTTATTCATCAAAGAATCTTAGAAAAAAAGTACCACAGGGTTCCAAAAAAACCTTCATGTGACACTGAAGACTGGAGTAATGATGCTGAAAATCAGCTTTACATCACAGGAATACATTATAATTTATGGATATTAAAAAAGACAAATTTATTTACATCATAATCTTTCAAATAATAAGAAATGTTTCTGTATTTTTGATCAAATAAATGCAGCCGTGATGAGCATAAGAGACTTCTTTTAAAAAAAAACATTAAAAATCTTACTGATCCCAAAATTTTGAACGGCAGTAGTATATATATTTACATTTAGATATTTAGCAGACGTTTTTATCCAAAGCGACTTAAAAATTAGGACAATAAAAGCAGTCAAAACTAGCAAAAGAGCAACAATATATAAGTGCAAATGACAAGTCTGGGTTAGCCTAACGCAGTACACATAGCAAGATATATATATTACACACACACATACACACACACAAAGAAAAACAAGTAGATAGAATAGAAAAAAAATAGAAAGCTAGTGTTTTTTTAATAAAAAAGAAGATAAATATAGATAGAGTAGAATTAAAATAGAATAGAAAGTGTTAGAGTTAGGGGTCAAATAAAGGTGGAACAGATGTGTTTTTAGTCGTTTCTTGAAGATGGTTAAGTACTCAGCTGCTGGGATTGAGTTGGGCAGGTCATTCACCAGGAGGGAACAGTTAATGTAGAAGTCTGTGAAAGTGATTTTTGTGCCTCTTTGAGATGAACAATAATACACCGTTCACTTGCAGAACGCAAGGTTCTAGAGGCACATAACTCTGAAGTATTGAATTTAGGTAAATGGGTGCAGAGCCCAGTGGTGGTTTTGTAGGCAAACATAATGCCTTGAATTTAATGCGAGCAGATACTGGTAGCCAGCGCAAATTGATGAACAGAGGTGTGACAAGCGTTCTTTTCGGCTCGTTAAAGATTAATCTTGCAGTGGCATTTTGGATTAATTTTGATAGATAATATACATATATATACATATAGGCTTATTTCAATTGAATAGAAGAAACTCCTGTAAAAACATTGAAATTTGTTCTGATCCCAATCTTTTGACCGGTATTTATTATAATATATATTTTTTTTTTTTTTTTGCTTTCAGTAATGATCGGTAGAATCGATAATAAGCAAAAAATCTTAATGACCCTGAAAATAAGCTTTATTTTCTACATGCAAAATACTTTACAAGTTCTTATTTCTTTTTTGGTTTTGTTTTTTGGTTTGCCATTTGAAGTTTGATTGCATGATGATGTGAATTTTTGATCGTCCCTCTCGTTAGCTTGGAGGACAACGAGAACGATCGGAAGATAGACGATCTACTGACGTACTTCCAGCAGCAGCTGACTCTGTGTGACGGCACCATGAAGCTGTGTGAGCCTGAGACCGACACGACTCAGCTGCACATCTCAGGTAATCCTCACACTGGAGATAGTCTGTGTGGATTTCTTGAGTTTACCCATTGCCCTGAAAGCCCCTTTTTCACGTCCACAGCTTTGCCCTTCGAGGTGCTCATGTATATCTTCCGCTGGGTGGTGTCATGTGACCTGGACCTTCGAGCCCTAGAGCAGCTTTCTCTGGTTTGCAGGGGTTTCTATATCTGTGCCAGGTGGGCTCACACACTTCCCCACTTGCATTATAGCAGCTTGTGCTCAAGAACAGCACTCAGACTTTCTCTATTAAAAATGTATTTGTGTGGGTGGCTTGTTTCAGGGACCCTGAGATTTGGCGGTCTGCCTGTTTGAGGGTGTGGGGACGGAGCTGCACCAAAATGCTGCCATTTTCATCCTGGAGAGAGATGTTTTTGGAAAGGCCACGTGTACGCTTTGATGGTAAACACGTGCGTTTGTGTATGTCTTCTTGAACGCGTGCTGCATGTACAGTGTTTACTAAAGGTCCGTGGTTTTGTGCAGGTGTTTACATCAGTAAAACATCTTACATCCGTCAGGGGGAAGAGTCTCTCGATGGCTTCTACAGGGCTTGGCACCAGGTGGAGTACTACAGGTGAGCTTGGGGCTTTAAAGGATACTCCACTCGAAAAAGACAATTCTGTCAGTATTTACTCATCATCATGTGGTTCCAAACCTGTATGCATTTCCAGTGTTTCCCACAGGATTTTATTAGACTGGATTGTCCCGAGTCATGAAAATGTTTAGATTTGAAAATCAAATGCATGAATCAGAATGAAGCGTCCCAACCCATTTTCAGTGACCAAATTGGATAGAGTAAAAAAGTCTTGGCATGTACCTGGGATTTTAAAGAACTCAAACCTCGTTTAGTTGTTGATAGTGTTTGTTCGATATTAAAGTATGATCATTATTATCCATAAGACAGTAATAGTGCTATTGCAATACAACTGCACTATAAAATAAATGCAAATCTAAAATGAATACTTGTGGATTTGTTTTATAGTAAAATTACAATATTTGTATTCATTTCTTCACCTGTAGTTTAACCATCGAGCTTTTATTTGACAGAAAATATTTTTGTGAAAACAGCATGAACTGTACACGTTACGCATTCAAACTCGCAGCGATTTTTTGGATTTTAGTTGAATTAACAGAAGCAGTGGTGCAAAACAACGTTAAAGACCTTTTATATTATGGGATGTATAATATTATTTTCAGTTCGTTGTAAAACTGGCTGGACAGAGGTGATTTCTCCTGCAGACACACAAAAGAAGATAAGTGGGAAACCAAACAGCATTGGATACCATTGATTCCATGGAGGGGGGGGTGCGGGGGGAAGGAGGGGAAACAGTGAGACATTTCTCTGAATTTTTCTAAACAGCAGTAAATGAGGGCAGAATTTTTTTTTTTTCATTTTTGAGTGGAGTGTCCCTTGAACAGAATCAGTTTTGCTCAGTGTTTATCAGGCTTTGACGGGACCTGATCTGTTAGGTACTTGCGCTTCTTCCCTGACGGTCAGGTGATGATGTTGACCACACCTGAGGACCCTTTGGTCACCGTCCCAAGGCTGCGCAGCAAGAACTCCAGGTACGCGTCACGTGAACTCGACTTGGCTAAAAAGCACATTTCTAGGCCATGTGCCATCTTAAAGTCATTCACGATCTTCAATTTCCACAGGGTGGATTCCATCATGTTTGGCCATTACCGGCTGTCCCAGGATACGGACAATCAAACCAAAGTTTACGTTGTTGTCTCCAAGAGAAAAGAAGAGGTGGGTTTGCCTGTGCAAGTTTATTGCCCCTTTCCTTTAATAGCGCTGTTCTATTTCTTTGCTGTTTTACCAGTTGTCCTCTTTCAGCAGAAGGTGGCAGAGTACCAGAGGAGCCGGTTCTGCAGGCGGAGCCCAGCCCCCGAAGCAGAGCGCGCCTTCCATGTAGGACTGCAGCTGTCCTCAGGGGGGCGGCAGCGCTTCAACAAGCTGGTGTGGATCCACCATTCCTGCCGCATCACCTACAGGTATCTCACCAATCTGCCTTCTCCTAGACATCTGTTCACTGTTCACACAGTCATCGAGGATGCATTAGCACATCACCTGTAAGGAGATACTAAAGCAATAAGCCCTGTGAAGCCATGGTTTACAGTGAATTTATAACAGCTAAGGGGGCGTTGTCCTGCCTAACAATGCCCCTTAGCTGTTATAAATTCACTGTAAACCACGGCTTCACTGGGCTTATTGCTTTTATAAACCGGTTATTCCATATACGTAGTAAGGTTTCACAGAATAAAACAGAGCAAATAAAGTGTAATGATGTAAATAAAAACATTCTTCTTCAGCCAAACAATGTAGTTCCTCAGAAACGGTTGTGGTTCAAATGTAAACAAAGGTGTGTGTTTGTAGAGTAATTTACAACAGCTTTGAACTTGGCTCAACCAATCAGAATCAAGCACCGGAACGCTCCGTTTTATAATGATGCTTAATGGATTTAGTCTATTCTAAAATTCCATAAAGAACTTTTACTCAGCATCATTCCAAACCTTTACGCATGTAGTTTTTCAGTGTTTTGAAATATATTCACCTTATGATGAAGGCAAATGAGGACTGTCAGGCTGCAACATGACACAAAAGCAACAAAAACTAATCATAAAAGTAGTCAGAATAAACAAGTGGAGTCTTCATTTGTAAAATCTTTTTAATGACAAAAAAATATCCAGGAAGTAATGGATACAATTATGCATAAGCTGAACTTAACTGAACGGAGGCACTCAGATATGAGTAATGTGATCTGTGTGACCACCATAGTTTTGTTCTCAGCTGATCCTTCAGAAATTGAGCATTTAAGTCTTAGGCCACTAGTGTTTTCACCTACAAACAAATGGTTTTAAGTCAGTTACTTCTATCTTTTGCTGTGGTGTGTCAGTAATCAGTATATCAAGCCCTGATCGTCTGTGCGACTTCAGCATGCTGGGAGATTTTGTACATTTCCAAACTCGTTTCTTCTCTTCCCTGCAGATCGACTGGAGAGACAGTTGTCACTGCATTTGATGTAGACAAAATGTACACGCCTCTGTTTTTTGCACGAGTGAAGAGCTACACAGCCTTTTCAGAGCATCCACTGTAGGACGACCCAAGCCATGCATGCAGTCACGACTCGACCCCTCAAGGTTTACCCCTCCATCCATCTGCTCTCCCTACTGCTTCCAGCCCCAGGCTCTTTCTTTTGAATGTACAAGAACGCTGTGACGTTTTCAGATTCCTACAGTCTTAACTGCAGCTCAAAGCATTATGTTTTGTTTTCATGATAGTGTAAGATCTGTCTCGCTCATGTTGTAAAGATAAAGCTACAAAATATATATAAGATTGTCTGTAAGAAGTCTGAAGTCGACTGTGATGAATGTTCACTTTGTTTTTGGAATATGCCTTCTGACAACTGGAACACCCAAATAAATGAGCTATATTGTGTTTTGCTCTCTTTTCTTTTGCGGGTGTAAATTGCGTTGTATAATACCCGAAGTCAAATTGAACTTCGAGGAAGAAATATTGGTATTTGTAGTTTCATCAGAATGTTTCCTGTATGACTGCTGTCACCATTTCAGCCCCTCTCTTCTCAACAGTTTTTCTTGTCGATTGTTCTGTTCTATTCTGTAATTAATTATAAGGGAAGGGTGTTGTAGACGGATTTTCTAACATCATTTTCAGTTTTTCTCGGCTGGACCCTGCAGTTTGAACGTCTTTGAACCAAGCACCCTTCAGAAATCAGGTCTAGAATTTGATAAAGAGGACAGATATAATCCAACTATAACATGCTCAGAGATTTGGGGACTGAAGGGGATTTAGTTCAAGGGGAATTGGATCTGTGACGATATCAAAGAGAATATAAAGCTATGATAATATTCTCTTTCCTTTCTTTATGTTATTATATGATTATTTGTCCTAGTTTGTCATGGCCATGGTTAGGGAAGTTTAAATTTGTGATTTCGAAGTCTGAAAAGTTAGGGTTAGGTGCTTAGCTCTTATTTCATCTTCTGCAAACGTGCGGAAACTCGATTTATTATAGTAGAATTCAGTTAAAAGCCAGTATATAAAATAACTAAATAAACACTGACACATGATTTATTTCCAAATAAAAATCACTTTATTGGGTCTGATGTTAACGGCCTACTTCTTGTATCAGTACTTCTGTGATACTACTGTGCTATTAGCAAATGGTATCTTGTACATTGGTCTATATTTCTGCACTGAAAGCATGAATTAACAGCATTGTATCATTTGCCGGGGAGGTATTATAGTAATGCAAGATATCATTACTTATCCTAAATAGAATACTAACAGAGAGAATGGCTTGATTATTATATCATATGAAGAACTGGAACTGTTTAGTGTTACAGTAGTAGCAGTTTTCCTGTAGTTCTTTGCTTAATGGTTTAACACACGTAAATGACACTTTAACAGCAGGCTACATTAAGGAAAAAGTCTGTTCAAACACAAGGGCAAAATTAATGTCGCTTGACAAGATCTGGAATGCTGGCACAAAGAATGAGTTTGAAACACACTGGATACTGATTTCATGCTTTAAGTGGCTCTTTTTTTACCTGAAATGCAGCATTTTCAAGGTCTCAGAAAGGAAAGGGAAAGTGTTAGTTATACATGTGCTTTGTAATTACAGTGTAAGCCATTGTTCATTGTTTTGTTAAAAGTGAAAGAGATGTGCTGGATTCATTGTGACATTTTTGACACCGGAAAAAAAAAACAAGCTATTCACTGCTTCTTTTTTGCAGGCAAGGGTTCATACAAGGCTAGCCATGTAAACAGAACAGAACTGATGAGATATTAAACTGGCATCTGCAGGCTGGAGATACCGTGGTGGAGTACGATCTGTGCCAACAGTTTCATATACAACAGACAATACAGTATTATTTGTGATCCGTTTTACAATTTATCAGTGCATGCACAAGGCTATTTGGGTGAATACTAAACCCTGGCTCATATCTCACCAACAAATCAAAATATAACAAAATTATTTGCTTAGGTTTTTTTGCAACTATTAAACTTGTAACATTACGTTAATTAAATTGGAGATTTGGGTGGAAAAGAACCTTATTCTCATTGCCGTAATTATATATCATATAAACTGTAAAGTATCTACACATCATGATGTTGTAGTACAGTAAGTTTTTCATGTAATACTGTAAGAAAAGAAAAACTAATGGGAGCAATGAAAAATACAAAAAAAAAGGTCTTAAATTGGGGAGAAATATAACCTGGACGTGTTTTCATGAGATTCAGCTACAGCGCTACAACAACCCTGTTGATAAAAACAGCATATGCTGGTTAGGTATGTTTTGACGCTGGGATGCTGGTTTATGCTGGTCCTTATGCTGGTTTATGCTGGTCATGTGCTGGCAAAGGACCAGCATAAACCAGCAAAGGACCAGCTTAAACCAGCATCCCAGCGTCAAAACATACCTAACCAGCATATGCTGTTTTTATCAACGGAGAAATTATCCTAAATCCATATTAACAAAATAAACAGTCCACTTTCTTTTGTAAACATTCATTAATTCACTAAACTCGCTCGATTGGTCCACAAAACTACATAGCTTCCATTTTCTCCGTATTTCTCAAGGTATTAAGACTTTTAGATATCATCTTCTATTGACTGTAAGATTATCTGCCTGTGCTATAAATAAACACTGTGTAAGCTACTACTGTGTTTAATTCAGCTCCTAAGTGTGACATTCTCCTGTATGCTCGTCAATTTCTTCTAATACATTCTTCTTTACGTCTACAAACAAGCTTAGTGTGCAACAGTGCAAGTTAGTACAGTTTTAATGTTAGCCATCTTTGTATTTCAAGAAAAATTTCATATGAAAAACAACAAATACTCAAGGCTCTCTTTTCTTAGTTTTTGGATTCAATATGAATAATGTGAGGTTGCAGTGTGCAAAAATGTCAGGAGTCTCTGTAGCGTGATAAGTGGATAGACATACATGAAGCTCCTCTACTGCACTGATATTAATAACAGGACTGTAAGCGGATGAAGTGTCGTCAATCTGCGCGCGGCTTCCTGTATTTCACCTTCTCATTGGATGTTACCCCATTAGTGTGACCGTTTATTGATCCGTTCGAGTAATCGGTCTTACGAGATCCCGCGTGTCTCTTATAGGTCTGTGGAGTAAAGCACGGGAACATTTTGAGCTATTTTTCAAGCCATACTTTGGTACAATAACATTCTTGATGCTTGTTTACCTTCATGTAGAAGTTTGAGAAGAGTAAGATGAGAGTGATCATATAAGTGATCTGGAAATACAGCCAGCCCATTGGGAAAGCACATGGCCAAACCACAGCACAAGATGTCTGGAACATGGTCAGGACAAACTGGACCTGCAGGAGGAAACAGCCATCAGTGATCATTCTTGAATAGGAGTGATTCTTCAGTTAGGTTAAATAAGTTAACAAGTTTGCGTGTGGTCAATTGACTTTTAACTTGAGTTAAAACGTCTGTATGCTGGCAAATGGAACCATCAGAATGTATATTTTTCAAGCATTTTGTCTTGAAAAAACATACTAGGAAAGCATACTAGAGGAACAGAAAAGCTCCCCTAATTGGAAAACTACCCTTGAGTAAAAGACATTTGAGTGCATTTACATGCACGTTCTAAAGCCGATTATGCTTAATAAATCGAAAACGCACGTGGTCATGTAAACGCGGTAACCCGTTTTCTTTTATCGGAGTAATGGTGCGTTCAAGTCATGTCAGATAGATCGTATTTACGAGTTGAATGCACATGAACACCACCACAAAGTCGTTATTACGAGTGGGAAACTCAATTTTCTTTAAGCCCCGAGTTTGGAGCGTGTCAATGAGAAACATGGCGGAATCGATGGATGCAACGTCTGTAGTTGATTGTAATTTTTTTTTAAATTGATAGTTTAGTTGTCCTATAAACTTAAATTGGTCATGTTCTTGTTACGAAGCTAGTTAATGAAATAAAAGTTAAAAAAAATGCTATCATTTTTGCACCTACAGGTGAAAAATCTTTTGATTTGCCACGTTGCATTTAGCTAACAGCTTTTTTTTAATCTCTGTATTTTAGCGTTTGTTGGATGCTGAAAATCAGTTATACTGGGATCCAGGTCTAAAAAAAACATTAAAAACGCAAAACACACCTGATGACAATTATTTGCTCTTCATTTTCTATAAGCAGAGTTAACAGACCCGGTTGTATTTTCTTGTAATTTATTCAAAGAAGGTACATCGCCATCTTGTGCCGACTAAACGGACTTGAACACACCTAACGTCGTAATTACGACTTGTCAACTTGTAAGTACGAACGTCCCAGAAGGACTTGAACGCAGCATAAATGGGTCGACACAGGTAGTTTTTTGCCTCTTACTCCGATTTTGCGTGGCATGTAAACGCAATAACACGCTTTCTGTCGGCTTTCTGAAGTGCGCATGTGTGATACATGACAGGAGAGCATCGTTAGTGCAGATTTAAGCGCATCTAGACAGAGCAAACATCTTGCAGTAAAGAAAGGAGGAAATATCACAAAAGCAGACTCTTTCATGACTCAGAAAATGATAAAAATGTGTTCTCGTGCAGCAGAAGTAGAAGTGGTTCAGTCAAAATGCTGTATTTATAACTGTAGGCTAAGTTTCATGCTGACATGTTGTAAGCTTTATGTAACATCACAAATGACAAAAATATGGAATACTCTGAGTCAGATACGCAAATGATTATATTTTGACGTCACTACAGGTAAATAACCGGATTTATTACTGAAGTCATGTAAACGCAGCTACTTGTGTTGTGCATGTAAACGGGGAAAACTGGTTATTTTAACAAGCTGATATTTGTGAGTTATCAGCTTACTGGTGTGCATGTAAACGTGCTCTTGACTCTGGTGAACAAGCCGAAACTTATATCCTGTTTTTTAGCCATCCAAACCAATTAGTAGGGCTGGGTAAAAACTACTTCTACTGTTGATATGAAAAAGTCTCAGATTTCAAATTCTGTCCATTGTATTTTCATGTATTCAACAATCGATGCGTTCTTGTGAGGTTAAGCGGCGGGGGAAGGGATCATAACTTCTGCTTTAATACCAGATTCAGCATGAAATAAACATAAATAAACATCTGAAGGTAAGTTACAAGAAAGAGGAAAACAGTATTACAGAGTAGCTACAGTATTCGCTCAATCGGTGTTTTAACGGTGGTTTTCTTTGCTTGGTTGGAACAGCAGCTATGCTAATTTAGTCTCTATCTGCTTCTCTGTTTCTAGTAATTACACAAGCTTCAGTCTGTATCCAAACCTTATGAAGATCTGAGATGACCTGAGAAGAGATGATGCCAACCCCACAGAGGACCTCAGATGATGCCAACCATGAAACAACATATATACTACCAAATTTGCTAATCACAACATATAATCATTACAGTTAATAATGTCCATGTCTGTTTGATTACATGTCATTAACTAACTGCATGATTCTTACTGTACATTTTTGCCGTAGTCACCACTAATAACCTACTCCTAAATGTAATGTAGAAACGTAATATTTTCTGTAAAGCTACTTTGAAACGATTGTTATTGTGAAAAGCTCTATACAAATAAACTTGAATTTAATTGAATTTTAACCGAGCAAAGACACAATGTAACAGCTTGTAAACAATATTAAGTAACTTAACATTCACCAGAAAAAAAAACATATTCGGGACCAACTCGTTAGCAGCTAGAAAAAAGTATTCTTTCCCTAAATTTATGCCCCCCAGATAATGTATTCATTAAAGCATAGCCCCGTGAAGCCGTGGTTTACAGTGAATGTATAACAGCTAAAGTGCATTGTTAGGCATGACGTGAAGCAAAGTGCCTAAAACACCCTTAGCTGTTATAAATTCACTGTAAACCACGGCTTCACGGGGCTTATTGCTTTTATAAAACACAGTTATTCCATATATGTAGTAAGGTTCACAGAATAAAACGGAGCAAATAAAATGTAATGATAATAATAAAAACAGTATTCTTCCACCAAACAACATAGTTCCTCAGAAACAGTTGTGGTTGCAACAAAGTGGTTGCAAAGCAACACACAAACGTAAACAAAGGTGTGCTACTTTGTAGCGTCATTCACAACAGCTTCGAACGTGGCTCAGCCAATCAGAATCAAGGACCGGAACGCTCCGTTTTATAATAGAATTTCTGTTCTTCAATGTTTAATTTGTTTAAATAAATCCGTCAAGTTTTTATGACAGTCACCATTTAAATGTTTATATAAAAAAACAAAGTGGAGTAGAAATATTATTGTGTAATTGTACTTAATAATGATAAAAAAATTAATTAGAGATATTTACATTTTCATTTAGCAGACGCTTTTATCCAAGCGACTTACAAATGAGGGACAATAGAAGCAATCAAAACTAACAAAAGAGCAATGATACGCAAGTGCGATGACAAGTCTCAGTTAGCTTAACGTAGCACACATAGCAAGGTTTTTTTTATTTATTAAATAAATAAAAAGAAAAGGAACATATAGAATAGAAAAAGAATAGAGAAGCTGGTGTTAGTGTTTTTTTTAAAGTCTTAATTTAAGTGTGTTGTATTGATCAGTTCATTTTAACCTTCAATGTTATAATAATGCAGTACCAACTGACTCATGTATATTTAACAGCATTGAGAGTTTTTTTTTCTCTTGAGAAAACTTGGCATGTACTGTACATGATATCCAAAATAATCCATATTGAATCAAATTTAATCGGTAATCGAATCGAATTGCAAGCTTGTGAATGTGAATCGAATCGTGAAATTTGTATCAAAACCCAGCCCTACCAATCAGACCTTTTTAAATTGAAAATAGCAGTGAACACATATTTCATTACAACAGAGCACTGTGTAAGTGTCCTTGTAGAAGTTTGGAGTGAAAAGAGTGTCATTGCAGCTGCCCTTGAGTGATGTACTTTTTCCACCACAGATACGGTCTGATGGCTGGGACAGCAGAGAGGCCGTAGTACGAGTACATCAGCACATGGATGAAGCTGTTAAACGTGGCGCCAAAGTAGGCTGATGAAAAGAGCAGTAATATCAGCATTAGTCAATCAATCACAAATCAAATCAACCACTGAAGCATCACATTAGGCTTCCCCATGACTTCATGTATTTTAAAATGTACAATCTCACAGATTTATTATGATTTCTATTTTCATAAATAGTCAGCATTATGCACCTCAATCAATAATCGCCAACCACAATCTATTCTAAGAAGTAAATGGATCCGTTAATGCCAGAGATCGACTGAACAAACTCCTTTAAATGTCACGCTGCATTATGCAAACAGTTATTTAAAGACCACCTGGACAAGCATTTTTTCCCAGTTCTGTTTGCTTTGTTTTTATGCATCTGAATAATTCAGCATATAAAATGCTCCATAAGCTCCTTCAGAAGGCTTTGACTGCGAAACCAGGGCAGTTTCTCTGCGAGGAGCTTACAGTGGCCACACGGCACCCAGTTCATGACGAACCACCAGATGCTGAGCATGGTGGCGTGATGGTAGACGTGCAGGAAGCTGATCTGGTGGTTGTTCTTCCTCAGAATGAAGAAAAAAGTGTCCATAAACTCAATGAGTTTGGAGAAGTAATACCACCAAAGTACGTTCATCATCTGAGGAGAGATTAAAAGAGAAAAAAATGACAAGACGTCATTCCACCGAGGACATCACAAACATGCAACATCAGTTATATGAAAAGTCATGAAATCATTAGGGCTGCAATGATTCTCAGTCCACTTCTGATTTCCATTTACAGCTTTTGGTCTCTAACTATACACTAAACAACAAATATAATACTGCTAAAATTTATAAGCAATGCATTATAGCATAAAAATCAGACCATTCTTGTAAAAAGTAAGTGAACTTTAGTGATTGAATATGCACCGTGTAGTATTCTTCAAATCTTAGAAGTATATAGTAAAAAAAAAAAACTGTACTTGGAAAAAAATCTGTACTTGCAGATATTTGGCCAAGATACAACTATTTGAAAATCTGGAATCTGAGGGAGCAAAAAAAATATAAATATAAATATTGAGAAAATCATCTTTAAAGTTGTCCAAATGAAGTTCTTAGCAATGCATATTACTAATCAAAAATAAAATTGATATATTTACAGTAGTAAATTTACAAAATATCTTAATGGAACATGATTTTTGGCATAAAAGAAAAAATCAATAATTTTGACCTATACAATGTATTTTGGGACTATTGTACAAATATACCCCAGCGACTTAAGAGCTTTGTGTCAGGGTCACATCTTTCACTGAAATAATATACTTGACATACTAAAACTGTAAAACTGTAAATTACTGTGTGTGTGTATATATATAATAGATAATATTATATATATTAGCTATATATATTATCTATCTATCTATCTCTCTTTCTCTCTCTATATATATATATATATAATATATATTATATATATATATATAATATTATATATATTTATATATATATATATATGATAATATATATCAGGGCGGTGCAGTCGATTAAAATGTTTAATATTATTAATTACAGGGTGCTGCGATTAATTAATAAAATTAATTGCAAACTAAATTTGGCTGTGAAAATACCCCCAAAAGATCATTTAAACCTATTATTGTGTTAAGTGTTTAGGCTACAATGCCTAACAAAAATATGGAACATAAAAGAAGATAATTTGAGAAACATCTCAGTATTTTTTGTTCATTCAATGAAAGTCACTAGTGATCAAAACAGCTTAGTTATAGTCTTCAAAATACCTTCTTTTATGTCGTGCAAAAGCAAGTAAGTCATTCAGGTTTGAAACAAATTCATGAGTAATATTTTCGTTGGCTAAATTGAACAAAAATATATTGTGTTTACATTTTGCACAATATTAACTTCTTATTTACTGAACTGTTGTATAAAATCACATATGCACTCGTGTTCTTCGTGACAAAAACAGCACTCGTGTGACTCTCGCTGCTGGATAATATGGATATTTTTCTTACAAAAACACGTGGATTCGCTACAGGAGGCCTTTATTCATGCCCCGGACCCGTGTGAGGCACGGACTGTTGACTAAAAGCACTTGCTTTTCCCCATTGAAAGGCTTGGAGGGGCCAGGACAATTTTTTATATAACTCCGATTGGACTCGTCTGAAAGAAGTAAGTCACATACACCTAGGGTGCTTTGAGGGGGAGTAAAACACAGGCTAATTTTCATTTTTGGGTGAACTAACCCTTTAACGCGTTACACTGACAGCCCTAATAAAATGTAAAAGGATTAATCCGATTAAATCGCATCCAAAAAGAATATGGGGTTGATATATTAAATATATGTATATAATATAATATTATATGAATATAAATATATACACAGTAAATATTTTCAAATATATACGTGATTATAGCTATATACATAATAAATATACACAGTACACACACATATTATGTAAACAAAAACTTATTTTGGATGTGATTAATAGCGATTAATAGTTTGACAGCACTAATATACAGTATATATATATGTATGTAAATTCAAAGTATATTTCAGTCTGTTAAAGTGTACTGTTTTTTACAAGCGTCACTCGTTTAAAGTCGCTTGTTTAAAAAAAACAAAAAAAACCCTGTTCACTAAGCCTTGTTTAAAAAAAAAATTGTACTGCCCAAGTCACCACCATATATTCAAAAAACCTTTCCTCTTTTCTAATGTCAGACATTTTCCAAAGTTTTGGTATAATGCTTACATTTCTAATATGATATATGATTTCTAATATAACAGGGTACCCAGAGAGGATGAATTTTTAAATCTTGAAATAAACCTTCATAGCTCCATGCAGGTGACTGCACTGCCAAGAGCTTCCCAGCTACATAAATTAGCTTGTATATAAAGAAGTCTTTTAGAATCCTAGCAAACAATACAGAGACAAAGGCAGTAGAACTATTCAGGAAAACCTGTCTGAATTTTCCACCCAATGTGTGAAGCAGAGCAGCCAGTTTAACAGCACACTCACGCATTCCACCCAGAAGGAATATTGTGTGTTTAGTAAGAGTAAAGCTGAAGCTTACATTTTTCCAAATCTCACACAATGTAAAACGGAGTTTGTTGTGTTACCCTGTTGTCGGCCTCTCCTCCACTGTGGGTGTTCTGGCAGTAGAAGTTGTATCCGCCTTGATACACTGACATTACCAGCTGCAGAGAGAGAAAGACAACAGAATTTATCATCATTCTCCACAACACTGCTTTAACCGTTCCTCCCAATATGTAAGACATTAGTGGAATTAGTACTAAATCTTGTGGAGCTTGAGGATCAGTTTACATTAACAAAAAGTACAATGTAAATATCATGTTATATCAATATAGCCATTATCCAGCTCAGTTCCTGATACTACCACTGTACCATTGTATTTTCACCAGGGCTCAGTCAGTCAGTAGACTTGTCTATGTGATATTTTCACGGTCACAAACACGGAAAAAAAGGATACATTTCATTTTTAGCATTTATAAGTGTCAGGGGGAAAATATGTTTAAAGCATATTACTAAAAATAATGCAATATTATAAAACTACAAGAAAAAAATATTTTTAATTCACAGTAACAGAAAAAAATGTATATGAAAAATAATGGAAACTAATAAAACTACAAGAAAAAAATATTTATTTGTAATTCACAGTAACAGAATTTTTTTTTTATTCACAGTATCAGAATTAAAAACAATAAAGGTAATTCATGTTAATAATGAATTCATATGGTTCAAAGCATTACTGATTTGTTTGATGCGTCATATTGTAGGATATCAGACAATCTAAGATTTGGTCAAAACCGAGTTGAGGCACGAGGAGTCACAAAAATTCCACTGAGGCCCAAGACAACAGTATGTCATAAATCAGACCCCAGCCTCTCTGAAGCAAGCCCTACAACCTAAGACCCGTCACAGACCAGTTTTCACATTAACACAAAAGAACACTTGACAAGTCAAGGAGATTTAAAATTTGGTGAAAAAAAAAAAAAAAAAAAAAAACAAAAACAACAAAAACCAAGTTATCAAGAATAATGTCAAAACGAGATGACCCGCATGAACTATCACACGAGAGTACTACCGTCACAAGTCTCCTTCCGTAAATTCTTCCCCCCTTTATTCCGACAAAACATACAGAACTAAACTTCCTTACAGACTTTAATCTCTGGTCTTCATACATTCACATAATGGCACAGAAACTGCCTTTCCATGCACCTAAATGACACTAAAAGGACTGGTGACCAGCTAATAATTGCTATGCATAACTCCATATTATGTATCTAACCCACGTTTAACCATCATGTTTTAATCATTTATTGTGTATGTATTGTTAATAACTATTGAAGAGCTTAAGGGGTCATATTCATGCTTGGTATGTGTGAGTTTGAATTTTCATGCTTGCAACGTTTCTTCCCAGTCAAGTCTGGTCAAGTATCATATCCGCGTGATAAAATCATGTCAAAATCATACTCTACCAAGCGGGAAAAACTGCATTTCATGTGAATGATGAGATAACAGTTGATTTATGAATGGGAAGGAGAAACATTGCAACACCCCGAGCTACAATTGGTCGAAACACAATTTGGGTGTGTTAAACAGCCTGGTTTAAATACTCAGGACACCATCAAACTGCGCTTTTTGGTCTTTTGCCTTTTGCCTTTTTGCGGGTCTGACTTTTTGTGTCTAGCTTTTAGCCATGCGGCTTTTAGCTTTTTCACTCCTAGTCATGTTTCTTTAGCTTTTGAGCGTGGTCTGGCTTACACGCCAGCTCCCCCAAAACCATGAGGAGAAACGCCACCAATCTCGTCAAACTTTACTTCTATTTCTATTTCTTTAGTTTGTTTTATTTTCCGTTGTGAGTTTCGTGTTCTGAGTTAAGCCTAACGCCGCATCTCCCAGAAGAGTGCTGTTTAAACTTCAACTGCAGACCACAGCTCCAACGCCCAATCACTGGCTTCCCAAGACTGAACCTCCACCCAATCAGCAACCTCGGGAAACCCCTTTCGGCAGACAAGGAAAGGAACCCCCGACACAGAAACGCAAGTACCTCCAGATCCTAGCTTAACTGGTGCATTTAATATAAACTTTAACCTCATTGAGGAACTCAATGCGAAGGTTAATTAAGTGATTGATGGTTGTTCAGATCTATGCAATGCGCATATTGCTGTAAACTTGGGATTTCACTTTTTCATTCTCTTAAACTAATTATTTCCTAATTTTCTATTTTTCTGCAACTTGTGTGTGAATGCGTGTGTTAGATTAGTTTATATGTCTTAGATTTATCCAATAAAGCCTTATATATGGAAAAGAGAAGTATCTTGTGTTTTTTGCTCACAAGTTAATGGGGGTCCCCTTTTAACCTGCCGATCTTGTTACTGTGCTAATTAATAGTGTTGTCACTATATTTTGGATATAGATATCCATTGCAGAATTGATGTCATACGTCTCGTTCACTGAATCGCTGGCCGTCTCGGTGATCAGCCGTAAAACAGCGATTCTGTCCTATTTCCCTTACATATTATTGGTGGAGTTTCCTTTAAAATCTTAAATGATTCCCTTGAGCTAAATTATTGACCTGTTTCCCTTACAAAAAGCTACCACAAGTCCTTGCAATTTCAAAACAAAACAGGTCATACATGATAGAATTCCCTTGCACCCACATCATTATTGTGAAGATAGCTTAAGAAGTGTATCAAAATATAGATGCACCGATTGACCGGCCAGTGATCTGAATCAGCCGATTTTTCGCATGACCGGCCCGGATCGGTGAGTCTCATGTCTTGCCGATAGGGATGTGCGGATCGTCCTTAAGTGGTCATATGACGTTGCTAAAAATAACATTATTTTGTGTAATGCAATGTGTTTATGCAGTTTAAGGTTAAAAAACACATTATTTTCCACATACTGTACTTATTGTTTCTCCTCTATGCCACGCCTTTCTGAAACACGTCGATTTTTACAAAGCTCATCGTTCTGAAAAGCGAGGTGTGCTCTGATTGGCCAGCTATCCAGTGCATTGTGATTGGCTGAATACCTCAAGCGTGTGACGGAAATGTTACGCCCCTTACCATATTGTGATGCCGTGTCCCGGCACGACGAGACAAAACCATTAAAACCCATTATAAACGAGGCATTTGTTGCATCCAGTGGGGACATAATTACTGATTATAATGACTTATACTGTCCTTTTTATGCGTTGCGTATCGCGCTGCGTAAACATAAAACCATGTCTGTATTTTTGATCGGAGAAATGACAAACAACAAGCTTTACTCTACACTGCTCAAAACTCGCGTTTGAATCATCAGTGGCAAATTCTTTAAATATAAAAAACGTACTTACAGGCTGTTAGTCAGAAGCGCCAGACTGTCCTTGCAAAGTTGGAACTGCCACACTTTATAGAAATAGCATTTGTGCACAGACAAAATGTAGGCTACTTTGCAGGTTCAGGAAACAGTCCTCCATAAAATGTGCTGCACACATCTGAATATTTGGGTTGAAGTGTTCTGGAACAGTGTTGTAAATACAGCTTAACCACTGATTTCTAGTCGTGTCCTCTTTTGGAAGGCCTAACAAAGTAGTTTTGCTTTCACAACGCAGCACACAGCGTCTTACATGGCGGCAGCAACAATACTACAGTGAGAATAAGTTACGCCTTCTTTCTTTGCATGAACATTTACACTGGTTGTTAAAAGTTCAAATGGATTGTGTTCTGTTCTGTAATTGCTGTTAATAAATCTGTCAGAAAAAAATGCTAAAGTTTCACCTTTAGGGGTACAACAGCCTGGCAGCCTTTTACAAAAATGAACCATGGTTTTATTACAGTAACCACAGTTTACCACATTATTTGTAGTAAAGCTGCAGTAACCACAAATTTACCATGATAATAATAATAATACTACATTTTAGTACTTATGTAACACCATGTTTATTTTCATGAGGTACCCTTAAAGGTGCACCTTTGCATCTTATCTACCCTTAAAGCATGCATACTTGTATGGTACTAATATGCTCATTTTTAGGGGTATAGTTGCACCTTTGAGGTTACTGCCCCAGTAAAGGGCTAAAATACAATTATAGTATATCTGTTTTCTG
The DNA here is from genome assembly GCA_018155175.1 of Sinocyclocheilus anophthalmus. NCBI lineage: Eukaryota > Metazoa > Chordata > Actinopteri > Cypriniformes > Cyprinidae > Sinocyclocheilus > Sinocyclocheilus anophthalmus. The sequence continues at coordinate 144,634 of JADLZN010004052.1, read as the reverse complement.
ACAGTGTAAACAAAAAAGGCATATGAAATGTTAAAAAACATGGCTTTGAAATCTAATATTAAGGGCGTAGATTACTGGGATTATATTCTTTGAATAATTTAAAAAAATATCAGTTTTATTTTAGAAGTATCGATATCGACGATACTGGGCTTGAAGGTATCGGATCGAAAATAAAATAAGAGGTATCGCCCATCCCTACTGGCCGATTCCGAGTCGATCCTTTTATTGCCAGCGGTGCCGCCAATGACTCACAAGCAGCACTCGCACACAATCACACCGCGTGTAAACATGCCATTTCGCCCGAGAGATGATTCTAATTTTGATTGCATTCATTGTACACGCGACGCTATGTCTTAGTCGTGGCCGATGAGCTGCACAACCGATTGATGTGTGAGAGAGACAGCACACCAAAGTACTCACAGAAATGATAGATGCATGACTGCTACGCTTTATGAAAACAAACAAAAAAAACGATATTTATGAAATATGATTTAGGTAAGCAACATTATACAGCCATGATGTTTCCCCGAATATCAATATCAACACGATTGCAATGTGACACTGATTTTATTCAATAGCATTTCAATAAACACGAAGTCAGACTTAGATTTTAGACAGAATATTGACTGTACTGCTCAATTTCGCTGACGAAAATTGTTCCGATCAAAGCCACAGCAGAATTGTTGGTTTCGTTACTGAATGAATCCACGTTTTTAAACAAGCCATTGAGTGTCTCTCATCAAAGATGATGATTCAGTAACCCATTCATAAGGAGTCACTTGCCTCGTTTCTGAATTAATCGTCTGAATTAAAGAATAAATGACTCACTCATTAAAACAGACATTTGCAGCCACCTACTGGTGGTTTAGTCATATTTAAAAGTATCATTGCATTTTTTCAACATTTATTTGTATGTTTTAAAAAATATGTAAAACATTAATCTTATAAAATTATTTATGCATTTGAAATTTTGCAGTGTAAATGCATTTATGGCACCTCGGCTTCATCAAACTGTCTGTGTAAATGCATCTAAATGCCACATCAGCTGCAGCTTCTGTGTTTCCTCTGCATTACAAAGATACATTTAAACAATTCATCTGAATGGTAACAACTCTACGTTTCTTGGTTATTCTAACTGAATTAATTGAAAAAGTAAGAATTTGATGTGAAAGATGACACATTTAATGACCATTTATAAACATAGTGGGAAATGACATCTGGGGCCCGTTCTTCGTACGTCACTAACTCCGTTAGCTGGATTTGACCGTTGACGATTTGGCGTGATCTTGGATTGTTTGGTTCTTCAAAGCTCATCCCGAGTGCTGTCATGCACATTCCGTTAATCTTAAACCTGCTCGGAGCAGGCTTCTCCCGAGTTCACGCTGCATGATTTTCAAACTCGTCGGATTGCCGTTGTTTTCACACTGCGTGACTATCTGTGGTAGCATTCAGTTGCTGCTGTGTTCACAATGCACGATGATGGTGACGGGGGTTTTCCATTGCAAGGTGACTTCACAATAGAAAAATCGCCCACAGCTCTGTTTGGTGCGGGTTGCCAGGTTTTTCGCTGAAACCAACCCGCCAATTACTACTCAACAACTAGCCGGCCTGAAAATAGCCGCAATTGCTTTCGAGGGGGCCCGGCCAGGTAAAAAAAGTAAAAAAAGAAAAAAAATCGCTTCGGGGGTAAATTACACATTTTTTGGGCGGGTCTGGTAACATTCTCATGTCCAATGGCCTAAATATCCGTTATTTGGGGTTGCTTCAGTCCAAGCAAACCTGCTGACATAAAAAACAAACTCCTGCGCCATTCGCAGAATTTGGCAAAACTGGTCCTCAAACCACTTTTCATTATAACTCCTCCCGAACTTCCCGTTGCCCTGTATCTTGGTCTCTGATTGGCTGTAGGTCATCGTCGATGTGTTTTTTCAGTCAGAACTCATTGCACACAGCGCGATTGTTAATCGCTGAATAACTACCCGATATTTAGCATGCCAAATATTTTGCAGGCGACGTGTCGATTCCCTCAGATCGCGTCTTTGATAATTCACACTTTTCACACTGCGTGATTGTCATTCACACTTGTGAACGCACAGCACGCACCCAATAAAAAAATCGATTTGCCTCCGATTTCGGGAATTTGTCGGCGATTTCGCAAAACGAAAACCTGTCGGCGAGTGAAAAATCGGGCTAAAACCGTGCAGTGTGAACTCGCCATTAGTTCATGTAAACAGAATTAGATTGCATCTTCTTAAGCAGAATTGATACTTAAAATCTGTCCGCTACCACCGCTACTTTATTACAAGAGTACCCTACTAATCCAGGGACAATAATTTAAAATAATAATCATATTTCAAAATCTTTAAAGATAATAATAACAATGTTGTGTAGTCTTTAAGAAACTTTAATTAATGCTGTCACGTAACAAATCTGTTCAAATATAAAATTAGATTAATTTTTAATTACTACATTGAAATAAAAATGTAAAGACTGTACAAAAATTTTAAATCGTGAATAAATAATTGGGAATCATGTAAAAAATGAAAATAAAATTAAAACGGTGCACATTTCATTTATCTAGTATAACTTTATGTAGTTTTTGTTCGCTTGGCTGTTTCCTTATAAAAGTAAAAAAAATTTGTCAAGTTTTTCGTCAGGTGTCATTTTTAATTATATGATGTCATTACGTTGCTGTCTTTTCGCCAGCCAATCGCTGCATTGCTGATTGTGGTTTAGAGTATCAATACATAGCCCCTTTTAAACTAGCCCATGAACGCTCAATTATCTCATATAACTCAATCCAGCCATACTAATCAACAACAACAACAGGTGTGTTTGAAGAACCAAATTAGCCATATCCTGATTAGCGTGATGATATCAGCCTTGTATGTGACGTTCTCTCGGATGATAATCCGACGTACAAGAACAGACCCCTGTTTTGGTTACATAATACAACAGCACACATTTTAAGTTAAATATTTCTTCCTCTTTCCAGTCACAGAGCACTTTATTTTGGGAGTTGTTTAAGTGAGAGAAAATCTGTAACTTAGTCCAGTTTGGGGAAATTGTAATATTTAATCATTTCTTTTATTATGCAAATAATATATGCATAATATAATAATATAATGCATTGAAATTTGCATAGATTTTTGTTTGTATATGCGGTCAATTATAGTTCTTAGAAAGAAAGAAAATCGGAATCGGCAAAAATCGGTATCGACAGGTCACACTTCCAAAAAAAAAACGGAAATCTGAATCAGCCAAGAAAATTGCAATCGGTGCATCTCTAGTATAAAATAAAATTCTCTCCTGATAACTGAAGCGGAGCGCAGTATGAACAGCTGCAGAGGCTTGCAGGTTGATGCGTGGAGGTATTTTACTGCCAACTCGTACAGAAAGGTGGACAAAAGTGCTTCATTTTTCACCTTTTCATTCTTTTGAACTGTCTTGCATGATCTCGCTCTCACCTCTCTCTCGCTCAACACTGTGCAGAGCTCCTGGAAAATCTCACATCAGCCGCTAATCTGTCATTGTTCATGGTCTCATTTCGAATAAAGCCCTTGTTCAAGTTTTTTAGCAAATGCAGAATGAAAGCTGCACATCTGCCCCCTATATAAAATGCTATGAAACCTCAAATAAGTTTGACCTTGTGTTACAGGTGACGAAGGTATTCAGAAGGGGACATCTCCACTGAAATATCTTCTTTAAAAGGACATTCAGGGGACACAGTGTGCACAAAGTTCGACTGTCTCAATATAGCCGTAATTGCTTTGGCCTGATGGAGCTTCTCGGGGTCAAAGGGTTGATTTGGTCACAGAGCAGCACGTACCACTGCCTCTCTCTGAAGTCCTGAAGTGCAGTCCCAGCATTCACTGTCTAACTCGGCTAATTTCTCTTTAGACGAAACAACTCACAGACTGCTCCAGCATCCCACGACCCTACAAACAGTAGGACAGGCGGTTTGGAAAATGGATAGTTCATGCTTTAAGTGTCATGAACTACATTTTTAAGCATTTGTTGATGTTAATTTATACACATTAGTATTTTTTGTTAGTGCATGTTTGTTCATTATTAACATAATATTCAATTACTTTAATGTATGCTTGAAATGTTAACACGAGATATATTGATGAATTGAACCTGATTCTAAAAGCAAATCACAAGTGACTGCCTACTACTGGAGGAACATTAATCTTACTATATAACGTGGCCAATCATTATAAAGGCACGGTTCACCCAAAATAAAGCAATAAGCCCCGTGAAGCCGTGGTTTACAGTGAATTTATAACAGCTAAGGGGTGTTATTAGGTACAACGCGAAGCAGAAATAAAAAACTAAAACCCCCTTAGCTGTTATAAATTCACTGTAAACCACGGCTTCATGGGGCTTACTGCTTTTATAAAATGGTTATTCCATATACGTAGTAAGGTTTCACAAAATAAAACAGAGCACCAAACAAATGTAAACAAAGGTGTGTGTTTGTAGAGTAATTTACAACAGCTTCGAACGTGGCTCAACCAATCAGAATCAAGGACCGGAACTATCCGTTTTATTAGGGATGGGAAGATTCCCCGATTCGCTCGGTGCATCGGCATAAAAAGTTAACGATGCGATGCATCGGTTTAAAAAGTGTGCATCGGCTACAAGTTGGCATTTGTATCACGATGCATCATCTCTAACATTTTTGCATTGGTAAAAAACGATTTATATATAATTACTAGTGGATGCGCTATACTTTTATTATTTAGAAAGTGACCAATAATCTGTGACCAATATTTTATAGGTAGATTGATTTCTCCTCTCTAAACAGTTTCTCAATTCCACCATGACAAACAGCGAATATATATGAGCTGTTTAATGCATTTGAGATGTTGTGTTTTCCCCAGTGCATAACTGACATGTCACAGGTATATTTTTGGAGCACAATAACACAGAGTAAAATATACATTTTATTGTAATAGGTAGGCAAAATCAATTGTAAGCTAGTAGGCTACAGTAGGTACTACTATAGTACTACTATAATTACTAAGGGGGGGGGGGCCCCCCTTTTTCAAAAAAAATGAGTTAATGTGTGTTTCTATTATAGCAGTTAAAAGTCATTTTCTTTAGTATTTTTATTATTTATTTTCATTTTTAATTCTGTGATTGTAACTTTTAAATTGAGTTATTTTAATGCTTTAAAGAGCAATTTTAGATTGTTATGTTCTAATGTTCTGCAAACTATAAAAGGTACAGCTTTAATAAAACAAGAGAGAAAGGCTGCATGGCTAGAAACTGTAAAAAAAAGAAAAAGTCAAATAATAGTATGCGAGACAGTAATATCATTATGTTCCTGTTGGTCATTAGAGGAGCTTAGCCTGCTTTAGACCAGGTTAGTTTCCCAGCTTAAGTTGCAACAGTAACTAAGCTTGATCTAGGCCCATGTTAAACATTGCTTTATGGAACCAAATCGTTTGACAATGAGTCAGACTATCTGAAATAAGCCTGGCTTATTTGGTTAACCTGTTTTATGAAACAGGCCTCGAGGCATTAAAAGTGATATTTTCTCCATTGCATCATATTGCAACGGATCGCATTGTGTTGAATTGAATCGAAATCATATCGCACTGCATCGTAATAGGGGTGAATCGTATCGTATCGCATCGGTAGCTGCTTCATATGAATCTTTAATATATCGTATCGTTGGCTATGCATCGAGATGCGTATCGTATCAGCCTCAGTCATAGAGATGCACATTCCTACATTTTATAAATTAAAATTCTGTCCATTTTCTGCCAAATGACTTCCATATCAACGTTTGGGCTTTGCATGACCATGTGTGTTTATTTGTGAACAAAAGCCTAAAATAAATCTACTCATCATGTAAAGTGACTCTTCAGAAGAGCGTGTCTTCATCTGGTTGATTCATAAGGATTTCTTTTACAATGTCTTTATGAACTTTGAGCATTTTGTCACAGTCTGGTGTTTACGTAGAAATTATGTCTGGCATTTATTGCGTTTTAAAGATGAACAAAGGTCGGATGCGTTTGAACTGACATGAGGGTGAGCAAATGATGACAGAATTTTCCTTTTTGGCTGAACTATCCCTTTAACATTTGTAGCCTAGAGGTTTCTTTCTCTAATGAGACTGCCATAAATCAGGTTTGAGGCAACTGATGGCTGTGATTAAAGATAACTTGTAACTAACATATCTGTGAGCTTATCCTGAATTTAGTTAATTATATTTGGAAAGCCAGGCAATGCGTCAGTTTTGCACTGCAGATAGTGTGTAGAGTGCAAATCAGGCAAGAAAGGACTCTGAAATTTAAGGTGCACATGGACTGACTCACCAGTTGGTTTGTCATGCTCAGTTTCCAAAAAGTCAAACCATCAGTTTCAAAGTGCATGGCATTTCATTTTCAACAGGTTTCCAGAACACTTCAACCCAAATATTCAGATGTGTGCAGCGCATTTTATGGAGGACTGTTTCCTGATCCTGGTAGAGTAGGCTACAATGCCGGCTGTCAGACTGTAAGTACGTTTTTTATATTTAAAGAGTTTTTATATATTTAAAGCAAGATTTTTAAGCAGTGTAGAGTAGCACTTGTTGTTTGTCATTTCTCCGATCACAAATGCAGACATGGTTTTATGTTTACGCGGCGCGATGCAACACGTAAAAAGACAGTATAACTCATTATAATCTATAATTATGTCCCCACTAGATAATCATAATTATGTCCCCCCATGATGCAACGAATGCCTGTTTATAATGGGTTTTCATGTTTTTGTCTCGTCCCTCGGCCGGACACAGCATCACAGTATGGTGAGGGGCGTAACATTTCCGTCACATGCTTGAGGTATTCGGCCAATCACGACGCACTAGATAGCTGGCCAATCACAGCAAACCTCGCTTTTCAGACCGATGAGCTTTGTAAAAATCGAAGCGTTTCAGAAAGGCGGGGCATAGAGGAGAAACAATAATGTACAGTATGTGGAAAAATAATGTGTTTTTGAACCTTAAACGCCATAACACATTTCATTACACCAAATACACAAAATAATGTTCTTTTTAGCAGCATCATATGACCCCTTTAAACAAGCCCTTTTTTTTTTTACTGCTGCATGGAAATGTATGCAAAATCACAGCTGTGTGCTGACAGAAAACAGTGAAATGCACTGAAATGTGTCCGTTTTTCTGGTGTTCAGCAATAATAATACCTCACAATGGCGACATGTAAACATGGACGGTCAGGTTTTAATAAATGCTCTTTTTGGACTGGGTCAGGAAATTTGAATTCTGAGTATGTTCTCACAGTTGATCACCTTTCTCAGTACATTAAAATGTATCAAATTTGATTCCTACTGATATGACCTCTTCAATAAAACACATATCTTCTTTATGACGAGCCCACCTCATAGAACATGTAGAGAGACAGAAGCGTCAGGCCGAGGTTATACGGCACTAGCAGTGCTCTGCAGGAGTACGGCTGTCTATTCTTCATGTATTTTGGTCCCATCCACACAATCAGTAGGTACATGACAGTGAAGGCGAAAGTGGGGATGTAGTTGTCCAGTAGAAGCCATCCTCTAACCCGAGGATCTGCAATCGATAGAGCACAACCATCCTCATGCATACGCTATCGCTAAAGGACGTTCAATAAATAGTCACAGTTGTTCCTCTGCATTAAAAATGGTTTTAAATGTGCCTCATTCCAATCAGCAATTTAAGCTAGAATTTTTATAATGATGATTTTTTTTTCTATAATGCTGCTTTGCCTACTGCAATTTCTTCAAATCTGATTAGAAACTTTATTAATATTATTTTTCAATGAGCCTGGAAACCATGTTTCCAAGATACTGGGGTTGATACAACGAGCACTTTAAAGATCAAATAGTCATTGGATTTATCAAAGTTTGCCAGACAGATTAAAATCATCAGCATGCAGTAATAATACTGCGTTAACCATGGAAATAAAGTGAGAATATGCTCCATTCGCTAAATCTGCAAAGTTTGTTCAAAAGTTTGCCATATAGGAACACAACACAGAGAAAAGTTTAGCTAAGGCTGCAAGAAAGACAATTAAAGACTTAAAAAAAAAGAAAAAGTATTGTTCTTACCCCTGGGTCCCATCCAAGAGTCAACATAAGTGTTAACTCTGTGATTCAACGCCTCCATCTCCAACCTTCGAGAGAAATCATATGAAGATGACTTCAGCTGTTTACACAAGAGTCAGAGCAAATATACATTCAGCCTGTCTGTGAAAGTCCTAGAACATAATAAAAACCGTTTAAAAAGGACAATAGAAGTTAACCTTATAAATCCTTGTTGGAACACTTATTGATTACAGCAATAAAAATGGCTGCCTACAGCGAGGACTACCATCCATCAGGTTAAGTTCTCTTGATTGCCTGTTTGTAGCTCAGTAAAGGTCAAGACGCAGTGCTTATAATCCAGAAACCCCCCCTTTTTTTGTGAGCAGGACTAAAGAACGTTAGAGAACATTAGATTATTATGAGACATTGTTTCTCCGCACACTCAAGCGGTCTTGGACTGGAGGTGTTTATGAAAGCAGCTTGTCAAATGTCACGCTGTTGCCATCAGATATGCAAACGTGTTCTTGCAAGAAAAAGGTTTGATACAAGAGCTCCTGATAAAAATCAGCGGCTCAGACACACTTACAAAAATTAATATTCATGTTATACACTTTTTTGTTGTTGTTACTGTATTTAGTGGGAAGAGGAGATTATGTGGGAAAGAGGAGATATGCTTCATTGTCAATAATAATAATAGCCTAGTATCCAATAATTAGGCTTCATTTTCTTTCCTTTGTTTTTGGGGTGAAATGTGACATGCTCTTGACAGGCTTTCATCTAAATGTCATGCATTACATACACAGTATGAAAACTGTATAGGCTACATCTCATGACAACCAATATGGCAAACTAAAATGTATTCATTATGAACTGAAATGCGCATGATTATGACTGGAGATGTAACGATACAAATAAAAAACAAGCTGACAGAAGTCTAAAATGCATAACAGTAAGTAATAAAAACTTGATTAAATACAACGACTGCTGAATATAAAATGCAAATGAGACTCATTATACAGCTGTAACTGATTTGCATGTCAACTAGCGTTACTCGATAGGATCGCGTTGCCTTTAAACAACAGATGAAAAACTGCAACAACACATTTCAAGACGACTAGGAAACATTTTGCTAAGACTTCTTCCTCAGAACAAATAAAGAACGGCTCCGCGTGACATAATCATAAACCTAACGCTTCTAATCTCTCATAAAGTCATATGATGCTAGACAGCGCACTTTCCGATGACATTTTGGGGTGTTTAAATCTCTTTAGAGAGCAAGACTATCAAAAATATATATATATATATCTCTTACCTTTAGTCTTCAGACTAGTGCAGAGTCCTGTGCGGATGGAGTCGTCAGTGTGAAAGAGTGGGAAGAGCTCGTGAACTAATGAGCGTCATGTGTGTCCAGCTTAAACTGATGCGTAACGGGCCGTGTTCCAATACCGTGACCTCTCTTTATACTGCCGCTCCAGGGCAAAGTCTGCGAGGCCAGCACACTGCACTCTTACTGCCACGCAGATGACTGACGTTCCATTCCGAGAACAAATGTATGCATTTGGAACGTTTATACCGCGTTAAAACCCCAGCGCCGTGGATAGAGGTGTGGTTTTAAAGCAAACTTTTTAAAGTGGCGATTTATTCGAATTTTGAGTTCAAATGGATTTATGTTCGACTGCCGTTATGATGTTATATAATAGAATAGCGCGCGTTCTGGCGTTCTGTTTTAAGCTTTAACAAGGCGTGAACTGTTTCACGAACTAGTCACACCATTCATCTGAAGTTAGAACAGACCAATCACAGCGCTGCTCTGATGTGGAACCAGACCGGTCCAATCACAGGCCAGGCGCGCATCCAGGGGCCCATGGTGAAGGGGACCATCACAGGAAAAGGGTCACCAAACGTGCTCATGTAACATTTTCTTTACGGAAAGCAGTGGTTAATAGTTCATCTTTTTATATAGATATTGTAGTTTTTAAGTTTCTAGTTGTTGTAAATTGAATGGCATTTTGTAACTTAGCTACACACTAAAGAGAAGCTTATTAACCCTTTAATTGCCACCCCCCATTTTTAAAATAGGCATGCAGGTGCAGTATCCAAACTTAAATTGTTGTAATTTATAAGGTTGGCCTCTTATTAAAGGAGAAATTCAGCAAATTATCGCAAAAGTGGAATTTTCTCAAAATATTTAAGTATCAAAAAAAGTGTATAGTTTACATTTGTATCGTAAAGAAACTGCACATGATATTAATTTATTTATAATAATGCAATATTGTACATATAAGGTTTACTCTAAACTGGTTATACAATTATACGACTATGGCTAATAAGCTCTGTGCCAAATTAAGTTGATATGAAAAAAAAGTGAGGTTCTGTTGGATTGTATTAGGGTGTATACAAAAAACATCCAAACTCCACTGAATTTGTTTTTATGCATTTTTCTGTCACAAATGTCTAGATTTCTCTGTCAATATTGCTTCTATCTCAAAATAACCACCAAATCCTGAGACTCACACCTTTCCAATGATATGTTTTTTGTCAAGATTATAAAAAGTTTTGATTTTAAAAGACCGTAATTCATTTTGTAATCTGACACTTGACACTGCCCACTAAGGGGGAGGAGACCGCCAAAAGATTTAATAGTACCATTTCCATGGTAACGCGATGTCTGATTTCGAAATGGTTTTCACAGGATGAATCTTGGGCTTCTAAGCTTTCAAATGATATATGATTTATGATGATTGATAAAAGATTTGATAGAGAAAAAAGACAACAAAAAAAGAGCGCCAAACGTCCCACAGGTGGGACGGTGACAGTTAAGGGGTTAAATGATTTCAGTAAGCATAATGTAATGTGGAAAAAACTAAACTGATCTCTGGTCGATCTGCATGGTCATAGTTCAGTGTGCTGATTCTTTATGATGCAGTGTGATACAAAGTCCCATTATTTTGCATCATGTGTCAACCACTGCACACCTTAGAATCGCATTTGCTAGTTTTATCCATTATTACAAACAATCTACAACAGTCAGTACACACACTTGACACTCGCTGAGTCGCTGGCATCATTAGATGAGGACGACTGGGAACATTATTAAGAGCTTTATGAAAGTTTTCAGCCCTTCCATAAAACTTGTGTTCCGGGCCCTGTAAATTTCAGCGACGGCCTTGCGTTTGAGAATGCAAAGCGGTAAATTATTTACACCAATAACTGCATTAGATATATTTTGCTGACATGTGTTTAATACACGGTTTAATCTTTCATTGAAGAACAACCTGAATTAGTTGAACTGCAAAACGGGCATGTGCTTATGTAACAGCTTTCATTGCCTGCTCACTGCCTGATGCTGATTAAATGATTTAACAAATTGAATTTTAAAGTACAAACATTCCACACAAACAGCATTTAAAAGATTGTTTCCACAAGTCTGCAATGAACGTTAAAGAACTTACAGTGGTCAGTAAAAGGCATTGTTTGCCGACGCAATAAGCTGAATATGTACAGGAATCACTTTATTTGAAGCCATATACAGATGTTAAAGCTAACAAACTATAGCTTAATCTAATTTATCTTTCCATTATTTTAATAAAAAAAGACCATCTGCACCCTCTAGTGGTGGAGCAGCTACGCAAAGCTTAACAAAACAACTAAGAAACCTCGGATGGTATAAATGTAGCCGTCCTTCAAACACTAAAATTATATGAAATATAATTTGTTAGTGAAAAACACAACTCACTGCACACCACTACGGTCTTCAACTTTCCCCCCCATTTCAATTCCTACATGGGTTCAGTCAGGCTTGCATCAAGACCAGGGGCCAGTTGCATAAAAGGTTTAGACTGGTCTTAATTAGTCATCTAATTTTTTCTTTTAAGACTAGTCATAATTTTTTTTTTTTTCAATTCAGTTACATAAAAAAAAGTTAATTCCAAAAATAAGACTGATTACTTATTGGCTAACTGCTAATTGGTCAAACTCCTACTTAAGACATTTTCTTAACATAAAGGCTAAGCTTATGCAACTGGCCCCAGTGCCTTAAAATCTTTGTCTTAATTGGTACAATATTAAACGGCAAAAGAAAAAGAATCTGCCACGCAAGTCAACAGTTTCATCCATAAAAAAAAAGTTAATGCCTGATGAAGTACAGTATTTACATTGCAACAATGAAAATATTACTAATGTACAATTTAGTGTTCGCTACATTTACATAATCTCTCACAAACTCAGACCGACGTGAAATATGTACACATCAGAGTACAATTACATCACGGATCTCTTTAAGCTATTAAAATAATTTGCGAATAATAAAAATCTGCTATTTACAAATTCAACAAACCTTTGGCTGACACATGCCATTTTAAATATTTTCTTAAAACCTTTTAACTTCTGGACTGCTGTGGTCTTCCGTTCTCATGCACAGGAGCGACTGGCTTTTGTGTCCAGCAGGCTTTATTTTCCTCTGTTAACCGGGTCTCCGATAAGCTCTGGACACTTCTCCTCCCCTCTTGCGATTCGGTCGCACTTGTGCAGCAGGTCGTAGTTTATTTTGTCCGTAATGACGCTGTCCTGCTTGTACTGAGGATGTTTGGAGACAAACTCCCTCATCCACTTAGCCATCGTCATCAGCTCACCTGAGAACAACACAGTAGTGAAAACAACCATTACAAGAAATATCAATAACACAATTCAAATAATGAGTGAACCAGTTTGCCTGCAGTGTGTCATTGCCAATAGAGGGGAAAAATACACATTTAGAGCACAACTGCATTTCATGACAAAATAGATTTGCATATGCATATATTTACGAAACGAAACGAAAACGGTAGTTTAAAAACTGAAATAAAATGATCAGCAAAAAAATAAAAAAAATAAAGTTAATCAATTGTATTGATTTTAGAAAATAGAATGTTTTAAAGAACAGAAACACAGCACTGCCACTGTAAACAACCTAAACCTCTCTCCAGGGTTGGGGAGTAACCGAATACATGTAACGGCGTTACGTAATCAGGATACAAAAATCTAGTAACTGTGATCCGTTACAGTTACATCAAAAACTAAGTATTCAGATTACAGTTACATTTTGTAAAAAGTGGCAATACTATCAGGATTACATTCGTTTCATTTAAAATGAAATAAATAACTGTATATATTTAGCGCTGCATAGTTCCTGGTTCTGTTGACTCGCGTGAGCCGCTTGCTGGTGCGTGCGCAAATAACACCGGTCTACAATTATTCGCCTCAAATGCGGGATGACTGAGACGCTGCTACAGTAAATTAATTACGATACTTCCTGCTGTGAAAACGTTTTCATATCTGGAAATGTCACAGTTATTTTGTTTTCAACGAGGATAAAGGAAATAACTTAGTTGTACAGCGTAAGCTATGCATGAAGACTCTTGCTTTAACAAAGGCTACTCAACCAACTTGGACATTTGCAGGTACGACTAGCATGGAAATCATCATGTTAGCTAAAATGTAGTGTTTGTTAGTGATTTAAAATTCCATGGTGTGCATGACTGCAGTTGTGTGTAAGTGTTCTAGCGGAAAATGAGCTGGAAAATGTAGAAATTAACACGAGAGTCCCCACATCACGGATCAGTCAATGAAACACAGAAAGATCATAGCATTTCGACATATAGACTAATATGCAGTGTTGGGGAAAGTTACTTTTAAAAAAGTATCCTTACATTATTGCATTACTCCATAAAAAAATGTAACTAATTCCTTTACTTAGTGACTTTTTGATGGAAAGTAATGGCGTTTACTTACTTTTGCGCTACAAACTTAATTTTTTTTTTTTTTTTTTAAACTGACATGGCTTGCTTGTTTGTTTTTAAAATAAAAAAGTTCTATTTTTGGCAAATATAAAAGCCTTTTCACACCAAAAGTGAAATGAATAAGCCTCAGGCTGAAGGGAAAGTAGCAGTAATGCAGAAGTGAAACATTTCAACACCTTCTCATAAAATAAAAGACACACAATGTTTGTCTATAATTTGTGCTTATTAGTACGTTGCACTGGATCTCTGAAGCTCAGAAGCAAAGACGTGGTTAACTAGAAGGGGAATACATACCTAAAGATATTTTTAGTAGTTTTATAGTTTAGTATATTGTTTAGTATTTCACATTTAATTATTGCAGGTTGCGTCTATTCGGAGTTGCATTTTTTTAATTTCATTTGAGGAATACGGAATCTGTGGGGGGGGGGGGGGGTTTTTGGTTTGTGAGCTTTTTAGATTTCTCTCCACATTGTGACAGGGAGCGGTCAAACAATAAATTGGAAAAAAAAAACTTGTTACTTATTTAAAAAAGTAACTCAGATATTTTATTGCGAATTTAAAAGTAATGTGTTACTTTAATAGTTACTTGAAAAAAAGTAATCTGATTACGTAACTCGCCTTACCCCCAACACTGCTAATATGTATATGGAGTACATGTTTTTATGTTGTGTATAAACTATATTTATTTTTACTTGTACATGTTAAAGAAAAAAAATAATAAATAAAACTGTAATACTAAACTTTATAGCCACTAGATGTCTGCATAGCCTTTTATATAAAAATAAATATGGGCTGTAATATCTAGGTGGTGAAACAAGACACGATTTTTAATAGTTCAAATAGTTTTTACTATAGTTTTTATAAGTTTTATGTCATAGTACAAAAATTACTTAGATATTGCTTTTCTGACTTGTTCACATATGTAACTTGAAGTAATCCAAAAGTAATCAGATTAAATTACTTTTATATTGTGGTACTTGAATTACGTTACTGAATACTTTTTTAATGAAGTAATTTGTAACTGTAACGGAATATATTTTAAAAGTAACCCTCCCAACCCTGCCTCTCACATACCAGAAGCACGCTTCTTAATGAGTTTAAGGTAGTTGAGAATAGTGCAGCGCGTGTCCACATCCACCTCCATGTTCTCAAGGTAGCTGTTCAACATGGGTATCAAGCCGTGAAATACCCCTTCCTAAAAAAACAAACAAACAAACACACTCACAAAATATCGTTTGACCGCGAATAGCTTATTGTTGAAGCTATGACGGAAGTAGAGCTAAAGAGCAAAGAAACACACACCTTCCCTATTGACGATGGTGGTCATACTCCCTCAGTGTAACTCCTTTCACCTCATTAGCTTCACTCTCCCCCCTGCTGACTGTGGAAGGCGCATCTAACACTGGGTTGCAGCCTTAAAATAATAATAAAAAAATCTTTTAATAACAAATCTAAAATAAGTTTGGAACCAGCATGTTGTGTTAAAAATATTACAATATTTAGTTGTGCCGTTAATACAAATTTCTCAGCTCATTGTTGATATGAATGAAAAGACCTTATTTTTAACTTTTAATGTCAACTAACCTTTAAAGGAACGTCCTTCTCGGAAATAAACCCATTCATCCTGCACCGCATTTCGCTTGCTGGCTACGTTCATATTTTCACATCACCTAAAACACAGTTGTTAAAGCAAAGAAAATCCGGAGCTGAACTTTTTTCCGTGGTGGGGCATCACAGCAAAGCATGCAAGGACTGTGGCAACTTTTAACTTTGAACGGTTCGATGGCAAAGTTATCGCTTTCCTTATTCAAACTGATTTTTTTTTTCATGAATATATGGTTGACCTGAAGAATGAAAGCTATATCATACACTTGGAAAATAACACTCTTATCGACACTAGGGGTGTGACAATACACTTAGCTCACGAGATGAGACAAAATACAGACACTTGGTTCACTAGAACGACAATATTTTAATACTATTTTTAAGAAATTTTCAATGACAAAATGTTTGTCTTTTAATTACAAAAAGTAAAACAACGCAGTTGTATTTTTAAATATGTTAACGAATCTAGGGCTGTAACTACTGACTATTTTAGTAATCAAGTAATCTACTGTTTATTTTGACAATTGAGTAATCTGATTTTTTTTAGTAACACAAATAAACCTAAGTGAAAACCAGGCTTTAGTATGACTATTTATATATAAACTAACAATGAGGCAATAATAATTGGCTCAAATAAAATATCAAAACCAAGTAATTACATGGTTTTATTGAACAACACTGTTAAAATACATAATGTAATATGCCTATACATAATATGAACATAACCAACTTAAATACATTATGTATTATAACAAATACCTGAAGAGGGCGCCAACGGCCTGGTGACATTTCACTTTACTTTACGCGTATTAAATGATGTTTTAAATCCATTACAGTTTTATATTTTGTACCACCTGCAACTCGCGGTGTACAATAAATGGCATATTTAGAAATAGGTTGATGTATTCTCCTGTGTTGACAAAGGTTTATAAATGATTTACGTTACAAATCTAGTGAGATAATGCACACCGTTTTCCCAGATGAATGTTAAGCAATTCAACTTCACAGCATATACAGAGGAAGAGTTTAGCCCCTTTCACACATACAGTACTGGTAAATTACCGGTAAGTTACCATTAATAAATCATGTGTGAACAGGACCTTTTCATTTACCTTGTCGTAAATTGGTCTGGCAATCATAATAGTTTATGGTAGATAACATGAGTACTCTGAGCTGTTTACAATGCTCCGCTGCTTTTAATTAGTTTTTCTATGTAAATCTGCGCTAGATGGACATAGCAGCTTTGTGTCGCGCTTCTCCATTCATCAGAGCTGCGACTCTGCAATTGGATACTATTATGCGCGTCTTTGTTTAGAAGAGTAAAACCTTCCCCCCCTTGGGAAAAAAAAAAATGGCTAGTAATGTTAGTTTGGTTGAGAGTGAAAGCTGTGCTCCTCTCATACCATTGGTAGGCGAACTCATTAACTCAAACGTGATATCAACAATTTTTTTTATTTTTATTTTCCCGCAGCTAAACGCCACACACCGGAGATCCGGAATGGTGCCGGAGAACTTTAAGCCCTGAAAACAAAACACATTGAAGTTGCAAAAAGTTGCATGTCGTGCTTTAATGAACAGAAACACAAATGTCATGCATGTATAATTCGTGGCGGTTGTCTTAGTTTTAAGAATGATGTCCAGTTTTTTGCCATTTAATATCTTCCCGTTTTTTAGCTGTGTAACGAAGAGTTAAAATACGTCAAAACACACACAAAGAGTAAACTAACCTTTGACAATGGAATGAGGAAATCCAACTTATAGGATAAGATCACACGGGTGAGGAGAACGATAAACACGACATAAGCTGAGTTTTCAAAATCTGTCAGTTGAACCTGTTAAGAAGAAAAAAACAAACATAAAAGACATGAGAAACATGAAGCACAAGTCAACTGACTGCATATATGTGACCCTGGAGCACAAAACCAGTCAAAAGGGTCCATTTTGTGAAATTGAGATTTATGCATCATCTGAAAGCTGAATAAATTAGCTTTCCATTGATGTATGGTTTGTTAGGATAGGACAATATTTGGCCGAGATACAACTATTTGAAAATCTGGAATCTGAGGGTGCAAAAAAATCAAAATATTGAGAAAATCATCTTTAAAGTTGTCCAAAATGAAGTTCTTAGCAATGCATAATAATGCAAAAATTAAGTTTTGATATATTTAATGTAGGAAATTTACAAAATATCTTCATGGCACATGGTCTTTACTTAATATCCTAATGATTTTTGGCATAAAAGAAAAACTGATAATTTTGACCCATACAATGTATTCTTTGGCTATTGCTACAAATATACCCCAGTGACTTAAGACTGCTTTTGTGGTCCAGGGTCACTTATGAAAATCAAATCAAACCAGTCCACATTTAGTCCACGTTGTATTTTATAATTACGTGAGTTACATTATATTAGATAAAATTCACATTATACGGTGTGTGTGTGTGTGTATTCTGTGAGTTTTGCGTGCTGTGCTTGAATAAACTGTAGGTGGCCGAGTACTGACGTCTGCTTTGTTAAGCACACATCCAGTCAAGCCGCGTCTGCTTGCATCATTTGGCACACAGACAGACAGCGGGCAGACGGCTGTTTGTTTAATACCTCCATTGGACGGAACTCGACTCTCCATCCGATGTCAGAGTTTGGAGGGGGCGGCTTGAACCTCATTGTCTGCCAGTTGGTTGACTGAAGGTTCTGCAACACGCATGCAATTTTAACCAAAGTGAGTGAAAACTGGTCTAACACTGACATTTCTTTTTTTCTTTTGTTTCTGCTGATCAATTTTTTAATTTGCTAGAACAATAAAAATCAGATGTTAACTTCACCTCAAAGTGGTCCGATTCGTTCTCATCATCCAAATGAATCTTCTCCTGGAAGAGCGACAGCGGGTCGCGGATGAAGAGATGTGCAATGTGCTGCGCCAGCAGTCTGTCAATGCCTGCAACAGAGCAGTACAGCGCGCTTGAAAATACTACACAGAGCTGACAGGAGGCCTGCTTCAATGATTCTCTACACCGCATGCGAGCGCCGTGTCGCATCAGAAGCAAACAGAACCCATTATAAGTAACGATGCTGTCTACAGTGGGGTCGCAGCGTCTTTTGACAAGAGGACAAAGACAGTTTTGACGTGTCCAGTGCTTGTTTCTTTACCTGCATCTAGGAGCTGCTTGTTGATATCTTCATCGATGGTCAGCTCAATGTCATTGTATTTCTCACCGCAGCAGGAGAGGTAGCTGTCAATCGAATCATAGCGTGATTTATGGATCCGGAATTTGTTGTTTTTCAGCGGCTGCAGAGACAGAATTCATTTTTAACCATGTCTATGAAACGCACAAGAACATGGGCAGTCGACATGACATGCTCAACTTCAAAAACTAGTGATATCCAAACATCCGCTGATTAATCAGCTTGGCCAATATGTTGGTCTATTCTGAGAGCACTGGCCTTGGCTGATAACTCTTGACATCAGAAGTCAGATCTGCCGACAGCCTCGTTAATTATTATACATGCAGATTTTATTGTCATTTGACAGTAAACATTTGTACTTAAGCTATTTCATTATTTATGATCAAAATTGAGTGCGATGAGGTTTTTCTTTTTCCTTTTACATATTTAAATAACATCAGACATTATATGTGACCTTTGCTGGCAAAAATGAGTCACAATGAAATTTTTTTTTTGAAAATTTGCTATTTTATTTTTACATTCTCAATTAAAAGACCTTCAAAATTATATACGAGTTGTTGGAATCGGACAAAAATGACTGAGCTACACAAAGAAAAATCACCTAGCAACATTGCATCTTTTCCTCCAATTCTTTTCTTAATGGTCCTTACTAATATTAATAAATCACAATATAGCCTTGTTTTTCCTTAATTGTAATAAATAAGAACAGATGTAAAAAAAGAAAAAGAACAAATTAAGAAAGAAACAATTACTTAGTTTTTTTGTTTTTTTCATTTTACATCTAAAAAGCATTAAGTAAGAAAAACAAATAACCAAATGTAAAAATCACTTCAGTGTGTTCATTACAAATACACTGATTATTAAAACCACAAACGCAGTTCAATCAAGAGCAGCGATCTTTTCTTTTATTGTTAGATGAACATTAATGAGACAGACGGGCTATTTATTAAGACCTGTACTGCACGGATCTAATATAATGTTACACTTCCGATGTTTTTTCCAAAAAGTTTCTCAAAGATTATGTTTGCGTGAATACTTAAATACTGTAATTCTGTGTGTGTGTGTGTGTGTGTAATTTTATCGGGATGCACCTCAAATCCCTCAAATTTGGATGCGAGTCAGTGCAAGAAGTGAGTGGAGAAAACATACTCCTCTCAGAAAACGTACAAATAAAGATAATTTTAGATGTTTAATTATTATTTGGAAAACTGGGATCACTAGACAAGGGCTTAATTTTTGTGAAAACCTCAAAACCGACGTTTTTTTGCCTGTAGCTCAAAATTTGCCCCGTGCACAATCAGACTGTTTTTGCCAGCACAGGTCACATATAAAGTGTGTAAAAAAAAAGTTCTCAAAAGCATCAATTAGATGGGATTAGTTTTCTTTTAAAATGATTAACAGAGACTGTCTGTTACTCCATGTATGATTCACAAGTCTGGGACGACTGATGTCTGTAATCATTACTGAATTGGGAGGATCTATTTATTATCATGCAGCCTATAATTATAAAATTACTTGTATGATTAGTGGAAGGAATTGGGAGTCAAAAAACACTATTATTTTATTATTTATTAAATCATTTTTTTCCAAAATTTGCTCCTTACATTGCGCAAGGAACCCAGCCTAGGTCAGTTTTCATTAGCTCTTGTCTCCTTATAGAAATCTATTTACTTATGAATATGGTCTATGACTATTATCTTTTTTTTGTTTGTTTGTGTGCAGGTTATGTCGTAACATTTGGCTCTTCGGCCAGTGGAAACACAGGCCAGATCCGAGCAACGGCTCCAGCACCAGCCAAAGCAGAAAAATGTGAAGACGGGATCCCGTTGTCACCTCCAGGCCCCGCTCCTCTGGGGTTCGGTCATCCACAGACGCAGAGATCACACCCCAGCGGCAGTCAATGTCTGATACGAAGCCCCGATAGAACGGCGAGGCAGCGCTGAGAGCCATCTGCACAAACACCAACCGCAATAAAGACAACTTCTGAGTGCAACATCTACAAGCATCTTAAAAGGTTGTACAACCCCTACCCACACAGGAATGTGAAAAAGATGAGGGTGGGTTATATAGTACTTCGTGTGTGGTAAAGATGGTCAATTTTCAACTAAGGTCAAGTTAGAAGACGCCCTTTAAAAGTTTGGGATCTTAAAACGTAATTTGATTCTTTTTTATTTTCTTGAATGCGGTAAATTCACTGTAAACCACGGCTTCTTGGGGCCTATTGCTTAATTTAACAGTATAAACATGCAGTGATTAATTGTCATTTGTTCTGTGAAGCAAAGTTTGTTCTTTTTTTGGACCCTTTTCACATGGACAGCGTGTTCTGTTGTACCGTGTGCTCTTACCACTATGGGACAGAAAGTGGCCAGCTGGTCGTAAAGGTAGCGCGCCTCTCTGATGCTGCAGGCCTGGAAGGTCACCTGCAATGACAGCGGCGGACAACATCGGTCTAATGTCAACCAACGTCACTTCAGTGCAAATCAGTGAGAGGCAACAACGGTCAGGTTTGTGGGAGGAAAAGACATTTTACCTGCAGGCAACAGTTTCCCATGCCAAAGCCCATGGCGTCCATGTAGATGTGATCAGGCAGGGCTCCCCGGACAGCTTCTCCATCGTCCTCCGCGAACGTCTCCACGAAAGGAGACGGTGTGTTTTTATCTTTAAAAACTGTTAAGGACATGCAAGTCAAAAGAGAAGCAATTGAAAACATGCAGAAATATAATAAACATCTTGATTTGGTTTTTAATAATCACATGCACCACAGATTTGACATGTTGCGGAATGTGCTACTGAGCAATAAAAGCACCGTCTTCCACATAAATCTTTCTCCTAGCTTGCTGCAATATGAACAGCGGCGTTCTCCGTGCCATTTGATTTTGCTTTTACGGCATATCACCCTCTGTGAAATCTCATTTGACCAAAATCCTGTTCTACAGGAATGGTTTTCAACATAGGATAACAATATAGCAGAGTCAAGTCACCTTTATTACTGTAGAGCTTTATACAATACAGATTGTGTCAAAGCTGCTTCACCGTGACTAACAAGAAAATAACAGAATCAAATATGGTTCATAATTCTGCTGTAAAGCAGCTTTAAAAAAACAATAGTGTCATTATTTGGCTCAGGTTAGCGTTGAATCAGTTCAGATAGGGCTCCACAATTAATCATATTTTAATTGTGATCATGATCTCTGCTTATCTTGATATAGTAAGAATAATGGTCTGCAATACTTAGGCTACCTCCTGGTTAATTATCCTGAAAGAGTCTCATTTTACTTTGGTATTACCTTGCATTGATAAGTCTCCACAAGCTTTAATGGCTGTGGTTGCCAGATTTCCCCTAATAAAGAGTTTTTTGTTTTTTTTTACCATGAACCAATATATTTTCTGTCCAGTGGTTTACTTAATCTTCCCAACATGGCAACCATATGCAAAAACATACACCTGGCTAGAGTAATGGCTGCTGAAAATTCAGCTTTATCATTAAAAGGAATACATTTTAAAATATATTTCACAATATCAGTGTTTTAGTGCATTTTTGACTAAATAAGAGTAGCCTCGGTGAGCATAAGAGACTTCTTAATGATTGCAAGTTTTGACCGCTAGTGTAACTGCACATTATATAACAGGTTCGTATTTAGAATCTCGTCGTGTCGCACCTGCTCAGCGTACATGAAGAGCTACTGAACAGTATGTTGAGAAAATCTCCAGTGTATCCACTGGGTAGTGCTCAAGTTTCTGGGTCATCATAATATAAACTCATTCACTCACATTAGGAGTAGATCAAATGAAACCACATACACTGTTCATTTTATTTCCAGAGAAAGACTGACTTTCAACAAGAGAAACAGAAGTCAATCATTTACAAAAACAAAAAAAACACAACACACTTACTTGGTACATTTATCACCACTTTCTCGCCCCTCCGGTGGCGTATGTTTCTGGTCAGAGTGCTGTAATACATCAACAAACGAGATCTGTTAGTGATGCATTCATTACCTAAAGGATCCATACATAAATCCATAATATAAACAATTCATGTCTGCAGCACAAACAGTGCAGGTTTGCAGAAATCCTTCACTTACTGTAAATATGAGTGACCACCAACAATTCTACAGATGAGCAGTACTTTGTAAAACGCTCTAGGCTACTGGTATGTGAACGATCATTGTCTGTTGAACTGGGCTCCCCATAATCCCCTTGTAATGCCTCTGAGCTCCAGCTTACGCAAACAACTTCACACTGTTCTGCGTTACACGTCACTTCAAACACTTTCAGCTGCAACGCAAAACCGCCGGACTCACGACGGCCCATTTCGACATGAAATCAGAGAGAGTTCAGCTGGATTCAGGAACTGAAACGAATATGGACAGGTCACATGATCTCTCACCTGAATCTAGGGTGTCTGTTTATGGCCTCGTCAGGGAAGAAGAGCGATTTGGACACCCCTTTTTCAACAGGTGTGGGTTTGTATTCTGGCTGAGTGAAGCCCGGGCAGCCTAACCTAAAACACACAAAACACAAAGAGAAAAACATAACCACGCACTGCAATTCAGAAATGCACACATTTGCATTTAATAGCATGGAAAGACAAATATAAGCCTGCATCTTTTATCAGGGTCAATAAAGTGTTTGGGGTAAAGGGTGAATGTTATCTACACACATACGGCACACCCAAATCACTCAAACAGCCAGGGGTTTTGTGCTTAGAAGCAAATGCTTGAACTTTTTCCGCAACAATACGCAATGCAAAGACTGCTAAAGCTGTAATAGTTCATATAAATGAAACAAAAATCAAAACAAAAATCAGCCAGGTTTAAGCAAAAAAAAATATCCTGAGACTGAACTTTTTTCCAGGGGTGGGGCGGGGGTTCTTTCTTTAACATTTGAAAGGATACTATGGCAAAGTTATCGCTTTCCTTATTCAAACTGATTTTTTTCATGAATATATGATTGAACTGAAGAATGAAAGCTATATCATACACTTGGAAAATTATGAGCTTTATCACCGCTTAGACACTAGGGGTGTGACAATACACTTAGCTCACGAGATGAGACAAAATACAGACACCTGGTTCCCTAGAACGAGACAATATGTTAATACTATTTTTAAGAAATCTTCAATGACAAAATGTTTGTGTTTTAATTACAAAAAGTAAAACAATGCAGTTGGATTTTGAAATATTTTAACTAATCTAGGGCTGTAACTAATGATTATTTTGACAATTGAGTAATCTGATTTTTTTTAGTAACACAAATAAACCTAAGTGAAAACCAAGCTTTAGTATGACTATTTATATATAAAATAACGATGAGGCAATAATAATTGGCCCCAAATAAAGTATCAAAACCAAGTACATGGTTTTATTAAACAACACTGTTAAAATACATAATGTAATATGCCTATACATATAATATGAACATAATCAACTTAAGTACCTTATGGATTATAATAAATACCTGCAGAGGTGATTAAACGATGTTTAAATCCATTCAATTTTAATATTTGGGCACATGGAAACTCAGAAACTTTTATTTTGAAATCGCGATGTACAATAAATGGCATATTTAGACATAGGTTGATGTATTCTCCTGTGTTGGCAAAGGTTTATAAATGATTTAAACTACAAATCTAGTGAGATAATGCACACAGTTTCCCCAGATGAACGTTAAGCAATTAAAACTCACAGCATATACAGAGGAAGAGTTTAGCCCCTTTCACAAATACAGTCTTCACTGGTAAATTACCGGTAAGTTACCATTAATAAATCATGTGTGAACAGGAACTTTTCAAAAATCCCGGTAAATTTGTGTTTCCGGTGCCGGAGAACTTTAAGCTCTGAAAAAGGTCACCCACTAAGACAATATCACCAGGAAAAACATCTTATGTCAAGAAAACTGTTACAATATAATAATAATAATAAAAGTTCTGTGCCCAATGCGAAACCCTGAATCTACATGTAAAGACACCCTTAAGGCAGCCTATGTGATCCTGGATCACAAAACCAGTGTTAAGTCGCTGGGGTATATTTGTAGCAATAGCCAAAAATACATTGTATGGGTCAAAATTATCGATTTTTCTTTTATGCCAAAAATCATTAGGATATTAAGTAAAGATCATGTTCCATGAAGATATTTTGTAAATTTCATGCTGTAAATATATGAAATTTTTTTATTATTAATATGCATTGCTAAGAACTTCATTTGGACAACTTTAAAGATGATTTTCTCAATATTTAGATTTTTTTGCACCCTCAGATTCCAGATTTTCAAATAGTCGTATCTCGGCCAAATATTGTCCTATCCTAACAAACCATACATCAATGGAAAGCGGATTTATTCCGCATTCAGATGATGTATAAATCTCAATTTCAAAAAATTTATCCTTATGACTGGATATGGATATTACTATTGGATTACAGTTAAGGGTTGATGACATAACTACCTGGGAAATGATGTAACTGTGAGGAGAGTCTCGTTCTTATTAAGCACAGATGCGGCTTCTTTCCTTCGCTTTCCCATGTTGTCTTCCACCGTGTTGAACTCCGACATGGTCCCTCCGTACGGCTGCCCGGGGGTCCCTTCGATCATGTAGCTGCCGTACTCCGGCCTCCACAGAGTGGGGTGGCTGCAGATGTGCAAGGTTGACAATCAACTAGTAAGAAAACTCAAACAAAAAGGCATTACAAAGCAAGAGATCAATATTTTGTCTCTTCATCCAAAAGATTAACCCAGTAACTTTGTTTTGGGAAGCCTTTTTCTGCAAGCGTCTGAGAAAACGAGCGCATCTGATTTCACTCCCTTGGTGACGTGGCAAAGGGATCTTATTATAATATTACCGGCCCTTAATCTGTAAGTTACCCCATGCACCCCTCTTTTGATTTTCGCAGCGACAACGGTGTACCAGCTCTAATACCATGGTGAAAGTTTGAGCAAAGCATCCTAACTGTTCTGTCTTTGGCTGCACAGAACACTGTTTAGAGTCCCAGCATCAGAGGAGACAAGAGAGCAGTGGATTTATTGATTTATTTACTGTATATTGCTGCTGCAACACAGATCTAAAACGAACATGCGATTTATTTCGCAGCTGTTTACCTTCACAGACATAACCCACTGTTTTTGGAAGTCGTGTGTGTTTTTAATGTAAACTTGTGTGTGAATGAGAACTTAGTTTAGTACTCACCTGCTGTGACAGCCGCTTTCTGTCCTTGTGCTTCGGATGTGTGCTCTCAGAAAACCATATTCAGCGCGTAAACATGATAATCAAACCCAACAGATGTTTTATCAGGTCCGGCTGTAAAGGCCACTCTATTCTGGAAAGTGGCGGGGCAGTCAGCTCTTGCATTTAAAGAGACAAGGCCCGAAAACATCGTTGTTTCTTCTTCCTGCTTCCACTCAAAATGGCATTTCAAATTGATTATACACCCTATCTGTGTGCGATTTGAAGCTGAACTTCACAGACCATTCTGGTGACACCAGACGTGTTTACTATGGAAAAAGCGGCTAATAATTCCCCATTAAGTCCATTAAACGGTTCCCTTGAAAAAGTAAAGTATGGGAATTAGCTTATTTTTTCTGTAATTTAATTACGTCTTATGTAATTGAACTTATATTCATATATACATTTAAATACTCACTAGTTATTTAACATCAAAATTTAAAGTCTAACCTTAAAATGCATGCTTTTTATGAACCCTTCTCACTTTAAATACTTTGGTTAATAAGAATATTGGTAACATTTTAGTGTCCAATTCTCACTATTAACCAGTTGCTTATAGCATGCATATTACTAGCACACTGGCTGTTTATTAGTACTTATAAACCACATATTAATACCTTATTCTGCATGAACATATTTTAGATCCCTTAACCCTACCCAATTCCTAAACATAACTGTCAACAACTACTTTACTAAGTATTAATACATAATCGAGTATAATGGGCAAACGTATTTAGTACCATAGTTACGATTGAGAATTGGACCATAATCTAAAGTGTGACCAGAAGAATTCATGTAGTTATGTATTATTTATTTGAAAGAATCAAAGCCTTTTTTTTTTTTTGTTTTCGTGTATATCCTTGTATCATTAACTTGTCAAGGTTTTAGAAAGTAATTAGTAATAAGTATTAAATACTTTTGGAGAGAGTAATTTGTACAGTAATCTAATTACACTGTTGCAGATGTAATTAGCAACAAGTAATTAATAACTTTTTAGAGTAAGTTACCCAACACTGGTTGGGACGGGGCGCTACGCTCTTCAGTATGTGCAGCAGAGAGGCAGTAATGAGGAATGCCACGGCTCTCTCGTTTCCCATCGCATGCTGCTATTCCCCCTGAGCTACAACAGCTATACAGTAGCACTTGGCCTCAGATGAGCTCGTGTAAACAGGTTCGGAAAAATAAAAAGGCCATTCCTACTTCCTATATAACAACTTATCAAACTTGAAATTAGGGCTGTGCAATATATCGAAATATCGCAAATGTACATATATGCATATCGCTACAGCTTGCAATTTTTGGGGCCATGAACAAAAGACAAAGAGAAAATCACTCACTGCTCTTACCTAAATAGCTTTTGTAGCTTAAATAAGAATCAGTGCATATTGAATTCAAAGAGTAAATACTAAGCAGTGTTTTATTTTTCCATTTTATTATTCAGTTCCTAAACTCATATTAAAATGACATTTTTATGTAATGCTCGTGTAAAACACTACCCTTCACTTTCAGAAGTTGTTTTTTTTTTTTTTTGTTTTTTTTTTTTTTTTTTTGTTTTTGAGGGGTGCTTCCTTATTAGAATCAGAATCAGAATGAGCTTATTCACCACTTAAGTGTGCGCAAACAAGGAAATTGTTATGGTTTTACAGGAACTCTTGGTACATGCATACATACAATAACCAGATGTCGACCGAAGTATCAGTTTTGCCGATTAATCGGCACCGATAGTTTTTTGCTTAAACTATCGGTTATCGGCAAAAATCCATGCCGATAGTTTTCTGGGTTGCGTCCGTTGCTGGAACGGCTGAGAAGGGTCTGCTGTCATTATACAGTACGAGAGCGGCCTCCAGTGGTTGAAATCACTGACAGCACGTGCTATTTGTTTAGACACGTGATACTGCACGCTGAACAAAGTGGGAAACTTCAGACGCGGATTTAAATGCAGCCGACAGAAAATCCTGCCACGCCACAGAGAGCCATTCACATAGTTTTCCTTTAAATTACATTATATTTGTCCCGAATTGTTGTTAATGCTTCATTTATAGAGCTATAATATAGATCGCGCTTTCTCTTTCCGTTTGCTCCATTTTTTAAACACCGAACTTCAAGCTCATCTATGCCTCACTGTTCGTTCATACTTGAAGTAAACTTGTGTCCGTTTGGTGATTAAATAAACTGTTTTAGACCGCTGCTCGAGTTGAACGCGACGCGTCCGGAGTGTGTGTGATACCAGTGAGTTCTCCTAGACTCAGCGCTGCGCTTTTATTTTGATTAGATAATCATCAAGTGTTCAAGAATAGAAGAAGTTAAAGTGTGAGAGTATATATACAATATCCATATGTATATATTTTAATGCTATGGCCTTTGTGTATATATTTGAAGAGGTGCATCTTTAAGCATGACTGTTGAAATGAAATGGTAACACTTTAAAATAAGAGTCCATTTGTAGCATTAAGATTAATGAAAGCTGTGTAATGAAAGCATTGTAATTTCAACATTTTTATTATTATTTTTACTACTACTACTAGTATGGTTCAGTACTGTTTTTGTAATAACGCATTATTTTAGATTTTGTTCAGTATCCATTTTAAAAACTATCGTTTAATTAATCGGTATCGGCCAGTGTGGTCGAACCTAGCTATCGGTATCGGCAAAATCCACTATCGGTCGACCTCTAATATATATGACACACGATAGTTATAGAAGTTCACAGAACTGACTCAGCAACAGCTGAGTGAAACGGTTTCATCGGAGCATGTGGCACTTTAAGCATTATCGTATCGCATACCGAATATCGCATTAATTTAATGAGTTATTGCATATCGCATTTTTTTTTCAATATCGCACAGCCCTACTTCAAATCAAGCTTATGCTGTCCAAACTAACTGCTTCAATTGACTCTTATGAAACCGTCGTTTAAAAATACAAGTACAGGTACAAACGATACGATCGATCTTGTTGACGGATTAGACGCATGCATAAAAGAGGGATTGGCTGACTGGCTGAGGTTCAAGTGGGTCACCCAGTTTTCAAATTAATCAGCAATGGGTGCAATAAAGGCTAGACGTTTTTTTAATTCTTTTTAAACACAGTTGCAGCTAAACCTGCTATTTTCAGTGACCCTGTAGCAAAACTCTGAATATGCTACCAAAATATGCATATTCTTATGGATAAATCTGACCTGGTTTTAAACCTTTTCAACCAATTTTTTTTTGTGACACACAATAAATCCCACTTAGAAAGGTTACTCACTTGGGGTTGATGTTTTCACCCTTTTCCTGAAGGATTTCCAAAACATCCTTCCCGTTCAGAACTAGGCGGACTTTTCCATTTTTGTCATCCATTTCCACCAACATGTACTCCACCTGCAAGATGTTTCAAACACTTTCTACAACACAGTCCGTCACGTCACTAACAAAGCCACAAAATATTACCCACAGGTAAAAAAAATTGTTTCTGTGAGCACTGTTTCTTGCACATTATGCGTGAGTGGATTTGAATTGCAAATGCATCGATGACAAAGCACAATATTATCTTTCTCCAAACATTCATAACATACTCATTATGGAAGTAAAACAGCAGTGAGACACTTCTAGACCCATGCCATTCCAGTCTCTTGGCCTTTTAAATCCACAAACGCTGAGCAAATGATTCACCTAAACCAACAGCATTCCAGCAGGTTTGATCATAAATCCATTGACGACTTCCGGCCGAACAAAAGGTAATGAAATGAAAAGCCATTTCAAAAGGAGGGTTTAGAAATTGACAAGCCTGTTGTTCATCCTACATGAACTGCAAGGTTGTACATGAAAACACTTTTAGGAGCCCTTGTTTGAAATGTTTAGTACACGGTTAAGAACAGTAAAAAAAGAGCAAGAGCTCACTAAAAGATGACGACCCGCCCACCCATCCAATAGAAATGGGATTTTGTAATGGTCATAAAAACACACTGTGGGCAGATCTTTACACGCCTGGGCTGCATTATACTGTATATCAGTGGAAAGTTTGGACACACCCTCTCATACCTTATTACTGTGATTTTCCACATTTGAGAATAATAACCAACTCATCAACAACACTGGGGGGGAAAAAAATCAGAATATCTTAAATTTGAGCTTCAGCTGTGCAGTGTCTAGACTGCTTTCCCTTCACTATCCGAAAGTTAACAAGCTGAAGTTTTAATTTGGTCAATAAAATCACGCACGCGCATGAATTGTATTTGCCTACAAAACTGAATAAGCATTAGCCTTCAGATCGCAAGGGTTTTAGGAATCATGCATCCACAAGTGCCAATGCACAAAGCATGCATAACACACAAAGCGAGCTGAACGGCGCACCTGCTCACGAGCAGCATCCAAATGTGGTCCATTGCATCATTGCACGCAACCACGTGTTTCTCCATCGCACGCAGTTATGCCGTGCATTTCTGAAGATGAGAGCGAGAGAGAGAGCCTCACCTCGTCTCCCCATTTCAGCACATCCCTCTGGCGCTCTTTGACCTTGTTGTAGATGTTGAGGAACTGCAGGATGCCGTGCTTTCTAACGTGGTCCGCATGTTTCTTGGTCTCTTCCCAGTTGAGCGGCGACCCTTGCGACAGTAAGCCCATCGCACAAACCGTACGACCCCTCGCGTATCGATATGGACTCGGACTCGGACTTCTGCGTCTCCTCCGCCGCGCGCCGCGATCTCCCTTCACTCGCAATATACTCAACGACAATCGCACGCACGCGAGGCCTTATATGACTCGTTTCTAACGCGGATGTGTTCGCTTTTCTCGTCCTAGCGGTTCCGAGTCAAGCACGGGCTACTGTCTCTCGCCACCCCGACTGATATTTGATCGCAGTGCGCGAGCTGTGTCAACCCCTTCCTCGCGCACACACACTTTACGCGAACTGGGAGCACGTGACTGTGTGGAGGCGGCGAGGTCATGTGATGACTCCGCAGGCCTGTGCTGTTGTGCGTGCGCTGGCGACGGTAACAGAGCTGCTGTGGAAGCCGATCCGGGTGAATACAGGCGGAATGGGTGTTTGTTATGTTTTTTTATGAAGACGTTTTTTTTTCTTCTATGTGGAGGCACATTCACATGCTGTCGTTGTTGTTGCTTTTTTTTTTTTTTTTTGCGAAGTTTGACAAAACACTGTATTCGTGTGAAAATACTATTTAGTTACGTGTATTTTGGATATGCTATTTAGCAAGACATTTATGTTAGGGTTCGAAGCAACACCAAAAGCAGCAAACAGAACGTTCCCTAATGGTTATTTTCATCGTTTATATAATAACAACGCACTTATACACTTTAAAGTACCTTTTTGTAAAAAAAAAATATTTAATGGTATATATATATATATAATATATCTGGGTCATTCTACATAAACGTCCACTTTTGGTATGGCAAGATGTCTTAAAATGTATTTCTTTTTTAACATTTAAACTTAGACCACATTATTATATTATCTTTTGACTTTATGAATACACATAAATGACAGCTTAATGATTTTTTTTATATTTTTTGTGCATTTATTTAAAAACCACATGTACCATTTTTTTGGCACTGGTGTTACCTTACTACTCTGGCCATTTTAAAGGTCTTTATGAAATATTATTTCTCATTTTTTTCAGCACATGTAGTCAAGAGTTACAGAAAAATGACAATAATGCAACAAATAAGGAGATTATGTTTTATTTATTTTAATCCGGTTTGTTTAAAGTGTGCTTGAATGATGTTAGTTCATTTACGCAACCGTGTATTTGCTATAACAATTAAAATATTTGTAAAAACAAGTAATGATGCAATCCTTTAAATCTTAACTCTTGAGTGAATCAGTAAAATTACTATCATGTCACATGTGATGCATTTTATTTAAAAAAGTAACACCAGTGACACAATATGAAACACCAGTGACATACATAAGCCCAAAGATCCTTATTCTTTAACTACAGTTAAGTAGATAAGATTAAATTGTTACATTTGGCAATCGGTGAAAGAGCATCAACGTAAACTGATCTTTACAGGTGTTACCCATTAGAACGGTAACACCAGTGACAGTAACACCAGTGACAATTTTCATGAAAAATGCATTTTACAAAAAGTCTGCTGCAAGGTATCAAACCACTTGTTGTCAATCATGGTATACTCACTAAATTGAGTAGTTTAATCTATTTGTATTCTAGTTTTTTACAATTCCCTAACAATAAAGTTGGTCATATACCAGTGACTTCCACTAAAAGCTTCATATGAAATCATGAGATAAATGAGAACATTTCTGATAACTGAAAAGAGACCGTGGACTTCACATGGGCCTGCCTTCATAGATCTTCAGGAAATGGGAGGAAGGAAGTCATCAGTGTGATTTTTATTTCAAAATAAATGATTTTTGTTAAACGGTAACACCAGTGACACAACTCCAGGGGACCACTACTTTCATTATATATTTTATAATATTTATTTGGCATTTTGTTTTTTGATTTCATTTACATCATATATTTGATAGTTATGAATACATCATTGTATTCTAAATGGTAGAAAAACCTGTTTCTGACCTCAAAATAAAGCACGTTCCCCTCTGTACATAGCTGTGGGGACTAGTAGTTTGGTGGTGCTTGGAATTCTATATAATTAATAAAAAATAAATATTGCCACATTGATGGCTCAAGAAGGTGTAATTGTTCAAATAACACATTGTTTTATTTTAAAATATAAAAAAAATTGTACCCTAAAGTGTTTTTCAAGTGTCATATTTCTTAAAGGCTAGGGACACGAAAGTGGACTTTACATAGAATTACCCATAGACATACTATTAAATAACTTTGTTTTTTACTTATATATATATATTAATATATATAACCAGTAATTTTTTTTTTTTTTACGAAAGGTACTGTACACTTTTCGTGGAAATCTATTTCAATTCGTGTATTTTGGATATGTTAGGGTTCGAAGCAATACCAAAAACAGCAAACAGAAGGTTTCATTTTCATTTTCATACCATTTTAAATATATATATATAAAATTTTCTTTTACGAAAATGGAATAACCTTCCATTTAAAATGTTGCAGATGTTTTTGAGTGACCCATAAACTTTATATTGAAGATGTCAATAATGTGAATGGGACAAAGCGAATGGGGCTATTGCTATTAGGTCAGGAGTCACTTCTTTTATATTCACTTGTCATCGTCATAATTATTATGCATTTTGCATTGTCATACTGTCTGTTAGCTGCCACTCTAACGCCCATTATGTTTACTTAGTGAACTTGAAAGTCTAATGGTAAAGGGATAGTTCACCAAAAAATTAAAATTATCAACATTTACTCACCCTTGAGTTATTCCAAACCTGTATGGACTTCTTTCTTCTGCTGAACACAACAGAAGATATTCTGAAGATTATGGGGAACCAAACAGGTGATGGACGATGTACCCCATTGACTTCCATAGTATGGAGAAGAAGAAGAAAAAAAACCTATGGAAATCATTGGAGACCATCAACTGGTTGGTTACCTATATTCTCAAAATACCTTCTTTTTTGTTCAGAAGAAGAAAAACATTTACTGTATACTGGTTTGGAACAAGTGGAGGGCGAGTAAATGATGACAGAATTTTCATTATTAGGTGAACTATGCCTGAAGCTATTTCTGTGCCACTAGCTGCACTAAACTGAAATGCAAAAACAATGTCTTACATTGGTTGGACAAACAGGTATGAAGGAAGGAAATCTCTCTCTCTCTCTCTCTCTCTCTCTCTCTCTCTCTCTCTCTCTCTCTCTCTCTCTCATTGTCATTGTTCAAAATAGGTTCCAAGAAAAATGTCAACAGCAACATTTCTTAAGAAGCTTTAATAAATATGCAGAGCTTTATCATTTGACAACATGTATTACAGTATGTATATTGTGAATACTATCCATTGATTTACCTTGAATAAGCAATACCTTATTAAAGTAATAAATGTGTCCAGTTGTCACTTTTTTTCTATCATACAATGTTTTCTAACCAGAATATTACAAATCATGAACCATCAGGAAACAAAGCGGATTTTATACTTGTCCTCTTGACGGTTCAGGCCAAAACTTTTTTTTTTTTTTCACAATTATTTATTCTCTCAGTATACAAAATATGCCACCACTGTATATCCTTTTATGTCCTATTCAGTGTTCTTCACATCATCTCCCAAACCATCATAGTGTCTGTTTTTGTATTTTTCAAACGGGGTCATCATGACTAAAATGCTACAGGGCTGAGGATATGTGTCCTTCTCTCTGTGGCCTAATGGTTCCCTCTTGCCAGGAACCCTGCTTATAATTAACTTGCTTGATTTTCCAAGAGTCAGCAGCACTTTGTCGGTGTATTACATCATCAAATAAACTCCTACTCCTCATAGGTTGTAGGTGAAATGTTAAGACCTGGCTTTCTCAAGCAATCTATACAACCAATGCTCCATTGTTGATCAAAGGACAATGTCTAATATATCTGGACAGTTTGCAGTGTTGCAATTACCTCATTTTGCACATTAAGGGACTAATCAAATCCTAACCGGAGAATTGGCCCCACTAGGAAAATAATTTCCCAATGAAAATTATAACTCTTGATTTTACAAATATGTGTTGTTTTTTATGCATTTCCTATTTCCCATAAACCTTATAAACAATAAATCTACCTCCAAGACAAATCTCTCTGAATTTTCCTGTACCCACAAAACCTTCGAACCATCTTCGAAATGCATCCATCTTTAGTTGTTTTCAAATCGCTTCAGTTTTAAACATAGTGGCTTATATAAATAATTGTTCATTTGTATGCATTATTATGTTGTGACTTGACATCCAACATTTCCGAGATTGCCACGCACTGACAATTAATCTTGGCATCTGTGAGTAAAAATTCTATTATAACACGGATAGTTCCGGTGCTTGATTCTGATTGGCTGAGCCACGTTCGACGCTGTTGTAAATTACTCTACAAACACACACCTTTGTTTACTTCTGTGTGTTGCTTGGACTATATTGTTTGGTGGAATATCATTACACTTTATTTGCTCTGTTTTATTCTGTGAAACCTTACTACGTATATGGAATAACCGTTTTATAAAAGCAATAAGCCCCGTGAAGCCGTGGTTTACAGAGAATTTATAACAGCTAAGGGGGTTCGCTTCGCATCGTCCCTAACAACGCCCCTTAGCTGTTATAAATTCACTGTAAACCTCGGCTTCTTGGGGCTTATTGCTTTATTGAACAAACAGTAAGATAAAACTTTGTAAAATTGTATTACATTTAGCAACTCAAATACATTTCCTCGCTGCTTATATACTAACTGGCACTGACGATATAGAGCTGGCCCTCGACTCTCGTGTTTTGCGTGTGGGGATGGTGACAACACAACATGAGATACCAACCGTTGCCTCTGGCAATTCGTCATCCTCAGTCCATTCGTTAATAACGGGGTTATACACCTGAATACATTTTTTGTACTTCTTCTCAATCTCATTCCAGCCACCCAGGAGGTGAATCTTATTATTCACATTGGCAGCACCAGCTGTGCTCACTCCTGTGAGCAAGGGGGCGACGTAGCTCCACTGGCCGGAGTGAGGGTTGTAACATTCAACTGGCAAGACGTCGACCCTCTCGCCACGGCCGCCCAATTGGCTGCCACCGAGAACATAGGCACGGTCTCCAACGCTCACTGAACAGTGCCATCCTCTCGGCGTGCTCAGGCTGTTCTTATCCTGCCAGCTATTGGTGGATGGGTCGTAAGAACATACAGAGCGAGAGTAGGCATTGTTAATGTAACCACCGCTCACCAAGATCTTGCCATCAATAACTGTGCTAGCATGGCAACATCTAGGGACTTCCATTGCCGCTTTCATTTGCCATTGGTTAGAGGATGGAACGTAGCACTCGACAGATGCCTGGCAGCCATCAGAATTACGCCCCCCTACAGCAAACAGGAGACCGTTGAAGGTGTTGAGGCTGAAATGAGTGCGCTTTTGAATCATGTTTGCCAGGTGGATCCACGTGTTGAATCGGGGGTCATATCTAATGAGGGAAACACTCGTGAGTGATGCATCACTTCGAAAAAATACATGCCATTAGACGTTAGAGACACTTAAAGGGATAGTTCACCCAAAAAATGAAAATTCTGTCATTAATTACTCACCCTCATGTCGTTCCAAACCCAGGTCCTTTTGTTCATCTTCAGAACACGAATTAAGATATTTTTGATGAAATCCGAGAGCTCTCTGACCCTCCATAGAGAGCAACACAACTGCAATGTTCCCAGGTCCAGAAGGTAGTAGGACATCATTAAAATAGTCCATGTGACATCAGTGGTTCAACCGCAGTTTTACAAAGGTATGAGAATACTTTTTGTGCGAAAAAAAAAAAACACTTTATTCAACACTATCTTCCCTCCAACACGCCCTCTGCCATTATCGAGAGTCCTCTGCACGTAAAAAAAAGAGGAAGTCACGGCAATGCGTCATGGAACCACAATACGCTGAAGGCATGATTTGGAGGAGAAAATTGAGTGAATAAAGCGTTTATTGGGTTTTTCTTGCACACAAAGTATTCCTCGTACTTTGTCAAATTCACCACAAATTTGGAACCACGGATTCAGCTTACTACGCTTCTGTGATCCTTCTAATCGACAACAAAACAAAAAAAGAGAAAGGGAGGAGAGGAAGGATCTCTAGAACATTTCGTTGCTTTGAGAGGCTCTCAGATTCAGCAAAATTTAAAGGTGTCGTATGATGCGATTTAAATTGTTCCTTTGTCTTTGGAGTGTTACAATCTGTTCATGCATAGATAAGATCCCTAAAGTTGCAAAGACCAGTCTCATATCCAAAGAGATATTCTTTATTAAAGTTCAGACTCGTCCACGCCCTCCTAAAACCCCTCGTTCAAACACGCCCCCACATGTCACTGTGTGGGAAGATTTGCATAAAACCACCCAAATGTTCACGCAAAGAAAAAATGCGTAACTTTTATTCTTGCTGTAGTATTTTTGCCGCCGCCGCCATGTCATGGAGATACGGTATGTTTCCAAATATGGTGAGGGGCGTCACATGCTTGAGGTATTCGGCCAATCACAACGCACTTGATAGCTGGCCAATCAGAGCACACCTCGCTTTTCAGAACGATGCGCTTTGTAAAAATCAACGCGTTTCAGAAAGGCGGGGCATAGAGAAACAATAATGTACAATATGTGGAAAGTAATGTGTTTTTTAACCTTAAACCACGTAAACACATTGCATTACACCAAATACACAAAAGCATCGTCATATGACCCCTTTAATTTTAATGTTACGGAAATTAACAAAGGTCTTACAGGTTTGGAACCACATTAGGATAAGTAATTAATGACAGAATTTTAATTCATGGGTGAACTCTCCCTTTAAGTGATCGTAAAGAAAGGACATCGGCTCTTACCTGATGAAATTGCTGACGGCATGTTTTGCTTGGTTCCTAGCATCATTCTGGTCTTCACCACCAGCCACGTAAAGGAAGCCGTCCAAAACAGCAACACACTGATTGAAGCTCTTCGCGGGCAACTCAGTCAGCTTGTTCCAGACACTGTCATCATCTCTGTAGAGAATGTCCTTGCTGAGAGATTTTTCGGTTAGGGCAGGCCGGCCTCCCACCGTGAGCAGCACTCGTTGGCCTCCACGGACCTTGGTTCTTCTGGATTGCAGGATGTTCTGCTGGAATGGCAGCAGGTGGTAATTCATGGCATCGACCAACAGACGGTGGCACTCAGAATCTTGCATCATCCTGGGAACGATCTGCACGTGACTTACAAGATCCTGGGGTAAGATGGTTCCAAAGCGGATGCTGGACAGCAGATCAGGAGCATACTTCAACCTCTTCTCATCAAAGTCTAACCACTTCATTGCGATCTGGAAAGCTGTGAGCTCAGAGGGCAACTGGAGCGAGTCGTCCGTGAGAAATTCGCTGATCTGCTCGTAGGTGAGCTTTAGGAACTGTTCCATTTCGGAGAACTCGATGAAGTTCTCCCGCATGAACTTCTGCGCAGCCTCTTTCGTCTCTTTCAGATTGTACGTGTCAGCAATGTTGACAACATACATGCAGTTCTCCACGCTGATCTCCCGCATCAAGAACTCGCTGCACATCTTCACCAGAGAATGGATCTGCAACAGCATGGCTGCTGATATCGTGCTACCAATGGTGTACAAAGACAAGGTCAGTTTTCCAGAATAGGCGTATGTGATGACTGCAGCCAGACCGACTGGGGACAAATCACTGAGCTCAATCTTCTTGAGGGCTGGATCCTTCCTGAGCATGTTTTGGATGTACTCACTGCAGGAAGCCATCACGACTTTGTGAACGTCAAAGGATTTGGACTTGGTTGCTACAGTCAGATCACAGAGGAAGCTGTCTTGCCTCATGTGGCCAAGACCCTCCAAGAGGTTGGGTGCATAGACGGAGTCAGTGACCTCCGTTGAGATACAACTAAAGCCGTTTCCACCTTCCAGGAGAGTGTTGAGCCCATTGATTTTGTTGGTGGGAATGTCCTCTACCAGAATCGTCATCTCATTGATGTCAGCTTTGTTCTTCTTAGCGGCCTTGTTCTTTTTGGGTGCCATGACTGCAGTGATGGGTCACAGCCAAGACCTAAAAAGAATTTTGACAAAATACGAACACATTATGAATCGAAGAACACATTTTAACACATGTGCACAGACAAATCTGAACACATCTATTACTCTTGACTTGTTAGCATGCAGGAGGTGACCACTTTCTATGTTTACAGCATAATTTAACCAACTTCTTAAATTTTGACCAAATATACATCAATTGATATATGCTAAACTTATACTTCAGCATTTGACTATCTATTAGCAACCATAATCTTGTATATAAAGGAAGTTAACAAATAATCAAGACTGGGTGTAGCCTACCAAAAGTCATAGCTCATGAATCAATTTTTGAAAAAGCCATATTCATTGATTATATGAAAATGTATAGTTGGTTGCAGTCCTGCTCTCAAACAATGTATGCAACATTTTAATATTGTGCAAGAGATCTTTCATTTTACAATGCTCTATGTATCATTAATTCAGCCATTTTGCATAATACTTCATGTGTTTTCAGCAAAAAAAAACAAAAAAAACATCACATTCTCAGACTGAACCAGTCCCATGAAGTCTGTAGTGACAGACTTTTCTCATATTTCAAAACCACGTGCAGTGTTGCTTAACTATTGGGGTCACTCTAACAAGAAGCAAAAAAAACAACAACAACTCAAAAACAAAAAGTCATCTCAGAAGTGTAAAGCTTTATACTAATGCTCTTTAAAATACCAAAATGAACTCTTAAGAGTTGTTATCGCAGCATATCACCTCGGCATTCCTCTCTTTGCATCTGTCACAAGTTATCACATCTATGGCCAAGAATAGAAAGGCAGTGTACCATTGCCCTAAGGTTCCTTTTATAGACTCGAAGTCATTTAAACCCATCTGTCCTTTCAGTACTATAACTGATAACTGTATTTGTAAGGAAATGTTATTTTGTTAAATTAAAATAATACTACTGGGTCTATGAGTGTTGCATTTGTACCAAGTTCACACACACACACACACACACACACACACACACACACACTTAAGTTAGTTAATTAAGTTAACTATATTTATGGTATATATATATATATATATATTATATATATATGAAAAGAGCTCCAATCAAGAACAAACTACGCTGAATAAACAGAAGAAACTTGTCCCCACTACAATACTACATGATTCATATATATAAATTTTTTTTATTTCATGCTGTAAAACAAGCACCAATATTTTGGTGCTTTAAAAAACAGAACCCAATACACTGACCTGAACAACCTATACCAAGATGAATATAATCAACTCAAGAACCCCCTTGTGCCAAAATGGTAATTGATCAGATCGTTGTTTGTTAAACTAAGGTGCTGTACTGAACCACCGAAATCGTTTTGTATAAAGACAAGTATAACGCACTTACCGATGTCGAGATGAAGTAGGTGGAGGAGAAGGACAGACTTGCACCTCCAAGCTGGTGCGCAGGAGAGAGAGCCGCTCCGTCCGAGGTCCGAATAGAGAGCCGCTTAACTCCTCCTCTCCTGCTCACAGAGAAGAAGTGATTGCGCAAACAGTGCGGAGCGTTTGCTGCTCCGTTGTTTCACCGAGAGCTCATAAATAATTATTGGCGTGAAATGCTTTTGATGTCGTTTGATCATGTCAGGCGGGCTTTACGAGAAGGAAAAACATAAAAACACTTTAAGACAAAAAAAACAAAACAACAACAACAGGGTTAAGGCTTAAACAGGACGGAAACAGATAGCGCACAGATAGAGCGCAACTGAACGGAGCTGAACTCGGGCGTCTCCACGCGCTTACAAATTGTTTCGTTTTTTATTTTAATTAATTGATTATTTTTTTCTCGTTAAGAACATTTTAAAAAATGCGAGCGCTTTTTTCCACTAGGCTATATAATCTTTGTTTTGTGCAGTGGAAGGGTTCCATGTACGTTAAATGTTTATACACTCTAAAAAATGCTGGGTAAAATAGGAAAACCCCAATTGGTTGTTTTGACCCAGATTGGTTACGAACAGAAAGTTGGGTTAAACATTTAACCCAACCTCTGGGTCAAAACAGCCCAATTGCTGGGTTTGTCCCTATTTTACCCAGCACTGAGTTGTATTCAACCCAGCATTTTTTAGAGTGGACATTTATAAATTAATAGTTTTATTAATTGAAAGTGACTTTTAGGAAAAGTAGCTGCATATGTGAAGTAGTGCAGATTTATTTTGAAGAACTGCAAGCACTGCGAAGTTTTCATGTTAGCTTTTAAGCTTGTTTATTTATTTATTATTAAAAACTTCAACGGGATAGCCATGACAGCTGACTCTACTGACGAGCATCCGGCGTTTATGTAATCACACACACACACACACACACATACCCACACCCACACACACATTAATTCAGACGGCTGGCGTGTTGTCTTTTTTAGTGTGCTCAGGTTTTTATTAAAGTTGGTACTAACTGCTTCTATTCAGTAATCAGTTCAAAATTGTGATTCCGTGCGTTTGTGGAGTGTTTGGGAGACATACGCCCCGCGGTGCGTCTTTATTTGTCCAATAGCTCGTGTGCAATGATTCTGAGGGGACTCTAGCCTTTCCAACCAGGTAAAATACCTTATATCGTCTCCGCCCATATAAAGGTGACGAAAAAATATGGCGAGACTTTAATAGGCGCATGTGAGGAGCTGACATGGCCGCAGCTGATGTGAAAAAGGTTTTGCAATTAAAACATCAGCTGAAAGAATCCTGTGAAGGACACACGGTAGGATGCCGTCTGTCGCTCTGCATCTGTCAACAAGAAGGTTTTGTATCGTTTTACAGACGAAAAGATAAAGCCGAAAGGGCAAGACAACACCAGGATTAACGCAATAACATTCAACTTTTTAAGTCAAATTTCTAGCATGCGCCTTCTTAAAATAAGACTTTTTGTGAATTCGGTCATCAAGACAAAACCTCTAATATTAGCATGTTTTAAATAATTTGGGTAGGAGGCGAACACAATTGGGATACATTAAAACAATAGTCAACTAAATAATAAACTGAAAGGTTGAACTGTGTAATTAGATTTATTTTATACACTAAAAAAAATGCTGGGTTAAATGGGGACAAACCCAGCTATTGGGTTGTTTTGGACCCAGCGGTTGGGGTTTCTGAGGTTGGGTTGTTTTGCTGTTGGGTTGTTTTGACCCAGCTGTTGTTTTTTTTTGACCCAGCGGTTGGGTTGTTTTGAGGTTGGGCTGTTTTGAGGTTGGGCTGTTTTGACCCAGCGGGTGGGTTGTTTTGAGGTTGGGCTGTTTTGAGGTTGGGCTGTTTTGTGAGGTGGGCTGTTTTGACCCAGCGGTGGGTTGTTTGAGGTTGGGCTGTTTTGGACGTTTGGTCGTGTTTTTTGACCCACGGTGGGTTGTTTTTGAGGTGGGCTGTTTTTAGGTTGGGTTGTTGTTTGGGGACCCAGCGGGTGGGTTTGTTTTGAGGTTGGGTTTTTTTGACCCAGCGCTTGGATTGGTTTTGAGGTTGGGTGGTTTGAGGTTGGTTTTGTTTTGACCCGCGGTTGGGTTTTGTGAGGTTTGGGAGTTGTTTTGACCCAAGGTTGGTGTTTTGAGTTGGTTTGTTTTTAGGTTGTGTTGTTTTGACCCAGCGGTTGGTTGTTTTGACCCAGCGGTTGGTTGTTTTGACCCAGCGGTTGGTTGTTTTGAGGTTGGGCTGTTTTAGGGTGGTGGTTTTGACCCAGCGTTTGGGTTGTTTTGACCCAGCGTTTGGGTTGTTTTTTGACCCAGCGGTTGGATTGTTTTGAGGTTGGGTTGTTTTGAGGTTGGGTTGTTTTGACCCAGCGGTTGGTTGTTTTGACCCAGCGGTTGGTTGTTTTGACCCAGCGGTTGGTTGTTTTGACCCAGCGGTTGGTTGTTTTGACCCAGCGGTTGGTTGTTTTGACCCAGCGGTTGGGTTTTTTTGACCCAGCTATTGGGTTGTTTTGACCCAACTGTTGGGTTGTTTTGAGGTTGGGCTTTTGATGTTGGGTTGTTTTGACCCAGCGGGTGGGTTGTTTTGACCCAGCGGGTGGGTTGTTTTGACCCAGCGGTTGGGTTGTTTTGACCCAGAGGTTGGGTTGTTTTGACCCAGAGGTTGGGTTGTTTTGACCCAG
Source organism: Sinocyclocheilus anophthalmus (assembly GCA_018155175.1). NCBI lineage: Eukaryota > Metazoa > Chordata > Actinopteri > Cypriniformes > Cyprinidae > Sinocyclocheilus > Sinocyclocheilus anophthalmus. Next base: position 102,079 of record JADLZN010004052.1, on the reverse strand, counting down.
CGTGTGGGTTGTTTTGAACCCAACTGCTGGGTCAAAACAACCCAATAGCTGGGTTTGTCACTTTTTAACCCAGCATTTTTTGTTTATTATTTTTATTTTTTCACCTTTTTCATGTTTGCGGTTTCTTGATTTTTTTGGCCGTAATTGTTTGACGGTTTACATTTCACTGAAAAGCCATTAAATAACCTATAAGATCACCTATAAGTCTGCCCTACTTAAACCTAAAGTTTTATTTAAATGTAAGGTATGCTATGTTAAATTAATGGTATGACATCTTATTTATAAGTGCACACATACATACTCTTTGCACAGGAAAAAAATGACGTGAACTGTGAAAAGAAAATGTAGTATGTCAGCAGCTGTTGACATGAAGGTGGAGTTGATGGGGGAGTAGGCACTTGAGAGGGTGTCTTTCTAAAAATAACATTGCAGTTGTCTCTTATGTTGGCTGTCTGTCAATTTAGGCCATGAAGAGGCAATGTGGCAGTACTTGTTTTGTTTAAATGTAACATTCAACATGTTGGAGACTTTTGCAGTGCCCTGTCAAAGTAGTATTTTGTTTGATGGGACTGCACATTGCGGAAGCCCCTCTACTGCACATGCGCAGTGCCTTGTATTTTACAACCGGTGGGTGGCTGTTATTTCGTTGCCCATTTATAGTACCTTAGCTGAGGTTTCCCTATACATAGAGCACGACCAGAGCGCTCGCTCAGCAAATTCACATTTTTAAACAGCCACGTGGAAAATGGCAGGTTTATAATTCTGTTCTGTATGTGATATCCACAACATAGGGGCATTTTCAGTAACATTGTATTAATTGGTTTGAAATGCAATATACAGACATTTGTATTTGATTCATATACATGCCTTTAACTTATTTTCTGGAGCGTGGTGGAATAACACTTAATTTCCCAGAGTGCTCTAATTTTCAGAGTTTACAATCAATGTGAAGCAGGTTTCTTAAACAAAACTTCTAACAAGTAATGTGCTTAGTTTGTTGAAACACCTGCAAACACACTAGCATTAATTAATGTTTGGATGATTGTTCTGACTATTGAATTCAATAAAGTTCTCCTTTTAGTGCTAGTTCAGTAGCTTGTTGGAGTTTAAATTCTCATTAATTGAAACAGTTTTTTCCCAAAACCTGGTAATAAGTAAATTATTGCTTTGGCTTTGATTATTTAATTGAACCTGTTCTGTTTCAGCTGCTGAAAATCTTGAAGAAACTTGAATTATTGGACATTACACTTGAAATTCTCGCTGTAAGAGCTTCATTTATTTTTGAAAAATATTGAAATATTTTCTCTCGAGCTTCCAATATTCATATTTCGTTTGTAGGAAACGGGAATTGGAAAAATTGTCAACTCCTTTCGGAAGCACGATGAGGCAGGAAAGGTGGCAAAAATATTGGTTAATCGATGGAAAACTCTTGTTCCAAAAGACTCTATAAGGTATCATCTGGTCCTGGTACAAATCTGTAATTGGGGAAAAAATGTTTTTATTTGCATTTGAGATTTTATCTTTTTCATGTGACATACTGTATTCCTGGTCTGCACTCTTTTTGTTCTTTCTTGCAGTTCGAGTGGGGGAAAGCCTGATGACTGCCTAAGCCAAAATGAACAGCTTAATAAAGACGTTCAAGAAAGGAGTAAACATGAAAACAGCCAGCTTGCAGAGACTACCAATTCTAGGAAGAAGCCAAAAATGGAGAATTCCAGTACTGAAAAGAAAATGTCACAGAATGTTGACACTAAATGCAAAATCAAGCCCAGTAAATCCAAAATCTACTTTAATGGTGAAAAAAAGGGTGAGCCAAAAAAAGATTCAAGTGTAAATCAGGGCTCAGGACATGGCAAGGGTGAGCACACAAAACATGAAAGCAAAAAGACTGACAAGGTTTCTGGTGTAACAAAAAAACAGGAGAATACGAAACGTGAAAAATCTTTGAAAAGACCTGAAGCAAGGCAAAAGCAGAGAGAGAAGAGTGGAGATGCATGCAAGAAAGAAAAGATAGAGAAAGCCACAGACAAAGCAGTAGCAATGGAGACTGAGTATGGCTGTCAAACGCCTTCCATGTCCTTTGAGGCCTACCTGAGCTATGACCTTGAGCCTCCCAAACGCAAAAAATCCTTCGGTGTTGCTAAGAACCCCAAGAGACGTAAAACTGCCCACAAAGAGAACTCTGGTGTGTCTCTTGTGAAGACAAGCAAAGCAGTAACAGAAGACCCAATGAGAACGGTATACAAAAACACACTTACTTGTGGTTGTTTTTTCCAATCCTTAAAAAAAAAAAAAAAAAGGTTCTGCCACAATGATGTCCTTTAGTCCAGAAAATCTCATGCTCTGCTGTAGCTTTCAGATAGTCACTTTGGATCAGTTCCCAAACACAGAGTAACCAATGATGCTTAAATGGTTAGTCACCCAAAAATGAAAATTAGCCATTACATACTACGAAGCATCACTAGGTGTATAGACTTTCTCTTCAGCCGAATTCCAGTCGGGAGTGGTATTTACAAATGCTTTGATCTTTCAGCTGTTAATGGCATCAGGCAGTGTTGCAGTGCATCAGTCCAAAATAAGTTAAATAAAAAGCGCCCATCCAAAAAAACCTCACACGGCTCCGGTGGACGTGGAACAAAGGCCTTTGTAGCCAATCATGCGTTTTGTTAGAAAATATCCGTATTCAAAAGTAATAATAACTTTAATGTAGCGTGCGCTCATGTGAAACGGGGACGCAGTTCCGGGCGGATGAATGACTTTTTTTTTTTTTTTTAATTTTAAAAAATTTTTTTTGTATGGGATGGGCACATTTTAATAAGTGCTGTGGAATGATGCAGCAACACCGTGAGGCACTTAAACAGCTTGACAGATCTATAACTCCGACTGGATTCGTCTGAAAGAAGAAAGTCATATACACCTAGGATGACTTTAAGGTGAGTAATTTATGCGCTAATTTTTATTTTTGGGTGAACTAACCCTTTAATGTTATTGATATCAAACCTGACGCATGCAGCTAATGTTGCTATTTTTGATTTGAGATTTTGGAGCTTTATACCCCAGTCGCTTTCCATTGATTTTCATCCTATAGAAATGAAACCAAAAATCCACCTGTTGTGATTCATTGATGACAAAGTCATACAGGTTTAAAACGATGTGAAATTGCGGAAAATCATAACAGACATTTTATTTTTGAACTCCAGGTTCCTGAGCAATCAGTGATGGACTTGCTAAACATTCCTTTGCCAACCAGTTTTCCTGAATGCGAGGATGTTTCTCAGTATCAGTACTTCAGTGAAAAGAAAGGTGGGTCAATGCTAGGGTTGAAAAAAGGTGGAAAATTTCCAGTAAATTTCGGAAACGTTCCAGAAATTTTGGAAACTTTCCAGGATTTTTGGGAATATTCCGGAAATTTTTCACACCTTTGCAACCCTAGTTAAAGCTTTGCATCTGCTGTTTTTTTTCCCTATGTTCTCAAATGCCAAAGCAGGACAATTGCATACAATAGAAATAATTTTTTTTTTTTTTTTTTTCTCAGATATTTATTTATTTTCAGTGGATATAAAGGTCATTGATGTCTGTGAAGAGGCCCCGGTCTTCATTGGACAAAGGCTGAAGAATAAGATGCAAGTGTACTCTGGGACTAAGATGGCGTACCTGCCCACCATGATGACGCTGTACCAGCAATGCATTCGAGTGCTGCAGAACAACATCGACGGTACGCGACTGGACATTGTGATTTTGTTCTCAATATTATAATTGTGTGAGGGTCCGGTGAGCTTGATTTTTTTTTTTTTGGACCGTTTTGCAGCTCTCTAGAATTGGAGGGTGTGCCATTTGAGATTTTGGAGCCCAGACTAGAGCGCTGAGCATCTGAACAGCTGCTCCGTATGAGGAGTGTAATCCGTAAGAAGTATGGTGTCTTCAAGTGAGAATGCTGGAAACTGTGTGTGCCATATAGATATACATTGACTCAACCACACAACTTATTTTTTATTATTAACATTTTGAATAATAGTCATGAAAACTATGAAATAATGGCTTTGAAGTGTGGGAATTGCCTAATGACCAAGTCAATTAAAGTTTTAAATTAAAGCAATAAGCCCGTGTGAGCCTGGGACAGTGGTTTAGAACAGTAAGGGGTTGATTGTTATAAACAAGTAATTGTTCTTTTTCTTGTCAAGTGACTTCCAGTATAGGTTTGGTATTTTCTGCACAGGTGTACATTGGGGTGACGGGAACACCTGTGGGAGAGGATCACGCCAGAAGACTTCAGAAATGCGCCCAGGGGGGGAGGATGTATGAGTCCTGGAAGAGAGGTGTAAACCTCCGCATGTCCAAGGAAGGGAGAGGAAACCTAACGCAAATCACAAAGGTATGCCTTGCTCACTCCGGAGCCCAATGTATTGGATGTGCATGTGCTCTGCAGTGTCTCATTAATCCTTGTTTCTTCCCTGCACGTGTTACGGGAATAGTTCAACCAAAAATTAAAAGTTGCTGAAAATGTACTTGTGTTCCTTCTAAAGAACAGATTTGGAGAATTAGCATTACATAACTTGCATTACATCAATGGATCTTCTGCAGTGAATGGGTCCCGTCAGAATGAGAGTCCAAACAGCTGATAAAAGCATCATCATAATAATCCACAGGTCTCCAGTCCATCAGTTAATGTCTTATGAAGTGAAAAGATGCACGTTTGTAAAAAACAAATCCATCATTAAAATGTTTTAACTTTAAACCATTGCTTTTGGCCAAAATACCAGTCCATAATCCATAATAATTCTTCATCCAGTGAAAATGTCCATCCCATTTCACCCTCTGTTATGGATAGAGAACTCATATTTTAGCTGGAAGCAATGGTTTGAAGTTTAAAACATGCAGCTTTTCACTTCACAAGATGTGATGGAGTATTTGTTGATTATTATGATGAAGTTTTTATGAGCTGTTTGGACGCTGATGTTTCTGACGGCACCCATTCACTGCAGAGGATCCATTGGTGATGTAATGATAAATGCTACATTTTTCCAAATCTGTTCTGATGAAGATACAAATTCATCTACATCTTGGATGTCCTGAGGGACAGCCAATTTTCATTTTGGGGTGAACCGTTTCTTTAATGTCTCAAAGCAGCCCTGACCACTGATATCCTAATATGCATGGTATAAATGATATGAAAGTATCTACTGCTCTACAATAATGTCATGTTGCCCAGTGCTGGCTTGTAGTACAGCTGATTTGGGTTCCAGCCTCAAAGTTGCTTCCTCCTACTGTAGATTGTCAGCTGATGTTTAATTCTACTGTCCAGATTGTCAGCTGATGTTTAATTCTACTGTCCAAGCTTTAGACAGATGTTGACTGACTATTGGGAGATGATTTGTAAGCCTCATCTTTAAGTATTTCTCCAGAGCGGGAGCAGTTGTTTGTTGGTGAGCTGAGCTTGAAGGCTCATAAATGCAGTTGGCTTCTGTGGTAATATGGTTCTGACCGTCTGTCTGCTCAGACGATGAATAGATTTAGAGCGCAACTCTGACTTTGGGGTTAATGGAAGTAGATGGATACGGTTGAATTCTAATGCCTTCAAACTTTCGTTTTCATCTTCTTTAAGGCTCTTTTTTTGGCTCATTTGATTTCTCGGTTTAATCTTCTAAATTATTTTTAGCATAGATGGGATCACAGCAGTTGTCTTGCAATTGATCTTGGCATTTTGACAAAAGATGCATAATGTAATTTTTTACCAAATTTCGTAAAATGTCCTTTTGGGCAAAATGTAAAAATTGGCTCCCTTTAAATTTCCTGGGTTGGATTTTTGGCACATTAAGTGACCGGAAGTGGAATGTACTGTACTCATGTTTTTTATTTTTCTTGTAAATCTAATATGAAGACCTTGCTGGCCAACTGAATGGAAAAAGTGCTCAGAAAGCGTCTCTTTGCTCTTACTGTAGGTTATCATAATGGATGAATGGATGGCATTTTTTTTTTTTAAATGATGTGGTTAGTTTCTGGTTGTGTTCACAAACATGTTTTAGTTGCTAAGTTCCCAGAAGGAAGATTATGGAATCTCGAACTAACTTCTAGAGAAAGAAAAATATTTAGAATATAACTGTATACAGCATCATCTAGAGCACAGTAAAACATGAGCAATACCCATCTATACTTATATTTATTATACATATGCTATTGTTTTAATCTTACATCTATACATATTCCCTTGCATAATTTGTATATAGGACATCTGTACATGCAATATATTGTCTTTTTTTCTATTGTTTATTGATTTTACATTTTATTTTTAAGCACTTGTTTTTATTCTGTTATCTGTCTTGTCACTTGTCACCCTGTGTCTGCACTGGAAGCTTCTGTCACCAAGACAAATTCCGTGTGTGTGTGTGCCTCTGTGTGTGTGTGTGTGCCTGTCTGTGTGTGTGCGTGCGTGCGTGCGCGTGTGCGTGTGTGTGTGTGCCTGTGTGCCTGTGTGTGTGTGCATGCCTGTGTGTGCCTGCGTGTGCCTGCGTGCCTGTGTGTGTGTGTGTGTGTGTGTGTGTGTCTGTCTGTGTGTGTGTGTATGCACAATTGGCAATAAAGCTCTTTCTGATTATCTTTTCCGTTTCTCCTCACACAGAGGTGTGTAGCAGAAATGTCATCGCTACACCAAGATGTTTAGTGGATATAAAAAATGTTTCTGTTAGTACATATTACCCCAAGTAATGTGTATGTAGCCCTATTTGGATTGTAGTTGTTTCTCATGCAGACGTAAGGAAATTTCAACATTTACAAGGGCTAGTCTATGATTTTATTGCCATCCAAATCCAGAATGTCAGTGTGTTTTCTCCCACCACCTGCTTTAACTTTGCTTTGAAGGTCTGTTGACGCCTAATGTCACACTTAATGTTTTGTGCTTTTGTTTTTCTCTTTTAGGCAGGCAGGTGAAAATGGCGTTTATTCACTCAGCTGCTAAGCCACCTAGAAATGTGAGGATCCAACAGGAGCTTCACGGCACGGCCGGCCCCGTGACACTACCTCACCCAGCAGACAGAGCCAGGTCAGTTCAGACCAGATTAGGCTGGAAGGGCCACAACCAGCCCTTTTGGTGAAAGAGCCAGCTGTGTGTACTTGCATCACAGTTATAGAATTAATAAAACAACTGTATAAATATCATCATGCAGTGTGAGGGGGAAAAAAATCTGTATACTAAAGGTAATTTTCTGTCGGGACATTTGTCGTTATAGTAGTAGTTCACCAAAAAATACAAAAAAAAAAGAAAATTTACTCGGGCCTTTCAAGATGTAGATGAGTTTGTTTCCTCATCAGAACAGATTTGGAGAAATGTAGCATTCCATCACTATTTTTCACCAATGGATGCTCTGCAGTGAATGGGTGCCGTCAGAATGAGAGTCCAAACAGCTGATAAAAACATCACAATAATCCACAGCTCTCCAGTCCATCAGTTAATGTCTTGTGAAGTGAAAAGATGCACGTTTGTAAGAAACAAACAAATTCATCAATAAGACTTTTAACTTTCAGCCATTCACATCTTGTGAAGCAAAAAAAAGTGTATTTAAAGTGCATCTAAAAAAAAAATTTAAAAAGGTGTTTTAGCTATGAACCATTGCTTCTGGTCCTCTATCCATATTTTGCTTTCTCCAGTGAAACGGTCATCTCATCTGAATCAGGAGAGAAATGTGCACAGCACTGATCAAGCACCGTTTGCAAGCAAAGTTCTAAAGAGTTCTAAATAAACAGGCAGATGGATTTTGATGTGAGAGGACAAAATGGGATGGACTTTTTTTTTTTTGATGAAGAAACGAACTCGTATTTTCTCACATTTTCAGAAAATTGTGATTTTTAAGTGAACTTTTTTTTTTTTTTTTAAGGTTTCCGGAAACTTCCTTGCCCTAAAACACGATGCGAGACGTAATTCATAATAAAACACCTGTGAAATATCAACATGGAAAATTCCTTCATTACATTTATATTTAGTCATTTAGCAGATGCTTTTATCCAAAGCGACTTACAAATGAGAACAATGGAAGCAATCAAAAGCAACAAAAGAGGAATGATATACAAGTGCTAAACAAGCCTCAGATAGCTTAACGTAGTACACGTAGCAAGTTTTTTTTTTATTATTATGATAAAAAGAAAACTGATAGAATAGAAAAAGAATAGAGCAAGTAGTGTTAGAGGCCTTTTTTTTGCTTTTTGTTAATTGTATAATAAATAACAAGAAAACAAATAGAACACAAAAAGAATAGAGAAGCAAATGTTTTTTTTTAATTAAACAAGCAGTTAGTAAATGAATTGAGTGCAAGTCTAACAGGCAAGTAAAAAAAAAAAAAATAGAATTAGAATAGAGAGTGCTAGAGTTAGAGGGTCAAATAAAGATGGAAGAGATGTGTTTTTAGCCGATTCTTGAAGATGGCTAAGGACTCCGCTGCTCGGACTGAGTTCATGTGAACATAATTCGTTTTTTACAGAGTGGGCATTGAATTCCCTTCCATTAGTGTCAATGCTAGTGACTGTGCAGATGAATATCATTCAAAGAAAATCTTATCACTCCACTCCACAGTAGTGTGAAACCCAATGAGAATCGGGGAAGATCCGGCTTCAGTGAGCCTCCAAAACCCTCCACTAACAACTCTGGCCAAGCCCAAGACCCCCGGAAGATTAAACGTGAGTTTTCACACGTTTTCAACTGTGCCTCTAAAGACCACACTTTATTTGGCAGGAGTCAGTCCATATTCCAATAGTTAGAATATGTGTAATTGTAATAGCAGCTCAAAGCAGCACAAAATTGGCATCTGGTAGTTTATCTGGTTTGCAGATTTGAGCGTGAGACCTGTATCACACATTACCAACAGTCAGAACGGGACAACAGCTCTCATTTACAGCTTTTATTTATTTGAAATCATTTGCTTACATGGTTGATACAGGAGCAAATGCTCTCATTGTTTTGGTCGTCTTAATGTGGTGTGTTTGTCTTGTATGTTCACAGGAGTGGCCCCCATGATGGCAAAGTCCTTAAAGGCCTTTAAAAAGCAGCTTAGTCGCAGATGAATGTAGCAGATCATTCCTCGCCCACCCTTATTGTCTAAACCGTTTGGAGTTTTTTTTTTTTCGACCTGATGTAATTTGTAATTCCACAAGATGCTTACACACTCTAAAAAATGCTGGGTTAAATACAACCCAGTGCTGAGTAAAATGGGGACAAACCCAGCAATTGGGTTGTTTTGACCCAGCGGTTGGGTTACTTCCAAGAAAGTTGGGTTAAACATTTAATCCAACCTCTGGGTCAAAACAACCCAATTGCTGGGTTTGTCCCCATTTTACCCAGCACTGGGTTGTATTTAACCCAGCATTTTTTAGAGTGCAGTATTGATGAAATATGATCAACTTCGTACTTATTTGTATGAACAATAATTGCACTTTGAAATCAAGCTGTCTCTTTGTATTATTATTTTTTTTCCCGATCATGACAGACACCGTTTGAATTCTGAAATTAAAACAATAAGCACAAAATCTGTTGTCTGCTGTGGTGCTTGCCTGCCGGTGTGCCATCAAACCCAAGCGTGTTTGTCTCCATCTAGTGGTAGTTCTCTCCAAGAACTGTCATTCATTCTTATATGGATAGTTGCAGACCGCAGGGAAAAAACAGTAGCCTGCTCAATTGCAAATAATAAAAAGGACTAGCCTTCCAGTCATGCACACAGTAGTTAGATCAGAAAACTTTGGGTATCTGCACACAGCTCTCAAAAAACTCCTAGTTCAAAAATGTATCTAAACTTAATCTAAATTTAGGATTTTAGAATGGCTGTTGGGTAAAAGCAGTTATACCTTGTTGGGATACTTGCAGGCAAATGTTTTCTTGTACATTTTTTGCCGTTTTACTAATAGTTTTTTTTGGTTCATAATTGTTTCTGTTGTCATAAATAATTGTTTCTGCTGTTTAAATTGTGCTGAAAAGCCTGTTGGTGCATGTTGTCAGAAAAGGGCTAAGTGTGTTCAGTCAACTGTATGATTGATTTTTCCTCCGCGGACAAGCTTTTGTTTTCTTCCTTAACTGTCACCCCCCATTTTTTTTTTTAAATAGGCATGCAGGTGCACTATCCAAACTTAAATTGTTGTAATTTATGAACACTTTGGAATACAGACATAAAGGTCTCTTTTTAAAGAAGAAAATCAGCAAATTATTGCAAAAGGGGTATTTTTAAAGTATAAAAAAGTTATGGTAGTTTAAATTTACTGTAAAGAAAATGCACTTTATTAATTTTATTTTATATATAATACATATTTTACATATCAGGTTTTACTCTAAAATTCGTATACAATTATAGCCTTATGTCTAAATAAGTTATGTTCCGAATTTGAAGTTGATATGAAAAAAATTGAAGTTCCTGTGAGATTTTATTTAAAATAAATTCAACTCCGTTGAATTTTTTTTAATGCATTTTTCTGTCAATATTACTTCTACCACCAAATATGGAATCCTGAGACTCAGACCTTTCCAATGATATGTTTTTTGTCAAGATTATAAAAAAGTTTTGATTCTATAGGACCGTAATTCATTTTGTAATATGACACTTGACGCCGCCCACTAAGGGGGAGGAGACCGCCAAAAGATTTTAAAGTACCATTTCCACGTTAACGCAATGTCTGATTTCGAAATGGGATGAATCTTGGGCTTCTAAGCTTTCAAATGATTTATGATGATTATTAAAAGATTTGACGGAGAAAGAAGACCACAACAAAAAGAGCGCCAAACGTCCCACAGGTGGGACGGTGACAGTTAAGGGGTTAATAGTCAATGCTTGAAGTTTTTCCAGTTCTTCCAAAAATAAGCGTATCCTGAAAAGTGTCTCTCCAACCTTTCTACACAAGCATGATGTGTTGATTGAGTCATAGTGTGTCACTGAAAAAAATACCTGGAAAAAAAAACTGCAGACCTGTGTGCAATATCGTCTTTTAAACAACAATTTACAGAAACACAATTCATTAATTTAGTTTTATTATAGGCCATGCATGTTCATGATTACGTAGTTTCAAACTGTTTTTATTATTACTAATATTATTAGCTTAATAGTAACGACAGACATCTAATAAAAGATGCAATACATCTCCTGTTGTCTAAAAACATGACCACGTGTCAAAATGCGAAAAGAGCGAAATCTGGCGTTTTTATCTTTTTCATTTGAACATGAAATGCAATGGCTCCCTCTCACTCAAACCTGAGGAAGAACAAAAAAAAAAGCATTTTGAAAAATGTAAAAGTGTAATTGAATACGAAATAATCAAATAAACAGATTTGTGACCGGCCATCCTAAATATTATGACATTCTGCAGACGCACACAAATATATAGATATGACGGATGACAGATGTGAACTTGTTGAATGCCACATAACTATTCAAGGGCAACAAGGTGTGTTAGGGGAAGTGTAGTTTCTGTAGTTCGGTGTGTTGTTGTTTACGCGCGGGGAGGGACGGAGGGATAGAAAAGGGGAGGAGCCGCTGGGATTCGTGACGTCAGCCTGGAATGAGGGCGTGAATGTTCCGGGTCAGAAACGGGACTAAGAGGAAATAAACTCCGGGATAAGAAAAACGCCACTAATGTAACCGCTCACAAAGAGCGACACGGCACACTTCTCAGATGTCGCGAGAAAGCGGAAAGGAAACGCCAAAGGGATCAACGCAGAAGTGGAGCGCGAGGCGTTCATTCCATGTTTCAGCGCGCGATACATTCGCCAGATTTGTATGCGACACCAGTTGCGCTCTTTCACCGTTCCTGGGTTCTCCAGCGCGTTTGCTTGAGTTTTCATCGCTGTGGCAACTTTTCCAGCAGTACGGGTTTGTCTAGGGCTAGGATCAGCTTCCCGTGATGTTTCACTGTATCCCCCTGTGGCGGTGCAGCCGTCACATCGAGTCGGTCGATAAGCGCCACTGCTCGCTGCTCTTCGTCCCGGATGAGATCTATCGCTACAGAGCGAGTTTGGAAGAGCTTCTACTGGACGCCAACCAGCTCCGGGATTTGCCCAAGGTAAGAAGACGCCAGGCTGTACTGTTGCTAGAAAGGACTGTTCACTAATGGATGAATGAGAAGCGTGTGTGGGCCGCGTCTCAAAAGCTAATACGCCGTCTGCTTGTTACAGCATTATGCGTAGGTGAGCGGAGAGACGTTCAACAGTTGCCCAGTGCGCAGCGGTTTTGAGCATCATTGGGGCCTCGCAGGCGCGTTGGACATGTTGGACATAGACATGTACTCTGAGTCAGCAGCAGTTTTGGGCATCTTGCATTGTCAGCATTGTTGTAATATAGTTTAGTGCTGTCAAACGATTAATCGCGTCCAAAATAAAGTTTTTGTTTACATATAACGTGTGTGTACTGTGTATATTTATTATGCAAATATAAATACACACACATACGTGTGTATATATTTAAGAAAAAATGTTATGTTTATATATTAACAATATTTATATGTAATGTAAGTTATAAATATAACTAGTCTTCATGCAACTATTTTCAAAATGTATACTGTGTGTTTGTGTGTATATATATATATATATTAGGGGTGTGCGATATTGACAAAACATATGTTTTTATATATCTCGATATTTTCTGGGATTTTATCGATGACGATAAATAGACGATATTTTGCTGAGTGTGTTATTGTGCTGGTACCTTAAGGACTGCCGAAGACTCCTAATGTTTTTAATATTCTTCATATGCTGTGTGGTGGTCAGTTCATACTGATAGAAATTAATCTTTTCCAATAAGTTTAAACTGATTTTTGCATTTTATGGGCATTTTTACCTTTATAAAGCCATTTTTCTAAAAGTGTCCATTATCTTTTGAATCAAATTCTTACCTTTAATCGGGGGGAAAAAAAAAAAAATTAAATAAATAAAGCATTCGCGGCTTTACCAAGCACATTATGCAACACAGAAGCTGCATCTGAAGTGGCATTTAGATGTGTTTACACGCTGTTTAATGCAGGACATTAATGTTTTAACCTGCAATTACAAATGCATAAAAAATGTTTTGATGTATTAAACATAAAATGTTGGATACTGATATTTGAAATGATTTAAAACATGAAAAAAATCACAAAAAAAAAGAAAAGATAAAGCCGGAATGTGAAATTAAAACCACCAGTAGGTGGCAGCAAGTCACTGTTAATAAGTGAGTCATTGCGATTGAACCGAATCATTTAAACGGTTGATTCATTCAGGAACGAAACACCGTCATGTTGCTCAGAGACACAAAAGAGCGCTGTGGCTGTATTCGGAATGATTTTTGTTGGCGAAATAGAGCAAAAACAATCAATATGGTGTCTAAAACGTAAGTCTCTTAATTAACTTATTGTTTATTGAATTCAATGTCACATTTGTAATCATGGTAATTTTTGGAGAAAAACGGCACTCTTCGTGTGAAATTGAATAACTATATGAAGTGGTATAAATATATAAATTTTCTGCCATCATTTGTGATCATTCTAAATGCATTTTAATAGGCTGAATAATGCAGTGAAAGAACGCACTAAATGCGCGCACGCACTAGTCTAACTTCACGTAATGTTGCGTGCGCTCTTGTAGGGAGTTTTGATGGTTTTTGCAAATACTCGATCATGTCCAATCGCACATCGTTAAAACAACATTTACGATATTATTGCAGACGATATATATCACACACCCCTACAGTACACACACATATATTATGTAAACAAAAACTGTTATTTTGGATGTGATTAGTCGTGATTAATTGTTTGACAGCAATCAGAATAGTTTTTGGACTTCGTAGGCTGAGCTGTACAGAAACACTCTTGTGATGTCACAATGCACTGTTGTATGAACCTGTGACTGCCAAAAATGCATTCTAGTTAGGTAGCTCACTAGGATTTGAAACGCGACCGCTGTCATTGTGCAGACGGCAGAGAACACTAGAACTCAGAACAATGTGGTTGAGAAAAACATGGTGGCAGTGGGAGCTCTCGCTCCATTACACAATGCTGTAGTGGCTCAAACCCAAAAGAAATGATCCATGAACTAAACGCTTAACCCTAGGTGATCTAGAGCAGTGGTTCCCAACCCTGGTCCTGGAGGCACCCCGACACTGCATGTTTTGCATGCCTCCTTAATCAAACACACCTGATTCAAGTCATCAGCTCATTAGTAGAGACTTCAAGACTTGAAATTGGTGTGTCAGAGAAAGGAGGCATGCAAAACCTGCAGTGTTGGGGTGCCACCAGGACCAGGGTTGGGAACCATGGATCTAGAGTAACTTCTAAATAATCCTGACAAATGCATCCTGCGTTAGTATGCAATATGACATGAATGGGCTGCATCAAGTTTTTCTCGAAATTGTAGAAGTGGCGAGTTTCAACTGCAGTGCTTTCTGCAACCGGAAAGCTCCACTTTTGCCTTTTTGGTGACTTTTCGGAGCGCAGACCCATGCGTGAAGCAGCAGAGAGCAGGAAAGTGTCTGATCGCCAGAGAGGACTAGCAGGGGACATTTCAGGCTAATGCTGATTTAACCGTGATGCTTTGCTGACACAGGACAACTTTCTCGACCTCTTGCTGCAGTGCATCAATTTAAAAAGCCTTTTCCCTCTCACGCTTGTATGCAATTACAGTTGTCCTTGTGCAATCTTTACCACAAAAACATAAAGAACTCTCTCAGAACAGAGCAGTGGAGGGCAAAAGTTTTTGTCCTATTAATAGTATTGGTCTTGTATAAATCTTTGCTGAGATAAAAAAAAAAGTTAAAGCTGTGTTTTATTACAGACATGTGGAAGCATGAAACGCCAGTAAATTGGCCACGTATCAAGCTTGAGTGGTTGAACGGAGTGCATTCCGGTTTTTAACCATGTATTGTAAGAAGCTGCGTGAACTATCGAATTCAGTTATTCGTGTCTGAGCACGTTCATCTTGATTTTCAGTAGCTTCGAAATCTATTGTCCAATTAATACTTTTAACAGAAACAGTTTAACTTTAGTTCAGTGCACAGTTCATGGAAATTCTGTCTACATTTACTTGCTTTCATGTTGTTCACAAAAGGAGGAACTTTGAATAATGTTCTGGCTGCTCTTTTCCGCGCATAAAATAAATGAAGCTTTCACTGAGGCAAGAAGATTTTAGACACCATGAAAGTATCATAAAAAGTAGTCCACACAATGCATGTGCTCTATCCCAGTTCTTCTAAAGGCGCACTATAGTTTCGTGTGAGGAACAGTGCTAAAAGTAGAGATTGGGGTAGGCGATATGGGAAAAATGTATCGCTTTTTTATTTTATCAAACATAAAAGAAAAAAGAGTGGCATATCATTTAGGCCAACGTGTTTTTAGCAATATCCAACTGGTTAATGAATCATTCATTTCAGAGTTGGATCTACTTTGTCTACTTCACAAAAGTTATTCTCGATCCAGTTCTTGCGTTCACTGCACTGACTCAATGACTTGGCCATTTGGGGTCAACAGCTCATTGAGAGGGAGATGATCAGTGAATTCGTTTTTGAAGCTTTCTTTTTAAACTCATGTATCGGAGTCTGTATGTATGCATATATTCTTGACCAGAACAAAACACCTGATTGCTCCGAATTGTTGAGAATGTGCTGCTTGACGTCTTCGTTTGTCGACTCCTGCTGTTTGTTTGGTGAAGTCAGTGAAGTAAGACATTTGTTTTGAGAGCAACCAATAAATTTAGTTAATGGTTGGACTTTTCACTCTCCTTTTTGCCATGTGGACCCAATGTGACTGCGGGGCATATAGTCAAGAGCCCATATCCAAGTCAAAAGCGTGCAATTTAGACTGAGCTCGAGAATAAAGGGAAAACACACATCTTAAAGCCTGTTTCTCGTCGGTTTGTATGTGAAAGCTCTCATCGGGGAGATTTCCTGGAAGCTGAGACTTCTTGTTTGGCCTAAAATGTGAGGAATGCTGTGAGGAGAGTTAATCGTGACGAAAGATGTGTGTGTGTGTGTGGGGGAACCAGAGTCAGATGCAGCTTACTAGTCTGATACTAGTCTGCGTCACTGCTCTCTCAGCAAGCTTGGCTAAGCCTTTTTTATGTGAAACAATGTCTAGGAGTGTAGGGGTGTGCGATATGTATTGTCTGCAGTTGTGTAAATGTAATTGTGTGTAGCGGCGTGTGAGCTGAAGCCGTAAACAAACAAACAAAAGTCACGGTGCTCACTTTCACTTGATGTAGCCAATTGAAATGCAGAATGTCTTGAAAATGAAGAGAGCGGTTTTCCAGAATATCAGCACATTTACAAATTCGTTATTATTATTGTTTAACTGCTGCGTTAAAATCAGTAAGTTAATATTGTCAGTTATATTGTAAGTTGGGCAAAAAAAAAAAAAAGCCTACTGTTTTATGAATAAAATGAATTCAGACATACTGCTCTTTTCTTTTTTTACCTACTATATAGTTGGCAAGTAAATCGATTTAGATTAAGATGATTAAGTAAATTAAGCTTCGTTATACGTTATCTTTGGAAATAAGTGCTGATAAACCTAGCATAAGACTCTAATTTATTTTACATTTGGATTGAAACTTTTGAGAGCATTTAATGATTTCTAGTTAAAGGAAACTGGTGTGATCATTAAAAATAGCTATGGGATTTTTACAGCTTAGATGGACTTTTTAAGTGATTTTGCTTTGTGTCTCACTGTATTTCTGTAATCCAATCAGGCTTCAAATATTGACAGAGGGGTTAAGGTTAGGGCTGCATGATTATGACAAAAATCATAATTTTCGATTATTCCCTTGAAATTGTAATTGCGATTTATTAATTACGATTATCGCAATTTATGTTGAATGATGTTTATACCATTGTTTGATGCAACTGCATGCCGTATTATTATATGAAAATAAACAAGCTGAAAACACTCTAACTGAAAAACCTTTAGTGCTTTTCTATGGTATTAAGCCTCAAATGTCAACTATACATCGGATTGGTTTCTAATTTAAATTATAAAAAAAGTAAAAATATAAATGGTTTTATAGTGATATACTAAAATTAAAACAATGGAAAAACCCTTAAGATAACATGTAGAAAGAAGAAAAAAGCATCTTAAGCACACAGAATACAAAGTGGACTTTGAACGATATTACCCGCTTGACCAAGAAAAAGAAAAAAAAACGATTACGTAATTGTGGCATCCATGATTGTAATCGCGATTAGAAATTCGATTAATTGTGCAGCCCTAGTTAAGGTTAATGTAAACTAGTATTTGCTGGCTGAAGGGTGGTGGAGGAGGGGTGACAGCCGCCCAGCTTCATTAACAGGAAGAACAGGTTCAGTGTTCCTCCTCAACGATGTGTCCGCCTGACAACACTCTCACAGGCTACAATAGCAAGCAATAGCAAAGGAAGTACTGAGATGAGTGTGGTGTGGACTTGCGAGTCTAAAGTGCCAGACCTGTTGCAGTCTGGGAGCTTTCTGTGTCTGTTGTCTAGACAATTTTCTCTTCCTGTGCAGCACTAACGTTTTGATTGCAGAGTGAGAAGAGAGACTGAAAACAAGAAGAGCATCCTCCAATACTGAAAATAAGTATTTCTCTTTTTGAGAAATTGAGAAATCTCTTTTTGATAATGGCCTGTTTGTTATTCTGGCATTCATAACTTGGTTAGTTGGGCTCCTGAACAGGGCCGTTTCTAGGCATAGGTGAGCTAGGCGGTCGCCTAGGGTGCCACCAGCTGAAGGGGCGCCAATGAGCGCACGTACTGGCACTTTTAGCAGGGTTGTGATAAAGAGTGGCACGGTCACCCTGAAATATGACTGCCCCCACATTATTGGGCTAGGGTACTGTCAATCTGACGATGCCTGTATGCCACTAGATCAGAGTGCTGTCAATTGCTGCCTGATTGTTGCATGCAAAGTTTGCATTTGGAGCATTCAACAACGCCGTTAGATCAGTGGGCTCTGTCAGTGCTTTGGCAAGGTAACACTATTTTTTGCCATGCAATAAAGCTAAGTACAAAGGCCAATTTAAAATATTGGTACAATAAAAAATGCACAAAATCAGTATTTTGTTTAGGCAATATTTGTGGCACTTTTGTGGCACATTTTTCCAAATATTTGTGTGGGAGATTTGTCCAAAAGGTGTGCGTTTTTTGCGCCAATGCATTGTTAAAGGATCAGCGTGTCATGTAATATTCCCATATAAACTTTAACATCCAATTAAAAAATATTTGTATATTAAAATTTGCATTTCACGAGATCAATACATCCTTTATTAGACCGCTTTGTCGAGTTAAATGCATCCTTACGGAGGTGTCGAAATGCTGAATCAATTCATTCACTTCCAACAGCGCTTAATGGGAGCAGAGGGCAGACCTCCCTTCTTTAAAGGGACGTTACGCGTTACGTGTAGCAATGTCGTAGCCTGCTTGGTGCCACTGATAAAGCTTTAATATGTAGTTTGGGGTAACAAAGGGGTTTTATAGGTTTGACTGAAATAATAATGCAATAACTGTCACTTTAAATCAATGTTTCAAGAAACGACAACAACATTTTTTTACAAAAAACAGATAAAGACAAAAAAGTAGCCATTGATAATATCTAAACAATATGTAGTAGTATAGTGTATATAGTATCCAAATCAAAATGTAATAAAATTTATTTATGTGTAAATTATTGCAATGTCTTAGCCACTAGGGATTGTTACATATGGCTATACAGGCATCTAGTGGCAACACAATGAAATTACAGATACTAAATTGTGCAAAATGTGTATCTTAACAGTCAATTTACAAATAAAGCATTCAGATTTGTGGAACTCAATGCACTGAACCTCCACAAATTAGTGTCGTTACTATGACAACCAATTTGAATGTGACAAGGCAACGTGGTGTCTTTGAATTTTTTATATATATATATATATATACAGTGGGAAAAAAAGTATTTAGTCAGCCACCATTTGTGCAAGTTCCTCCACTTAAAAGATGAGAGAGGCCTGTAATTGTCATCATAGGTATACCTCAACCATGAGAGACAAAATTAGAAAAAAAAATCCAGAAAATCCCATTGTTGGATTTTTAAAGAATTTATTTGCAAATTATGTTGTAAAATAAGTATTTGGTCAATAACAAATTTCATCTCAATACTTTGTTATATACCCTTTGTTGCAATGACAGAGGTCGAACGTTTTCTGTAAGTCTTCACAAGTTTTCACACACTGTTGCTGGTATTTTGGCCCATTCCCCCATGCAGATCTCCTCTAGAGCAGTAATGTTTTGGGGCTGTCGCGGGGCAACACGGATTTTCAACTCCCTCCAACGATTTTCTATGGGTTTGAGATCTGGAGACTGGCTAGGCCACTCCAAGACCTTGAAATTCTTCTTACGACGCCACTCCTTCGTTGCCCGGGCGGTGTGTTTGGGATCATTGTCTTGCTGAAAAGACCCAGCCACGTTCATCTTCAATGCCCGTGCTGATGAAGGAGGTTTTCACTCAAAATCTCACGATACATGGCCCCATTCATTCTTTTGTTTACACGGATCAGTCGTCTTGGTCCCTTTGCAGAAAAACAGCCCCATAGCATGATGTTTCCACCCCCATGCTTTAGGTATGGTGTTCTTTGGATGCAACGCAGCATTCTTTCTTCTCCAAACACGACAAGTTGAGTTTTTTCCAAAATTCTATTTTGGTTCATCTGACCATATGACATTCTCCCAATCCTCTTCTGGATCATCAATGCTCTTTAGCAAACTTCAGACGGGCCTGGACAGGTACTGGCTTAAGCAGGGGGACACGTCTGGCACTGCAGGATTTGAGTCCCTGGCGGCGCAGTGTGTGTTACTGATGGTAGCCTTTGTTACTTTGGCCCCAGCTCTCTGCAGGTCATTCACTAGGTCCCCCCGTGTGGTTCTGGGATTTTGCTCACAGTTCTTGTGATCATTTTGACCCCCGGGGTGAGATCTTGCGTGGAGCCCCAAATCAAGGGAGATTATCAGTGGTCTTGTATGTCTTCCATTATCTAATAATTGCTCCCACAGTTGATTCTTCACACCAAGCTGCTTACCTATTTTAGATTCAGTCTTCCCAGCCTGGTGCATGTCTACAATTTTGTTTCTGGTGTCCTTTGACAACTCTTTGGTCTTGGCCATGGTGGAGTTTGGAGTGTGACTGTTTGAGGTTGTGGACGGGTGTCTTTTTATACTGATAACGAGTTCAAACAGATGCATTAATACAGGTAACCAGTGGAGGAAAGAGGACCCTCTTAAAGAAGAAGTTACAGGTCTGTGATAGCCAGAAATCTTGCTTGTTTGTAGGTGACCAAATACTTATTTTACAGATGAATTTACCAATTAATTCTTTAAAAAATCCTACAATGTGGTTTTCCTGGATTTTTTTTTCTCATTTTTGTCTCTCATAGTTGAGGTATACCTATGATGAAAATTACAGGCCTCTCTCATCTTTTTAATGGTAGAACTTGCACATTGGTGGCTGACTAAATACTTTTTTCCCCACTGTATATATATATATATAATAAATTTGTGGGGGGGCAATAGGAATTTCGCCTAGGGCGTCAAATTGGCTAGAAACGGCCCTGCTCCTGAAGGTCAGTGTAGGAGGTCAAGTGCAGTTGACTAGTTCAGAGTAGGGATGATGAGGCCCAATGCTATGCGGAAAAGCCGACAGAATCCAGTCATAAAAATAGAATTTATTTTGAATGTCATGGAATTTGGCAATTTTTAACTGGCACACTATTGTCTACTACACATACTGAAGCAATTCACTTTTAACAAAAGATTCATTAGATTGTCAACGTGTTATGCCTTCATTTGATTACCACTGTTATGATATATTCAGAATAATTAAAACAGACAGCACAGATTTTCTAAAAACACATAAAACATAGGGTACTGTTACTGTAAAAGTGTTAAGTTGTTAATTTGGAAAGTTTTAATAATTAAATTGATTAGACCTGATTATTACAATTAAATTATAATTCTGAAGTGTAAATGTGAAACACAGTATTTGAGGAAAAAAAGATAGAAAAAAAAAATTGTTGTTGGGTTATATAAGTTTCATGATATCAACTCTCTTTTTTAAATTATTAAATCATGGAAGCTTCCAGAAAAATAAAAACAGAAAAAATGGAATTTGGGAAAAAACTAAAACGAATTTTATCAATCCCTAGGACAACTTAATTATTTATTTTCAGTATTGGAGGAGGCCTGTGTCCATGTACACAAATGTCAGATGGCAGTTGTATTATTGTATTGCTGATTCTCTAGTTATTATGTTTGATTATTACCATACAAAAACTAAAAAAAAAGCACCCTTATAAGACTTGCTGACCAAGCAATGAGAGGAACACTGTGTCTGTTTTTCATGCAGATTGCCATAATTATCTTAAGAGTGCACTGAAATTTTCAAACCTGCCCTCCGCTCCGTTCAGTTGTGCTGTTTGCCAGGAAGAGCCAGTCCTGTGTGTTCATGTCCTCTCTAGAGCGTTGAGCCTCAGACCTAAAGCCAGCATGTACAGTGATGAGTTGAACTGGTACAAAACTTTTGCTCTGTTTTGCTCTGTTCCTCACAAAAAGCGTACAAACTTTTGACTCCTTTTTTGCCTGCTGTCCGTGCACAAAAAACACAGCTTGTCTGACTTCAAAGGGCCTGTGGACAAAAGTATAAATCAACAAATAAAAAAAAAAAAAAAAAAAAAAAAATATCCATAAAAAAAATAAAGTTTGATTTATTAGAAAGAGAGCTTGAACGTTTTTTTTTCCTTTTGTATTTCACAAATGATAGAAAATGATACAAATCAGGATTGGAACGACATGAGTGAGGATATCAGTGAAATTCACGCAACCCTACACCACCGAACACTCTGCTTTTTCACCCTTTTTTTTTTATATTTTTTTTGAGTGAACCATTTCTTTAAATCCCAATACATATTAGTTAAAAGGCCTGCTATTGAGAGAATGATAAAATTATTTGCATACAATTATTTTCACACTATGATGTCCAAAATCGCTCTTCTTTGTTTGGCTTACTCTGGCAATTTACCATGAAGGTCTTCAGATGATTTTGCAAACGGTGTTTGAAAAGCTTGTGTCGAAACCCGAAAATATGCATTTATTCGTTTTTGCATGGACAACATCAAAATGAAGCATCCCACAGACTTTATATGAAGTCAGTTTCACACCGTTCTCAGTGCTGTGCTGTCAATCCCCAACATAGTTGTAAAGAATTATTTTGCCCAATGAAAAGCCTTCTTATATTTAAAAGTTTTTCTCGTTACAGCAATCTTAGGAGCTTGTTGCTGTTGGAGGATTTTTATCCGTTGTCAGATAGAATTCTATAGATGTCCATGTATGGACACTAAGAGGCCCTATTTGGATGGGGTAAAAAAAAATTGTTTCTCATATGGACGTCTGTGAAAATAAATTCACATGTCACCTCAGTGATAAAATTCGTGGATTCGGATGGCCATTTATTCACAGTGGAGAAACGAGTTCTGTGATCCTGCGAACCTGGGAACGCACTGCTCACTAGGGGTGGGAATCACCAGAGGCCCCACGATACAATATTATCACGATACTTGTGTCACGATAAAATATTACATTGCGGTTTTAAATATATTCTGCGATATATTGCAATTTATTGCCTTTTTCCAACTTCAAATTTTGTCCCCAAAGGAAAACTTTGACAACATCTGTTTTAAATAAAGAATTAGGGATGCCCAGATACCAAACAAACTATTTTTTTTTCCAGTACGTACAACGCCGTACCGATGACTTTTATTTTTTGTACTGGTGTGTAGGGTTGCCATAAATACCTAGTACCGAGTACCAATACCGATATTTTTATTGCATTTGTAAATTTTTTAAATATTGGGTACAGAAACCAAAAGGGTATGTATAATGTTAGTTGGTTAACTTCATTTATCAAATAGATAGTTAAACCAAAATGTATTGACACCTTCAACATTTCTCACATTATTTTATTTGCTATAGTTTAGAAAATGGTAATAAACTATGACAAGAACTCAGAGTTAAACTGAGTCAGAACAAATTCATCTTGATAATGTTAGATACATTTGATAGAAAGGTATGTAGCCTAATGGATTACAATCAACTAAAAAATTAGACTGTTAGTATGACAGTATTTACACAACTATGACTACTTTGTCGGGTGACCCTTAGCCTTAAAGACAGCCTGTAGTCTCCTGGGCATGCAGTCACCCAGCTTCATGCAAACCTCAAATTCAATGTTTTCCCAGACAACTCACACAAAAAAAAAACACAATTCTTGGGGTGGGGCAATATGTTCGTGGGGCGTAACCCCCACCCACCCCAAAGAAAAACATGTTTTGGTTGGGTGGTGTTGTTGTTTTTGGTGTTTTGTAGACAAGGTTACGGGGTTTGCACTGTTACTAAGAATTTTGTGGTTGAATGCTGAGTTGGGGTCACCCATTTTCTTTTATAGTTTGGGCTGTCTCTCACTGACAGCAATGGACCTAGAGGGGACCTGTACCCCACTAGTTAAAAAAAGAGAAAAAAGGTGAGATGCGGGGGGGTCGCTGTGGGGGAAAGTTCCTGGGTTTGGTGTTGCCACTTTGTGGGTTTGATGTTTCACTTGGGGGGTTCCATTTTTTGCTTCTATGTTACATCATCTTTTATTGTTGAGAGCATGAGGGGAGGCGGCCGCCAGTTGGGCCAAGGCCGGCTTTTTAGGAAAACTGGGGTAAATCCCCCCCCAACACCCAAGAAACAGCGGTTTGGGGCACGGTTGCAGATGCCGGGGTTGGGAACCAGGTGCCGAGTTTTGATAGTTCCCACGCTGCTGATATAATGCATAAACAATCAAGCAAGGCCAAAAACCACCGCCAGCGCCACGCGCTTGGCACCGTATTGGTTGTAAAATGGGGGTTGGCAGAATGATAGGGACAGTATAAAAAAGGCCCGCACCATTTTCACAAGGGTCTGGCTGAGAAAATTCACTTTCGGCAGCAAAAGAGTCCGGTGGTATGCCCCCTAATGGTTGACAATAAATGGGAATGTTTGATAGATTTTGGGAATGGGCCCTATGATGGGTTTTTATTTTTTTGTGGGTAACCGGTTTTAGTTTTTGAAATATCCAATGAGCTGTGCCTAAGTGAGTGAACATCAAGGACACACAACACAAATTGCGTGTGCGCTCATCCTCTCTCTCTCTCCCTGCTGTTAATGTAACTTTGGTGCATTGTTTTCTTACTTCCTTTTTTGGGACATATCCGGCCACACTACAAACATCTGCCCCCATTTGTTGGGGGGGGGGTGGGATGTCTGTGAGAAAGGTATATTCACTCGACAAGCTCGCGCATCTGCGCCTCCGCACGCCGCCAATCAATCCACCCCCCCCCCTTCCCCCCCCCCCTCCGCGCGCTTTGGGGTTTATCACTTGTGCACATCAGCTATACAGGCGTTAATACTGATTGTTTAACATTATATTAATTGCATACATTATACATATACTTCGTAGTAGACATCGTTAACTCTTTTCTGCTGTCTGTTGTTCTGTTGTCGGTGTTTTTTTTTGTTTGAATATGGCGCTTATCACATGCTTTGTGGTATCGGCGTTTGGTATCGGGGTATTTTAATGAGTACGAGTACAGGAGCTCCGTATCGGGCCCGATACCGATACCAGTACCTCCCTAAAAAATAAACATTTCTCAGTTTGTTTCTCACTTCAGTTTTATTGTTGCAGTACAAAATGGGATTGTCAAGCAGACAAAATGACCAACACTTTCATGAAAACCTGTAATAAATGTTGTATGCACCTGGAAAACTCAACTATTTGCATTACAGTCTAGTCTAGTCCACCTTAATTAAATGTAAACAAGTATGCACTGCTGTGCTACAACAGGTATATTGAACAGTGCAACTTGAAATTGTACTAAAAAGTTGTGCGGACCCTTCAGCAATTGGTGCATTTGAAAGTAAATTACTGTTAAATGTAAATTAAATTAAAGAAAACATGTATGTAGTCTTACATCTAGGGATGCACTGAAATGAAATTCTGGGCCAAAACGGAAACCGAAAACTCTGTATGCACTTGGCCGAAACCAAAAATGCTTTGTAATGATTATTTAATATTTTATTAAATAATACAAAGTAATTTTGTAAGACTTTTTAAATTTAACTCAATTTTAATAATACTGAATTTAAAAAAACACAAGCCAATAAAATAACCAAACTTTTACTGAAAGTAACACAATAAAAATTGACAGAATTTATATTAATATTGGTAACACTTTACAATAAGGTTTCATAAGTTAATGTTAGTTAATGTATTAACTATCATGAACTAAGATGAACAATAGTTCTTCGGCATTTACTAATCTTAGTTCATGTTAATTCCAATATTTTACTAATGCATTATTAAAATCAACAGTTGTGCTTGTTTAACAGTTAATGCACTCTGAATTAACATGAACTAACAGTGAATAACTAACATTCTTCATTACTAAAATTAAGAAAGATTAATACAAATACTGTAAAAAGGCATTATTTAACTATAGAGTTAATAACATAAACATACTTAACATAGTATATAATAATTAACATATTATATAATTAACACGTTCTACATTAACTACATTAACATATGGATACCTTATTGAAAAGTTTACATTAATATTAATCTCATATGTATTTTATTGGTTTATTCACTGTCGCGCAACTGCAAACAACCTTTGTAACAGTAGGCCTATACTGCATTAGAAATTTCGTCCCGCGCGTTAGTTAATGAGCGGGACGTTGGCTTTTCCCGGATAGTTATGAGCCGGTACACTACACATGCATATATCGAAATATTGAGCAGATCGTCAAACACTGTGCCATTGACGAGGAGAGTGAAACAATGCGTGTGAACACTGCCCCCCCGGGGGGGGGGGGCCTTTTGGGGGCCCCCCCGCCCTCGAACACGGTCGCGCCATATAATGTTATTGTTGTGTATTATTATTATTATTATTATTATTATATATGTATCACTTATCGTTTTTGGTGCATCCCTACTCGCATCCCCTCCTTGTTTAGAAATCCGAAGTAAGTCCATACATCCGATTTAAACGCGGAAGGGGCTTTCCTGATAACTTTCCGCGATGCTGCCCTCTTTATTTTACTAACTTGCTGCATGCAGGAGGTGACCCAGCTGACCTCACCAGAAAAAACTCAACACCACCATCTAGTGGTAAGGAAAATTTATTTGATTATTCTACCAAATAGTTTAATAAAAGATCGATACTTGCCATCCGTGTATCGATACAGTATTGCCACGGAAAATATCGCGATACTATGCTGTATCAATTTTTTCCCCCACCCCTACTGCTCACTGGTTTTTATTTTATCTTTGTTGTTATAAATAAGAACCGATGCAAAAACAGAACAAATATAAGAAAGAAACAAGTGTATAGTGTATTGCTTTTTTCATTTTACATCTAAACAGAAGCATTCAAGTAAGAAAAACAAATAATCAAATGTAAAAAATCCATTTAGTGTGTTCATTACAAATAAATTAAAACTACAAAAGCAGTTCAATCAAGAGCAGAGCGTGATTCCTTCTTTTCTTTTATCGTTTGATTAACATTAATATGCGATTGTGGTGAGAACCGATAACGGCAGGACGAATATATTTAGCATTTTTCAAATATCGGCATCGACCGATATGTTTTTCTGTTTGGACGATGCGTTCGAGGCAGGACTTTTATTTTGACATAGTGCTCACATTTCTCCCTCTTGTTCGCTGTCGTCGTTAACAGTTCTGTCTAAAACTGAAAAAACTGGAGGCGGCCAATTCAAACCAGCACAGATATGGCTACATAAGGAGCTTAAAATACCATATTGTTGTGATGTTGGGTGCCAGAATCAACATAATACAGCCTCAAATTAGAAATCTGATCGCATACCTGCTGCCACTGCCAGACAAAAAACTGACGACAGCTGTGGTTAAACGCGATAAAACAAGCGGACTAGACCGAAACGATCGTCAAAAATGCTCGCGTTTGCAGTGCACACTTCTAATCAGAAAAGGTTCAATAAAGTATTGTCTTTTGTTATTATGGGTGAGTCTGAAGATTTCTTATGTATCTCACGACTATGTCATGTATGAAATAATGTCTGTGCATGTGTGTAAAACAACAAACTGACGATTTATATGTTTAATAATTTGTAATTGTATATGCATTGTTGTGATTAATTGTGGCTGGAACAATAATGTAGATGTAAAAATAGTTGCGTGCTTAAATTGAAATGTATATACATCTTCATGACTAGATAGACATGTTGAGTTTGTCTTTACTATACACGTTAAATGTGATCACCTCAACCCGGTAACGTTTAATCCTGTCAGATCGCCAAGCTTTTGAGTGAGCATTACTGGTCGGCCGATCTGGTTTCATCCCCGTTAAGTTTACCTTTTCAAATAACAACTCGTCGGTCCCCGACTGGGAGTGCCTTAACATATGGCAGGTAAAATCGTATTTTCCCCCCCCAGTCATTGTAAAAAAAACAAGCTACCCAACTTCATAGGCAGACAAAACTTGCTTCAAGAATGAGCCCCTGCTGCCTGATCTAATTCGCTAGCCCACCCTGAGCACAAGGAGTTAATAATTCCTCTTATTGGCAAGACAACATCGGTATATTTTTCCCATACGGCCGATGCCGAGATTTACATTTAAAGTCATTAGCGTACGAATTCCTATTCCTTCCGATAATATCGTGCCATCCTCCTATATTATATCATATATATAATATATATATATATATATGTATTATATATATATAATTCATCTCAATACTTGGTTATATACCCTTTGTTGGCAATGACAAGAGGTCAAATGTTTTCTGTAAGTCTTCACAAGGTTTTCACAAACTGTTTCTGGTATTTTGGCCCATTCCTCCATGATCTCCTCTAGAGCAGTAATGTTTTGGGTCTGTCGCTGGGCAACACGGATTTTCATCTCCCTCCAAAGTTTTTCTATGGGGTTGAGATCTGGAGACTGTCTAGGCCACTCCAGGACCTTGAAATGCTTCTTACGAAGCCATTCCTTCATTGCCCGGGCGGTGTGTTTAAGATCATTGTCATGCTGAAAGACCCAGACACATTTCATCTTCAATGCCCTTGCTGATGGAAGGAGGTTTTCACTAAAAATCTCACGATACATGGCCCCATTAATTATTTCGTTTACACGGATCAGTCGTACTGGTCCCTTTGCAGAAAAACAGCCCCAAACAAGCATGATGTTTCCACCCCCATGCTTCACAGTAGGTAGGGTGTTCTTTGGATGCAACTCAGCATTCTTTCTCCTCCAAAAACGACAAGTTGAGTTTTTACCAAAAAGTTCTATTTTGGTTTCTTCTGACCATATGACATTCTCCCAATCCGCTTCTGGATCATCCAAATGCTCTCTATCAAACTTCAGACAGGCCTGGACATGTACTGGCTTAAGCAGGGGGACACGTCTGCACTGCAGGATTTGAGTCCCTGGCGGCGCAGTGTGTTATTGATGGTAGCCTTTGTTACTTTGGTCCAGCTCTCTGCAGGTCATTCACTAGGTCCCCCCGTGTGGTTCTGGGATTTTTGCTCAGTTCTTGTGATCATTTTGATCCCATGGGGTGAGATCTTGCGTGGAGTCCCAGATCGAGTGAGATTATCAGTGGTCTTGTATGTCTTCCATTTTCTAATAATTGCTCCCACAGTTGATTTCTTTACACCAAGCTACTTACCCATTGCAGATTCAGTCTTCCCAGCCTAGTGCAAGTCTACAATTTTGTTTCTGGTGTCCTATGACAGCTCTTTGGTCTTGGCCATGGAGTTTGGAGTGTGACTGTTTGAACAGGTTGTTGTGGACAGGTGTCTTTTATACTTATAACAAGTTCAAACAGATGCCATTAATACAGTAACCAGTGGAGGACAGAGGAGCCTCTTAAAGAAGAAGTTACTGGTCTGTGAGAGCCAGAAATCTTGCTTGTTTGTTGGTGACCAAATACTTATTTTACCGAGTTTTTTTACCAATTAATTCTTTAAAAATCCTAAAATTTGATTTTCTGGATTTTTTTTTTTTTTCATTTTGTCTCTCATAGTTGAGGTTATACCTATGATGAAAATTACAGGTCTTTCTCATCTTTTTAAGTGGGAGAAATTTCACAATTGGTGGCTGACTAAATACTTGTTTGCCCCACTGTATGTAGGGGTTTGACCAGAATGTTGTCTGCAATACAATTGCGTTTGTAAATTAAGTCAAGTTGGTTGCCTGATTTGTGCATGCTTGTGGTGGTAAGTCGTTTGAGATCAAATGAAGCAAGGAGTGAATGGAAGTCTGTAGCATTAGGCTTGTCCAGATGAATGTTGAAGTAGCCAAAGACTAAAAGTGGACTGATATCCTCTGGGAATGAGGACAGCAGCCCATCCATCTCTTCTTGGAAGGCGGATAGAATTTGCCCAGGAGGCGGTAAATTACCACAACCTGGAGTTTTAAGGGAGCTGTTATAGTGATCACATGAGATTCAAATGAGTTGTAATTGCATAGGGGAGAGTGGGTTGAGTAGTTCCAATTGTTAGAAATGAGCAGACCAGTGCCCCACCCCAGCCAACCTGACGGGGGTGTGAGAGAAAGAGAAATTGTTAGACAGACTACACAAGAAAGAAAGGCAGCTGGGTGCTGAGAATCTTCGGACGAATCCAGGTCTCAGTCAAGCCCAATATGCTTAGTGTGGAGTTTAAAGAAAAAGAAGAAATTAAGTCTGCTTTGTTGACAGCTGACTGACAATTCCAGAGACACATAGAGAAAGAAAGAGGTGTAGTAGGGGATGTAGAGATAAGATGCAGGTTAGCAACATTGCGTTGCCGTCTGCGTGTGACCGTAGAGCGTCGTCGAGAGACAACCGGAATGGTTTGGAAACACATGATAGAGGTGGGAAAGAGAGGACAGAAAAGGAGAGTGTGTACAGGGAAGAGCAAAAATATACTTAAGTGCCTTGGCGATTTCGTTGCTCGGTGAAGTCGCGCAGGTATAGTCGCAGGTCTTTACACTCGTTGGTCTTCACACGAGGAGGCCTGAACGCTTCTGCTGATGCTTCCGCGTCAGCGCACAGACATCAGATAAATACACAGTCTAAGACACTAAAGTGAAAACAGCTGTGACCGCCTTCTAATTAGCAGACGTGCAATCAAAAATAAAACGCAACAAAAATATAACGTAAAATAGGCAGAAAACAAAAATATTCCTTCTTGCACAAGTATACTCCAACAGCAGATCTATATCCAAGTATTACGCAGGACACTCACGTGCAGCCGTCTTTCTCTTCTGTTGACTAATCGCTTGACTAATCTGTGGACAAAATCAGCACTCGTGTGATATTGCTCTCGAGTCAAAAACTCATACAGGGGCATTTTATTTTGCACCGTTTTCTTGATTTTTAGGGCATAACTGCATTTAAGGAGTTGTTGCCCTGCATCATATTTGTCAACAGTCAACTGTATGAAATATAAGATGACATACAGGTCTGGGGGCGGGGCCAGTGCTTAACTGCGTTATCTTGTCCAGCCCTAATATATTATATATTAATAATATTAGATCATTAATGTTAAGTGTCATAGTGCCATATACTAAGGTTAACAGATCAATTTTTTAATTTGAAAATTATTACATTAAAAATTACCAATACTTAAACAATGAATAAAACTTTTACAGCATTTATTAATCTTAGTTAATGTTACAAATGGACTGTTATTATGAACTGTTACCATTTCATATAAACAGTTATGCTTAAAGATGGGCATCTTTAAATATCTACACTAGGGCTGGGCGATATGATGATATTATCGATCATACGATTATTGTGTCCTGTGGCTCAGCGGTTGAGCATTGCGTTAGCAGCGCAAAAGGTCGTGGGTTCAATTCCCAGGGAACACACATACTGGTTAAAAATGTATAGTCTGAATGCACTGTAAGTCACTTTGGATAAAAGCGTCTGTTAAATGCATAAATTATTAAATTATAAATTATTATTGTATATCGACGATGTCTCTGAAGTGTCGCGATGCCGAAGTCAACAGTCAGGTAACAGACGATTATCGACATTATCGGAAAAAAATGACAAATGATAAACCTAGTAAGTTGTAAAAAATATTTTACATAGCCCCATAGTCACCATACAGGTCTTTTTGCATGCAAGAATGAAATAATTTAGTAGGAAGCTATTCCAATTTCGGAAATCAGATCAGATGCGTAAGTTCAGGAATCAAATTACTTGTTATAAAATTAAATTACATTTCGATTCTGCTTCTCATTTTCTGTATGCGCTTTTATTGTGATTTCAAAAGATTAAACAGCAAGACGACGAAATAGAACTCACTTCTGCACTCGCGTGCTGTTTTCTGTGCTGCACACACACACACACACACACACACACACACACACACAAAGCGCACGCACAAAAGCCGCCTCTTATATACGCCAACACTGGACTGAGCTCTCTTTCTCGCATTCTTACACATTCGAATGGACAAATACACACAGAATTATATCAAAATATCCCATAAATAAAATCGGTTATGTCTTAAGTGAACGTAAAAATTTGAGAAAGAAAACAATGGTGTATTGGATCCCAGCATTGACAGCAGCCGCCAGACATTAATGTTAATTTAAAGAATGAAAGAAAAGAAAATCCCTCACTGATCTTGACTGAATCACTTTTGTAACCTCAGTTTATATTTTATTTGCCTGTTGTTCGACGCTGACTACTGTAATGGCAACCTGCATCTGTGTATGCGATTATTTTGGACATGCGTTCCAATATAATGTATCCTTATTTAGGGTATAGGCCTATTCTATTTTGATCTGCTGTTTAACAAAAGTTAAACAGAAAAAAAAGACAAAAAGTAGCACTGCATGTGTTTCTGAATATTTATTTAAATAGACTGCATAATGATGAAAAACCACAAGCATGACAGGTATAATTAAAATACGCAATTTCCTTCAGTGCACATTTCAGTGCAATATTTTTACTGTTTTTTTTATATCGTGTATACAATATAATTATGTTTAAGCTGATATATAGCACTATAAATTCTGAATTCATTTGCAACAAAACTATAAAGTTTTGTTGCAAACGGCTGAAGACATTATAGTACTATATCTCAGCTCGCCCCTCAACATGCACGCGTTCTGAGTTTCGGCAGCCCAATACTGAATATTATATTGTGGGCGTTGTATTTTGATTAATAAAATAAAAATTATAAAAATTACTACACAAAAATGAAATTTAAATTGCCCTGCTTCTAAATAAATAAAGCAGTTATTTTTATTTCATTAAAAATGGCCAAAAGAGACCTCCGAACTAGTAGGCTACCAGAAAGAAAAAGTTTTTTGCTCAGAATTCATTTTTAATCCCTGCATGATTTTAGTCATAAATGATAAATATCAAATACGTTATAGCTTGACTACAAGTTTAAAAACAACGCTGCAATTGTTATAATTAAGAAAATTAAACTTACCATCATGAAATGTCTACACGGGCGATAATGCCAAAAAGAAAGAGAAACATCGGAAAATATGCACATTTTATTAAAGACATTATTATATGACATCAACATGCATTTATCATTCTTACAATCACCGCCAGAATGTCCAACTTCACCATGGTGAACTTAAAATTGGCTTCTATTATTTTTCCTGAACAGTTCTCCTCACAAAACGAAATTCATTTCAAACACAAATTTGATATGAACAGAGTGGAAATTATTAGCAACACCAAAATAACAGCAAAGCTAATGTTTTCTGTTAGTTTAAGCACAAACGAAGAAAAGTAAAACCAAACTTTGTGGCAATAATTAAGACCAAACTGAACATGGTGTGTGTTTATGGTGCATGTCAGCAATGTTGTTTTGGTGGGGGCGGGGTGTGGTGGAGGTGGGGCTTAGGTAGACGATATTATCGGATATCACAATATTTTTAAAGGCGATTATCGATAAGATATTTTTGACATATCGCCCAGCCCTGATCTACACAAAGGTTGAAGCAGTAAAATAACATACACATATTGTGTGGCATGTATGCTCTCACACTTTGCTTCTATATTAGAACACTTGTTTATCTTCCCAAAATAACAAAATATGACGGTCTCATAACGGACTAGAAGCGTTGTGTCCTGTCGCATCTAGGACAACTCAAAGGCATCACACACCAGAAATTCAAATTCAAGCGGCGGTCAAAAACAGTTTATTTCATCACCAACTAGGCAGAAGTTCACTTCAAGGATGAACAAATTGGCACAGATGAGTTTAAATTCCACGTTTCTGATTTGTTTCTGTTTCTGTTGGTTGCATGAACATATTTGCTTTTTCATATCACTAGCTTTAAATCTTCAACATCGCTAACTTAATGGATGCATAATAGTGACCACCAGGCATAAACTAATGCAAATGCATGGTAACAATCAACAATCATCGGACATGCTTGTGTTTTGGTCACATTGTTTTAACCGCTTGAGGTACAGCTAATGTTTGCGTCCTTTCAGCCTTGTTGGAAAACATACTGCTGTTTTTCTTTGCTAATGCAGTCAACAAACTAATTACTTTATTATGCTATGAAAACATGGACTGTAGTGTACAGTATACATACAAATTCGTTGTCAATATTCGGTGTCAAAACAAACAGCAGGAGGCATCAGTGATTCACCTCTAGAGGCCGCTCTTATACTGTATAACGAGAGCAGAGTTTCTTAACCACTCCAGCAATGGACGCAACTGGGAAAAACTTTGGATTTACACTTGGATTTGGATAGGGCTGGGTATCGTTCAAAATTTTCGATACCGATACTTTGACTTCGATACCGGTTCCTGAACGATACTTTTTTCGATACCAATTTTATGAAATCAATTTTAACAAGATTACATTATCTAACAAAAAAACATTGGTTTTATTTTTCAGCTTGTTGATGTTTATACAAACTCAAAGACCATTGCACAAATAAACAAAATGTAACCAATACAATAAATCAGTGCAAAATAGTTTTAATAAAGCTCAAATAGTCTTCAGTCTACACATCTGTTAGGCTACATTTACACTAGTGCTTGTTTGTTTTAAAACGCATAGCTCAGACAGACTCATGATTTCTATTTATTTTCCACTGATTTACTGATGAGCATTCGCAGCTTCCAGCGCTGTCTGCTTGTGTTCTCTCAGACACGGTGTTACTCACTTATCGAGAAGAAACAACGCAACCTCGGCGTCCGATCGCAGGCCTTCCGCTCCTTGAGTTCTCTCCATCGCTGGAAAGCTGATCCGATATTTACACGTGTCCTACTTCTTGCCTTATCGTAAGCATTGTTTTGTTCCGCAGATGTTTTCCTCTTTTGTTTTTTTATCTGCCATCTCTATCTTTCTGTCGCTCGGCTCACAAATGTGAGCTCTGAACGCTCTCTCCTCCACATCATGAGTAGACACGCCCCTTACTGCTGATTGGCTACAAGTTTGTTTTGCTAGTCGGCCCGAATCAGTTTTCTAAAGCGTTTTTGAAAAATCGCTTACCCCAACCTTTAAGTCATTTAGTGTTATTGAAAAAAAATAAAAATACTACTACTAATTCTACTACTAATAATATAGAATGCTAAGGTCTGATAAGCGACTGGGCTCATGAATATTAATCACATTGTCTTCGCTAGAACTTGTGTGCTTATAGGAAACGTGGATGGTATTAAGTGAGCGCTAGTTAATTATATTGCCATTCACATGTTATTCCTGGCCACTACTGATGGAACCAGCCAGCAGCCTGGCTTGGTTCCAACTGGACCGCAAGACATAATGATAATGGTAGACCATTTTACCGTTTACAGTGAGTGGCAGTGGAGCTGTACACACCACGAGTGCTCAGGGTCGTCATGATAATGATCGTTGGGGCTATATCTTCTAATATTGTTATCTAGAGCCAAGTATGCTTTAGAGGATTGAGTTGAACATGCAGGAGGTACAATTTAAGCACTGCTGAAGAGATGCAGGCAGGTTGTTTGTTTGTAACGGGCTCTGCTCTCCGTCTGACTGCGCTGATTTATGGGGTGCTTCAAATGCACCTTTTTCCTCATGTCAGTCCTGGTGCCAGTGAGAGGTGGGAGGAACTGAACAAGTAGGTCAGGCAGATAGACATGAATAGCTGATTACATCACAGAGAGCCATACACTGAGCTGCTTTTGCCAGGCCACTGGACATTAGTAATTACTCACCTAATAAACTAGTTTAGTTCTTTTTCTGTGTGAATTGATTGTGGAATATCTGGATGTGGTTCTGTTTGTAGCCCATTTTTGTGGGGTGTATCTTGTATGTCTTGTGCTTTTAGACCAACACATCAATAATACTCAAATGTGAGTCAGTAGAGCATCAGAATTATCCATAATCCTCTCTAAACACCCTGTTGATTTGCATAGGCTATGTTTGGAATGGCATAATAATGTACTATATAACCTACTATCTCTGCAGTATATACTGTACACAATTTTTGTATGCATAGAATAACCCACTACATTGGCAAAATATGCATTATACAACAAAGCATACTGTATGGAATCCCACAATGCATTGCGCTTGACTTGACTGCTTTATGCAATATTGCATTCCAAATGAAAAATAATTAGGCCTATTTATTTCCATGTTATGATCATGTGACAACAATGACAACTTGTTACCTTTTATTATTTAAAGAAAGAAAAGGTTTGTATACTGCATAATATTCGTTATGTGATAATCAAGTGTTCCGTTCCATCTTGAACTGAGGCATGAATTAAACTGGTGCGAAAAATTAGCATATTGCATTGCATAAAACATTTGCAAATAAAGCACAGATTTCAGTTCCATCCCACGTAATAAATTACTTCAGGAGTTAATTCTCTGAACAATTCAGTGAGGTATAATGATATACAACCAAATCATTTTGATCACAGACGTTGGCATTTCAGAATGACTAAAATGGTATTTTATAGCACTATGAGATTGGTCTGCTTGTTAGGCGAGTTATCAAATCACATGATCTACCAGGGCTGCACGATAATGGTTAAATGGTTAATCACAATTATTATACTCAAAAAATATAAGTCAAGAGAATGTTTGCATGCATGGATTGCTCACAGATCTAATCATGTGAAAGAAAACCGACTGGCTGTTTTACACTTAACTGTAGCAAAACTTCTCAACTTTTTGCCGGCATTTTCAGCTCATCAGTGTTTTTTATGTAATATGAAGATGCACGTGGTTGCCAGGTTGAGAAGACTGATTGAACAACTGGCAGCAAATGTATGGGTTTAGGAGAAACGTTCTGACTGGGTGGATTTATATTGTTCATATCTGGCAACCACAACCATAAAAGTTTGTGGAGGTTTGTTAACAATGCAATATAATGCAAATGTCAAAATAAAATGGAATGTTTTTAGGATAAATAACCAGCAGGTAAATATCACAGATGCAAATTGAATAATTCAAGAGAAGCTGAAATTGTGATCCCGATTAAAATATGATTTATCCTGCCGTCACATGAGCTGTTTTTTGCACATCCAGTAATTTATTCTATAAATGTGTTTTTGTCACAGTTTATGCATATGTCTTCCTATTGAATAAAAAATGATCTACGTCAACTGAGTGCATAAGGTATTTTTATGCACATCTTATGATGTTAGTCGCATTTTGGCATTTCCATCAAGCGTTTTTTTTTTTATACGATATGCCTAAATAAATATTTGATTATTTGATAATTTGATACTGTACATTACACTTTTTGTGTGCACGTTTACTCTTTGTGATTTAAAAAAATCACATGTAATTACATTTATCATTTAATTTCTGTGATTTCATGTATAATTACTAGCACTAGTCCTGATTGTGCTGTGATTGTGCATGACTTTTTCAAACTGCAGAAGCAATTCATTGGTGTTTCTTGCTCTGTTGCAGCAATTTTTCAATTTGACTAAGCTGAGAAAACTTGGCCTAAGTGACAATGAGATCCAGCGGCTGCCGGGGGATATAGCCAACTTCAACCAGCTCGTAGAGCTAGACATCTCTCGAAATGGTAAGAAGCCCTTTGCTTTATCAGACCACTGTTTAATTACTGTACTACGTGTCTGTGGAAAAACTTTGGCCTCCCGTGTCTCGCCCTTCCCACACGCTTCCAGCATACGCCCTGCATATTTCAGCAGCTGGGTTTCTGTGCTCAGCAATTACATACAACCTTTCAGCATCATCCACAGTAATTCCCAGCCTGGATCGCAGCGTCTCCACGCCCAAAATTCACTTCTCGTTTCAGCTAGTTTTACCTTTTTTGATCAAGCAGCAGTTTTAAAATGAGACTTCATGGTTTGTGGTGTCATGTGATTTTAAATGACCTTTTGTTAAAGCTATATTTCAAGAAAAAATATAATTCTACCCCTATTTACTCTCCCGCATGTCTTTCTAAACCTGTATGACTTTATTTATTCTGCTATGCAGCATAGATAATATTTTGAGATTTTTGTCCATACATTTAAAGTCAGTGGGGTTGAATGTTGTGTGGACTCCAGCGTTCCTTATTTTATTTTATTTATTTTTTTGTTATATTGAAAAAAACAAAAGTACTTTACAGTCAGGTTTGCGAAGCGATGAGGGTGAATAAATGTCTTGAATTTTCATTCTTGGGTGCTCTTTTGTTGATTTTGATTGCTTCCATTGTCCTCATTTGTAAGTCACTTTGGATAAATGACTAAACTGTACTTATGCTTCTTTGTGTGTTTACACACTGTCTTGCTGTGGAAGTTCCTCCCTTATAAATTGACATTGTAGTTGAACTCTGATCTCTCTTAGGTATAGTACCATTTTTATGGCCGACACATAAATGATTGAAATACTGGCTTTGTTCCAAACCCCTGTAAGCTACCTTGCTGTCTCTGTATCCTGTAAGGAAGCATCTGAAATGGAACCTGTAAAGATTTACGGCTCTTTTCGCAGTCATGTTCTACAGTACAAGTAAAAATTTCATTCAATTTCTCCATAGGGCATTGGTCTCAATCTCAATTCCTGGTGGGCCACCGCTCTGCACAGTTTTGCTCCAACCCTAATCAAGCACACCTGATCCAGCTAATCAAGCTCTTCGGGTCACTAGAAACTTCCAAGCAGGTGTGAGTTGGGGCTAAACTCTGCAGAGCTGTGGCTCTCCAGGAATTGAGTTTGAGACCAATGCCCTATGGGGAAATTGATTTCGAACATTAACTTAACTAAGACAAACCTACAGTGAGCTACGAGGTTGTTAATCAGTGGTATATGCTTTTGTTGAAACCATCAGCCAGCATTACGTCAACTCATTTTTAAACGACTCATGTTACGGGCGGAGTATCCTGGGGTACAACCTACATTAACCGCAGAAATTCGCAGTCAGGAGACTCGACAGATGCGCGGGAGGTAATGAAATAAATGACGGCAGAAAGGGAAGAAACCCATTAAGTGGCCTGACCACGGAAAATAAAAAAAAGGGGGAGAAAAGGAAGGAAGGGGGAGAGAGGGGGGTAAAGAGAGTAAAAAAAGGGTGGAAGGAAAGGGGGGGGAGGAGGGGAGGAATGGGAGATAACCAG
The DNA here is from genome assembly GCA_018155175.1 of Sinocyclocheilus anophthalmus. Lineage (NCBI taxonomy): Eukaryota > Metazoa > Chordata > Actinopteri > Cypriniformes > Cyprinidae > Sinocyclocheilus > Sinocyclocheilus anophthalmus. Next base: position 63,515 of record JADLZN010004052.1, on the reverse strand, counting down.
GTCGCAGGTTAATAACTTGGTCCCCATAGGGACAAATTTTCAGGGATCCTGTGAAAATACGGCGCATCCCACGATAATGTCTAAATAGTGCTAGGTCATAACCCAGACTATGTTAGACATATTTAAATTACGTTGCCTTTTTAAAAGTCCCTATGGGAAAAATGAATGGGATAAATACTTCCGGAACCAAGGCCTCTGAAAAAGTGGGTGAATATACTGTCACACTCTATAGCACTCCTCACTGGAAGGATACGCAACTTCCAGCTGCTTCCAGCTGAGTGTTGCATTAACATTAAGCTTACAACGCAGTGCTCTACTAGTATAAAACTGTATAGCACTCTCAGATGCTGAGTAAGATAGGAAATAGTTTTATTGACTAAAAGATTTTATTGTCGTTTCATTATTGAATAATTGACCTATTGGTAAGCCCCTCCCCTCGATTGCAGATGAGCCAATAGCAGTTGAGTATCAGTTTGACATCTTTAGGTTTCAGCGCCATAGAGAAACATTGGAAGATCCGAAGCGCTCATCGGTTTGATGGTGTTTGTGCTACAAAAAATGGTAAAACGATGTGCCCTGGGGTACTTGTAACACTGATTCCAGCTATCCTGAGAGGATGGGCAATAGAATTTATTTTATTCCATTTCCTAAGCCCAAACAAGACGGAGAAATCTTAATTTTTCTGGTTGTCATACACTTAAGTTACAATTTTCATCTGCTCGAGCAAACGTTAATTTCATCTTGCGCTTCAGCAAGGTATCTCTGGCTAAAACTAGCTAATGTCAAAGTTTGTGAGTCTGTGCTAACGTACAAACCGGAATAGCTAACTGTGTAGGACAAAAACACATAAACGAAGGTCTACATTTCAGTGCCTCTCCATATTAAACTGGGTAAATGTAAATGAATTTAATCGTATCCTGTGATACATGATGTTGATCCTGCATGTTGTCATCTGCGATCGTGACGACCGTAAAAATCTTTTATAGATCCCTCCATGGCATATTTAAGACCCACTTGAATGCTCCTCAACAAGAGGTGGTCCTTCTGTGTCCAAGATTGATCAAAAACATCTTGGGACAGCTGTCATTGTAAAACCGTTAGCAACTCCGTTTGTTTGTCCGAGTTAGCGACAGTAACTAAGGGGGGTGGGGCTTACCGATAGGTAATTATAAGTAATGAGCTTGCATGTTTCAGTAAAGGATGCATGCTGTGCTGACTTAGAATGTGGTCAAAGGAAGGCTTCTTAAAAGCATCTCTGCCCTAATGTTGGAAGTTTACCAGTAATTCCTTAAATCCTCTCTAGGTTTTGGTACAAGGCCTTTGTTTTGAATAAAGCAAGGGTTTTATTGTTGTAAGTGGATTAAATCTGTTTCCTCTTTTTTTTTTTCCTTCTTCTTTTTTCTCACAGACATTATGGAACTCCCTGAAAGCATTTCATATTGTAAAACCCTCCAAGTAGCAGATTTTAGTGGAAATCCTTTGACAAGGTAATTGTGCATTTCAGCTTTTGTGTGATATTCTGATCCTGTATGATTGCTGACATGTTTTACAAAGCTCAATGTGTGGTGTCAGTTCATGAAGAAATGCCGAAAAAAAAAGAAACCAAAAAAAAAAAAAAAAAAACAAGAAAACTAATTAAATACTCCAAAGAATGCGCAGTTTATTACAAGATTTTATGTTATGTTCGAGTTCAGTTTTGCTGTTGTTACCCTAAGTGAATAAAAAATAATGCTAGTTTCAGTAACACTTTAGTATAGAAACCAATTCTCACTATGTACGGAGTTGCTATTGGGTGATGCCTATTAGTTAACTATTGGCCTGTGTATTAGTGGGCATAATTCTGCTGAACCATATTCAAGCGGGCGGGGAGCTAAGTGAACCATTAGGCAAAGGTAGGCGACCGCCTGGGGCCCCCAAAAGCCAAGGCCCCCTAAAATGGGCTTTTTAATGCGAGATGCGCGTTTTTCCAAAGTGCGGTGACAGCGCCAGTTGTTTCTCTGGTGTTCATTACCAACGACGAACTGGCGGATGTGCTTCCAGGAAACGAGAAAAGGAAATTAGGATGAATTGTCATTCTTGCTCAAGAAAGTATGTATGTGGATGGTACAAAAATAGGGGAAGGACCAAGAAAAAAAGGGTGGCTGGGATTCATAACAAACGGAAGTTACCATATAATACTCTGGAATGGGTGAAACCGAATGAACTGCGACATGACGGGCGTTTCGTTGCTAGTGGGGTTTCTATTGTAATCACGGCAGGGCCAATCTGCTCATGTGTGTCGGGATCTTTTAATTGTCTAAAGGTGTATTTTTTACCCTTAGTCGATATCACACACACTAGACCATATCGCGTTTTGATTGTAAGTGTACTGATGGACATTTTGATTGTAGTTAATTCTAAAAGTTAGCGAATATCCCTGTGACTTTGCTCTTACACGTAAACTTCTGTGTGTAGCATTTATGAATGTACAAAAATTAAAGTTATGTTAATTTCCATTGGAATAAAGATAATGATGTTTTCCGCTTTCATTGGATTCCCAAAAAATGAAGCGAGTACACAACACGAATTTAGGTAAAATAAGTAAATCAATTTAACATTGCACCTATTATTGGGTATACAAATTAATAAATTAAGTTTTTTTTTATGAATTCAATTAATTAGATATTTTTTTGATTAAACCATTAAAATGGAATACAGAAACATTTAAATGGAAAGCGCAGAATTTGGGCCCTAAGAATGTAATTTTTGTTAAACTTTTAATAGGCCTAAATTGCTGTTAAATTAAACAAGTTTCATGATTTTAATTAATTAGACATGTTTTTTGTTAAAATTTTATATAATCATCCAGAAAAATTAAAAGGAAAAAAAAAAAACTGAATCCAGAAAAATTAACACGGGAAAAAAAGATTTTGGGAAAAATAAAACGGATTTCATAGGTCCTACAAATATCATGCATCTGAAGCTATACTTTTAATACTAAGCAACAGTGCATATTATATAGGGCCTATTTTATTTTTTTTAAATGAAAATTCTTTTTTTTTGTGAAAGACCCAAGAAGGACCATGCACAGTCACTTTCCACACAGTCACACTTCATGTTTGGTTGAAATAATCCTTAAGCATGTACATTTATAATTTCCTTCAGTTTAATTTAAATGTGCAATTAAAATAAATAAAAATAAATGTATATTTTAAAGTTTAGAATCAGACAGCCTTCCGTTGTGTAGTGAAAATGACCCCAACGGACCACCTAGTGTCCAACCTACTCTAATACTATTATAACCTGTTTAAATGTGAACAAGGGATTTACAACATTAAAGAAATCCTTTATTTATAACATGTACATGAAAAATCTAAAAGATTAGACACATCTATGGGACACGGTCGTGCAGCAGCGAGCAACAGTGAAAGAAACCTCAAGGTTGTAGATGTGTGAAATTGTATAGGGCCCCATTCCTGTATTTTGCCTGGGGCCCCCAAATCACTAAATCCGCCCCTGACCATATTCTACATCCCTAATCCTATCTAATACCTAAACTTAACAACTACCTTAACTAAATATTAATAAGCACCGGGCTTAGAGTTTGAGGCAAAAGTCGTAGTTAGTGGTTTGTTAATAGTGAGAATTGGACCTTAACATAAAGTGTGACCCCAGTTTCTAGTATAATTCTAATTTAATCAACAAGACATTGCATCTGTGGTTAGCTACATTTTTGTTAGTAGCTTGTAGTGAAGTTTACTATTATTTTTTATTTTTTTGTTTTAAAGAAAAGCTTGTGAGTACTTTATCTGTTTTAGACTGCAGTTGTAGAGTAGCTCCTCCAACACTTCATCAGGATGGTAATACAGATCCACAGGCATTTTTCTTTGTGCTTCTTGTGGTGTGTGCATTGAGACTGGGTGGTTCTTTAAACGAGTCTTAATTGCATGTCTAATACACCACAAATGCGTTGACGGCATCTTTGCGGTTTATTGACGATATCCTAAGAGCTGTGCTGTGCTTGACAGGTCATGCGTTATGCATTAGCACTGGATCCACTTTGCCAATTTGTTCCCCCATTTTGCTGGATGTTACAATGCTTGACTGCTTCTGTATTCTCTGGTTATTTTGTAACAAGCATCCATATGGTTAAGTTTTAGTTTACTGGCAGAACGTTCTTGTAAGCAATTATTTGTTTCGTTTTGTTCAATAGTGGTGATCATGTCTTGCTGGCGTGAGCATGTTCTTTCACCTGTACAGCTGAGCAGATGCACTTTATTCTCTTCTGACATTCCCTGTGTGAATTGTGACTTGTACGTTTGTTTTCGTTTTGTTTCAGATTGCCTGAAAGTTTTCCGGAATTACAGAGTTTAACATGCCTTTCCATCAATGACATTTCTTTACAAGCACTTCCAGACAACATTGGAAAGTAAGTGTTTTTTTCCCCCCTCTGTTGTGCATCTTTCAGCTCCGATCCAGTTTGTTTTTATGTACTCTCCTTTTATTAGACCAGATAATCTGGCTCTTTGTTTGCAATATTTAGAGGGATATTTTTATGATATTAAGAGGGTTTGATCTGTGATGATGATCTCGTGAAATTTGATCGCTGTTGGAAACTGATGTAGACATTTGAGATGAACTTCATTTGCTATATCCATCCTAGCTGTGGCGTCTTCCTTCTCTGTATTGTAGGACACTTATCAGCATCTGAGATGGTTACAGTAATAATTATCCCATGACTTAATGACTATTGCTGATATGATAACAGAACTTCTTAAACTTTTAGTCTAATTTCAGAAAATTGATTCCACTTTTTCAAATTTTTTTTATTGTGATTTAATACGGCCCTGTGATCTTTTAGCTGACTTTTCTCCTCATTGCCATCCTCTCAGTAAACATATACTATAGTCAGCTCAGTCACACACATGCATATCTCTCACCTATATTGACAAACAAAAACATTAGTGTGCAGCAATGACACTGTTTCCCCTGACTGACGGCAGACAGTTATTACTGCAGGATTCAAAGGCTTTAGTTTGTGGAATTGAAATACTCAATTCGCTACAGCCTTGAACAGTAATCCTCTTTTATTTCTCTCCATTTTCATTTCAGGAGACAAACCTGATTAATGTCTGTGTGACTTCAGCTGTCTCTATAGCCTTGAGCCCCAGACGTTTGAAAGCGTGTTGAACTCTTGTCCGTTCTCTGGGTTGATTACATTTCCGTGGGGTTATAGTGACTATAACTAGTCCTCGAAATCAAGCTGTCCGATAGCCACACATCACTTCTTTCATCTTACCCTTTTTCATTTTTGTTTTGAATCCGTCTGCTGAGAAATTAAACCCTTGATCGTTGAAAGTTGTTTTTCTAGGAATGCGAGTGGTTTTGTCTCTGAATTACTGGCTTCTGTTCAGTTTGAATGGGGAAGTCCTCTTGCCCTCCTGTTACATAATTTGGTGTAGTTATTGTTTTTAAAACCATATCAGGTTTTAAATATAGCAGAAAGTCCCTGGAAGCCCTGGAATAAATAAATGGGAATGTCACTCCCTGTCTGTGAGGCTGAGAGCAGTGGAAGATTGTGATTGCTAGCTCAGGATGTGTCTTAAAGTGGTCATATGATGCTCTTTTAAAGATCATTATTTTGTGTATTTGGTGTAACAGAAGATGTTGACATACTTAAATGTTCAAAAAACACATTATTTTTCAAAAACTGCACATTATTGTAGGTCCTCTATGCCCCCGCCTCTCTCAAACGCTTCGTTTTCACCAACCGTCCCTCCTTCCGACAGCGCAGTCTGCTCTGATTGGCCAGCTGACCCAGTGCATTGTGATTGGCCGAACACCGCAAGCACTCGTCGGAAATGTAACACCCCTTACCATAATCGCGAGCTTCAGCTTTCAAAATAAATGTAAAGACAGAGCCCGAAAGGGGAACAGAGTCGCGTGACAGACACAGTGATGAAGCTGGTATGTGTTTGCAGTACACAAGCCACGGTTAAGACAGCTGACTCCACTGTGATGTGGACTCTCTTCTCT
>JADLZN010004052.1:0-55000 GCA_018155175.1 Sinocyclocheilus anophthalmus | reverse complement strand
ATGCACACCAGTAATGTTTTTTTTTTTCAAGGCACGTTTATAAAAACTCCTTAAATGTCCTAATTGACCTATTGCCTAATCCTGGTTTAACCTAAGCCCTCTCTATGAAACCAGGCCTTAAAGTCTTAATTAGTCCAATGTGTGCTTATGGTTGAGACGTTATTACTTTGTTGGTTGCTGTTAGTTGCATCTTGATATCCTTTAATGGTCTTTATGTGGACTTGGAAGAAGCTTTGTGTTGTAAATGTTATTCTTAAAATATTGATAACACCTCTCTTAATGACAATATGTATAGTGGTCCTATAATGCAAATGAAATTCAGAAAACTCATCAGGACAAAATAATCTACTGCTCAAATGTTTAATTGTTTACATTTATGCATATACTTAAGATTGTGCATTGTTCCTGTCTTTTATCTAGCCTCTGTAACTTGGTATCACTGGAACTCCGAGAGAACTTGCTGACTTATTTGCCAGAGTAAGTGTACACCTCACAATGCTGTGTGTGTGTGTATGTGTGTATGTGTGTGTGTGTGTGTGTGTGTGTGTGTGTGTGTGTGTGTGTGTGTGTGTGTGCATAAGGCAAAAGCAAATTGATCTCATTTCATTTTTTTTTTTCAATCAGGTCTCTGTCTCAACTTCATAAACTTGAAGAACTGGATGTAGGAAGCAATGAACTGTATAATTTGGTAAGTGTTGAGATTTTCATTGCACGCTTTAAATGGACTAATAACATTAATAACGACTTTAATTGCCCAACAAGACTTGGAATATGTCAGCTGTCATGCCATCTCTGGAACCTTGTCTGATTATTAGGCTGAATAGAGTATGATGAAGATATGTCCTCATCACATCAAGTCAAACGAAAAAAAAAAAGTTTATTTTGCATAAAGATATTGGGCCTCAATAAACCATAAATTTGTGAGTTCATTTGGAGTAAGGATGTCACAGTGTTCATTTTTGACTGTTATGGCTAAAAAAAATAAATCAAGATTATCTGCAAATTTACATTTTATGCAACAAATAAAACCCCCACAAACATTTCACAACTTTTTGTCAACAGTTTAATTGCAGCACTCAGTAGGACATACAGTTAACATGCATATTTCTCCTTTTCCCTGAAAATGAATAAATAAAACGTACCAAAATTAAACTTTTCAACAAAAACACATATACTACAGAGCCCAAACTGTTACATTCAATTGCTTATTTACTTTCAGATATAATAATCAACACTCCAATAAAAGAAATTTGTATACAAAGTTGTATACAAACATTTAACTTGCACATTTACTTTCTAATGATATAATTATTTCTGCTATAATTCATTGTTGAAATATGATCATTTAAACCGTAGCTGTCATAAGTTTTCATGACAAATTTATTTAAACATAAGGTTACTCTTTTTGATAGTCCCCTTTAGACATTCTACTAACTATAAGTAACTTTGCAACTACATGTCAACTAATTCTCATTCATTTCTATATTGAACCCTATAAAAAAAGGTTCTATTTAGCACTAAAAAGGGTTCTGCTGAAGCCGAAGAACCGTTTTCTGGTACTGTTTAGAACCATTTTTCTTAAGAGTGTAGTATGGAAGAAAATACAGTGGAAGTCAATCGGGACCATCAGCTGTTTGGTTACTGGAATATCTTCTTGTGTGTTCAGCAGAAGAAAGACACTCGTGCAGGTTTGGAACAAGCAAATGATGTTCATTTTTGAGTGAAAATCCTTTAATGTTGCTCAAATTTGGTTTTCTTTATGCAAAATAAAATTAGTTTTCTTCCTTTTCGTTTTGGGGTGAAACATGTTTTCGGCAGGTCTCTTGAGATTCACACATTAATTGAAACATTGGGACGTTTTTCAAGCGTTGATTTAGTGTACTGACGTTTGACCAAGTCTAAAACCCTTGTTTCCATGAATGGGACCCCTGTTTGAATGTATGCAGGCTACATCGGAATGCCATTTCACGACAGTTTCGCGCTAGCCTGCATTCTTGCGCACGTCGGTAACCGTCACCTGCTGCGTTCTCGTTGCTCCGTCTGAACTCTGTCAAACTTGTTTTCTTGCAGCCTGAGACAATAGGCTGTCTTGTCAGTCTGAAAGACCTGTGGCTGGACGGAAACCAGCTGTCTGAAATACCACCGGTAAAGTATTTCTGACATGTCCTGTTGATGTCTTTTTCAAAAACTGTCTGTCTAGCGGACTGTCGGATCTTCTTTTGCAGATATTTTGTAAGCATGTATTGCTTCATAAGACGTGTGTACTGCTCCTTTATATTATTTTTACACTTAATTGTAACGTAATGTTTAATATAATTTTTTATTAATTAAACACAATCTCCTCTTGAAAGCTACTTCCTCAATATCCTAGAGGCTTTTTTTGTGTGCTTGTGGTTGGGTGCCTGTGTTTGCATTTGCATGTTTACATATTTGTGTTTGTGCATGTGTGCGTGCGTGTGTGTGTGCGTGCGTGCTTGTGTGTTTGCGTGTTTGTGTATGTGTGTGTGTGCTTTCTCTGCCTCAGGAACTGGGGAGTATGAGAAGCCTTACATGTCTGGATGTATCGGAGAACAAGTTAGAGCACCTCCCAGAGGAGATGGGAAGCCTCCTCTCCCTCACTGACCTCCTGGTGTCCCAGAACCTCGTAGACGTGCTGCCGGAGGGCTTAGGTCAGTGTTTAGGACCCTGGCCGCTATTTGTAGTGCCTGTGTGTTTGTTTATGTGTGCTTCTGTGTGGTTGTTGTCCTTCATAACCTGCAGAAATTAGATGATAGTGATGGAGGAGTTTGATTTTTAATTTGGAAAAGGGAGAGACAAAAACTTTTTTTCTTGTTTCTTTTATCATGTTTTTTTTGTGTGCAAAAATAAAGAGCTTATATTAATAGAACGGTTTGTTGGGTGTGGTTAACCTACTTATCCACTCTTGTTGGGTTCTCTTGATGTTTAAAGAGCACAGTAGTGAGCTGTGATGTTTGACTTTGTTTTTATGCAGTAATCGTACTGTAATTTTTCCTTTTTTTCCCTTTAGGTAAACTAAGACTGCTTTCAATATTGAAAGCAGATCAAAACCGATTAGTCCAACTCCCGGAGAGCATTGGCAACTGTGAAAGCCTGACAGAACTAGTGCTGACAGAAAACCAGCTGGTGGTAAGTTACAGCACCTGAGACTATGAACTCTCTACATCAGGGGTGTCAAACTCATTTAAGGTTGAGGGCCGGATCGGAGAAAATGTCCCCTTGTGCGGGCCAAATTACCTTTTGTTAAACCCTAGTTTACTCACAATTACATTAATATTAACCATACAAACTACAATATAATTTAAAAAAAAATCTAGGATGACTAGATGCTTGGTTATTTTAGGGGTGTGCAATATTGACACAATGTCTTTTTATTTATTTATTTTTCGATAGTGATAATTACCATGTTTTGCAGAGTGTGTTTTTGAGATAGCACCTTGGTTGGTTTTTAAGCCTGTCATGGATAAATAAATATGACACTAAAGCTGCCAGTAGATGGCAGCAAGTCTCCGTCTTAATGAGTGATCCATTGACTCATTCATTCAAAACGGCTGATTCGTTTAGAAACTAAGCTAGTGATTGTCTTTATGAATGGGCCACTGAACTGAATTGACTCAAATCATTTGTTCAAAAACAGATTAATTCAGTAACAAAATACACAGTGCTGCCTCGGAGACACACAATTGGTCTTCGGCTTTGTTAAAAACTTTTTCTTGCCAAAACAGAGATAAACAGACAGCATTGTGACTAATATAACACACTTAATACTAGCGTCTTGTTTGTTGAGCTGTTATATAAAATCTATTCATTTGCGATCGCGCTGACATTCGGGAAAGCAACACTCTTGATATAGTTAGACATTACTTAACTATCACGACATAAATATTAAAAACTACATTTCTTACATGGCATTTTATTTTTGCCCCCATATATTTAATTATATTGTAAACTGATAGCCTTCATCCAGCACTGAAAAACTCTCATAATGTGTTTGTTTTTTTGCAAAGTTAAAAAATGTCAGATCGCACATCATTAAAACAACAGTTAGTATATTAGTACACAATAAATATCGCACACCCCTCGCTCATTTACTTTCTCCATGCAAAGCTGTCCAGTGCGTCACAGTGTCGTTTAATATTGCACACATTTACCACAACCACGAGTTGTGATTAAACATACCTGTCTGCGTTGAGATTAGGGGAGAGCGGGGCACAAAGTAACACTTTTTGATTTCTCAGTTTGTGTAAATCCACATACGATTCAGAATATAATTTTTTTTTATCCACAGTAATTTCACAATTGTCTAGAACAAATATGTCACTTTGTTTCATAATTAAAGTGTATACGTTTTTCTTTATTTACCCTCAAAAAATTGGAAGTGAAATGTGACAACATACCCCGTAGGTGGAACACATTGTAACATCTGAGGGGCACGATGTAAATGACCATATATAACAGCTTAAAATGTTATCTGATCTAATGAAAAAAATATACAAGACAGACTAAAATATTTTGTCAATAAAATAATTATTTATTTCAAATAAAATAATGGCGTTTTTTAAGAATTAAAAATAATCTGATTTTGGAGTTTGACAATGAACACATTGCAACCATGCTTGGGACGGCCCACATAAACGAGCCAAAATGCTTTACATGTCTTGAAATAATCATTTCTAAACATTGACTGTCAGTCTTTATTCAACTGTTCCATCGTTCTTATTAAAATTAATTAAAGTAAATAGTGTAAATTGCATCTAATGTCATTGAATAGCACATTGTAACGCAGTGTTATAATATGCACCATCTGCGCAACTGGAGTTTAAAACCGGTTACTGTCTTCTGATAGTTAGCGAAGCATTAAAAAATTATTTAAACTGATAAATATCAGACTGGAGATTAAAACAATAGCAGATTTGTCTAATTTTAAATGAGTAATAAAAACTGAGATGAAAAATGTACTTAAGCCAGAAATATAATTTTACTATGGTAAAATAAATGTTCAGCGATATCTTCTAAAGAATTTTGAATTTTGGTGCACTTTTTTTCTCTACATAATGTCGATATGGTAAAACTCGTGGTGCTTTTCCTCTGAGTGGTACGGCCGAGTACGGCTCATTTTGGGGGGGCTTCACGAGTACCGTAACCTGGTACCTGGTTATTTTTTTATTACAAATTCGTGTTGGGTTTAGAAGTGAACGTACAATACCAAAAACTATGAGTGTAAAAACTTTGTGATCACTGATTGGCAAGGAGAGAGGAGAGAATCGTCACTACCGGAACTTGCGACACAAACACAACAGAACCGCTAGATTTAAATCAGCACAGGCAGCGAAGGATTGAACGCAACTGTTATGAACGAGCGCACCTTTTTTTAACAACCCAAAAATGTTGTTTCGTTGTCTGTTGAGGAAGTACAAACGTTCCTCTCGTTGATAGCAGAGGAGCGGATCCAGCGAGAGCTTGATGGGGAGATGCGGAATGAAAAAGTTTTTTTTTAGGAGTCGTGGTAGTAGAGGCGGTGCAACTTTGGCAAACTATAACGACAAGTGAATGCAGATCCATGATGTGTGAGATGATAATAAAATATAATAAACATATATAATAATATAAAATCATAAACATTACCTTGTCATAATAGTGTTTTATAATTTATACAGATAAATATTATTTATGCCAATAAAATACATATAATAAATGTTAGAATAATATAATAGTACCTTATATATTACTAATATTAGTGCTTTAAAAGGTACATTTATATAACCTCATATATAATAATATCTAAAAGGTGCATCTCAATAAATTAGAATGTCGTGGAAAAAATCATTTATTTCAGTAATTCAACTCAAATTGTGAAACTCGTGTATAAATAAATTCAATGCACACAGGATGTAAGTAGTTTAAGTCTTTGGTTCTTTAAATTGTATTGGATTTTTGGCTCAACATTTAACAAAAACCCACCAATTCATATCTCAACAAATTAGAATATGGTGAATGCCAATCAGAATCAACTCCAAAAACCACCTGCAAAGGCTTTCCTGAGCCTTCAAAATGGTCTTCAGTTTGGTTAAATTGGCCTTACAACTCAGGGGAAAAGGATGCTGATCTGAAAGGTTGTTAGGAAGACAATCATTGACACATTCACAAGGAGGGTAAGCCACAACATTCATTGCCAAAGAAGCTGGCTTTTCACAGAGTGCTGTATCCAAGCATGTTAACAGAAAGTGAGTGGAAGGAAAAAGTGTGGAAGAAAAAAAGATGCACAACCAACCGAGATAACCACAGCCTTATGAGGATTGTCAAGCAAAAATCGATTCAAGAATTTGAGTGAACTTCACAAGGAATGGAATGAGGCTGGAGTCAAGGCATCAAGAGACACCACACACAGACGTGGTTTCCATTATGTAGTTGTCAAGAAATTTGGCTACAGTTGTTGTATTCCTCTTGTCAAGCCACTCCTGAACCACAGAAAACGTCAGAGGTGTCTTACCTGGGCTAAGGAGAAAAAGAGCTGGACTGTTGCTGTTGTTGGTCCAAAGTCCTCTTTTCAGATGAGCAAGTTTTGTATTTTATTTGGAAACCAAGGTCATAGAGTCTGGAGGAAAGGTGGAGAAGCCCATAGCCCAAGTTGCTTGAAGTTCAGCGTTCCCGGAAAGGTCCAGTGTAGTTTCCACAGTCTGTGATGATTTGGGGTGCAATGTTACCTGCTGGTGTTGGTCCATTGTGTTTTTTGAAAACCAACGTCAACGCAGCCATCTACCAGGAAATATTAGAGCACTTCATGCTTCCTTCTGCTGACCAGCATTTTGAAGGTGCTGATTTCATTTTCCAGCAGGATTTGGCACCTGCCCACATCGCCAAAAGCACCAAAAGTTGGTTAAAATACCATGGTGTTGGTGTGCTTGACTGAACCGCAAACTCACCAGACCTGAACCCCATAAGGAATCTATGGGGTATTGTCAAGAGGAAAATGAGAAACAAGCGACCAAAAAAATGCAGATGAGCTGAAGGCCCCTTTCAAAGAAACCTTGGCTTCCATACCACCTCAACAGTGCCACAAAATGATCACCTCCATGCCACGCCGAATTGAGGGAACAATTAAAACAAAAGGAGCCTCTACCAAGTATTGAGTACATGTACAGTACATGAAGATACTTTCCAGGAGGCCAACAATTCACTAAAAATTATTTTTTTATTGGTCTTATGAAAGTATTCTAATTTGTTGGAGATAGTGAATGGTGGGTTTTTGTTAAATGTGATGCCAAAATCATCACAATTAAAAGAACCAAAGACTATACTTCAGTCTGTGTGCATTGAATTTAAAAGAATACACAAGTTTCACAATTTGAGTTAAATTAATGAAATAAATGAACTTTTCCACAACATTCTAAGTTATTGAGATGCACCTGTATATAGTTTTTTTAGTTAGTAGGGTAATATTAGTATAATATTAGTGCTGTCAAACAAGTAATGCGATTAATCCAAAATAAAAGTTTTTTGTGAACTAATTTGTGTATGTATATATATATATATATAATTTTATTAAAATAAATATAGTTGTAAATAATATTGTGCGTAATCTGTCACACCCACTGGAGTCTCATCAGTAGGTCACGTAAAGTAAACTAACCCTGAAACAGACTCCGGAGCAGGATATGTTCAGAGAAGAAGTTTCTTTGGCTACTTACATAGTTACCTCCATTTTTGGAACCGAAAGCTGAGTTTATCTGCTTACTTACCCTTAAACATACCCGGGTATGTTACATAACCTGCTTTCTGGAATACCCCCTGACCATAAATCCTCATAAACCCCATAAACCCATAAATCTATGCCCTTAAAAAAAAGTTTGCTTCCTTATTACACTCTAAAAAATTGCTGGGTTGTTTCACCCCATGTTTGAGTCAAATATGGACAAAAACCAACCATTGGTTTAAATTAAAGGGTTAGTTCTCCCAAAAATTAAAATTAGCCCATAAACTACTCACCCTCAAGTATATGACTTTCTTTCTTCTTTCAGACGAATCCAGTTGGAGTTATATAAAACATTGTCTTTGATCTTTCAAGCTCTATAATTGCAGTCAGCGGGTGTTGCAGTTCATCAATCCAAAAGAAGTTAAATAAAAATCGCCCATCAATAAAAAAAAAGTGTTCATACGACTCCAGGGGGAACAAAGAAATTATACGTATCCTCCTGGAACTGCTTCTGTTTACAACAGTGAGCGCAGGCTACATTAAAGTGATTATTATGTTTGGAATATGGATATTTTTCTTACAAAACCGCATGCATTCACTACAGAAGGCCTTTATTCACACCCCAGAGCCGTGTGAGACACTTTTTATTAATGGATGGGCGCTTTTTATTTAAATTCTTTTAGACTGATGCATGCAACACCCACTGAGCAGCATTAAACAGCTTGAAAGATCACGGGAAGGACAAATTTATTAAGATACACTCGGACTGCTGTCGTCGAAAAGAAGTTCATATATATATATATACTAGGTGAACTTCGAGGCGTGAGTAAATTTATGGGCATAATTTTCCTTTTGCGGGGAGAACAAATAACCCTTTAAATTAGATTTAAGAGATTAAGATATAATTAGGGTAACCCTTTAAACCAATGGTGGGTGTTTTGTTCATATTGGACCTCAAAACAGTCTTGAAACAAAACCAGAGGTTTTTTTTGGGAGTGTCGAGTTGTAACTTATGTGGTCATCGTATGTCATTTTTTTTCTTTTTTACAGTACAGTAAGTGAGTTTTCAAATTGTGTTTTTCTCCTCAGATTTGACAAGAAGGTATTGGAAAAAACTAAAGGAAATGCTCAACTTCGACTGTGATAGGAATCGACAACGTCTTTACCAAAAGAAGGTGATGCCTCCTAGTAATGGGCCTTCTTCAAGAAACAACTCAAAAAGCAGAACAATTTTCATGAGGCGGGGCAGGCCTGGGTGACATAAACTACATGTCCCATAATTCTCCTGTGGAAGATAGGAGAATTGTGAAAAAAACCAGGGAAAACTACCACCCCTAAGTCATATTTGGACTTGACTCTTCTATTTTATGGGTTCAAAGGGTCTCAGATTGGCACAAGCGGTACATTTTCTTCGACCCAAATCACTTGAATGCACATTCAAATTGTACCTCGACTTTCTATTTATTACGGGGAGCCTACAGGGGGGACTGAGGGCAGCAGCATGTAGCAAAAATATCTTTTAAACACATCGTGCTTAACTTCAATCCATGGGTGGGATGTGTGTTACTGTACATATGCGGTAATACGAGTGGGCCTCAGGCAAATTCTGGTTTTCAGTAAACTGTTCGATATGCTCTGGCACTAGTTTCTTCTTGCTGCTTGTAGTTTACCCGAACCATATATATTTAAGACATATTGCATACAAGTTCACAAGGTTGTAAAACTATGTTTAACCAGTATTAAGAAATCGGAAAGTCTATGGTTAATTAGCTAATTACGGGGTGAGTTACTTAGGGAGGGGTCCATGCTCCCCCCTCGTTTTTTTTGAGTGGTATTAGCTCAAGGTTCATCCCTCTGCATGTATTTCAGCTGGAGAATGTGAAAACATACTCCTACAGTGACGTTCAGTTAGAAGTCAGTAGATCCTTTTTTAATGACTCACAATTAATTGAAGGACTGTGTAGGTTTATGACTTAGAATCAAGGTCCTTGAAGATGTGTCATACTTTTTCCAAAATTTAATCTTTATTTATTTTTTTATGGTTTGAGCAGGACTCTTTTTGTTTAGTTTTACATGAAAAACCAAAAACACTGTTATGGTTAGATCATACAACAAACTGCGGTAAAGAAGTGAGTTGCTGTCAGCAACAGTATAATATTGCTGCTAAAGGTAACGTTATGTGGGAAAAATTAGTATCCAGCGCCTATTTGAATAATTATGATTGTATGTGATGTCA
This sequence comes from Sinocyclocheilus anophthalmus, assembly GCA_018155175.1. Classification (NCBI taxonomy): domain Eukaryota; kingdom Metazoa; phylum Chordata; class Actinopteri; order Cypriniformes; family Cyprinidae; genus Sinocyclocheilus; species Sinocyclocheilus anophthalmus. Next base: position 45,053 of record JADLZN010004052.1, on the reverse strand, counting down.
CAATGGGAAATTATAGTTTTGTGGTGGTAGTATTAAACAACTCTAGGTATAAAAATCATCAGCATAGGAGTACACCACCGCTGAATTTAAAAACAAAATCCCAGGCAAATATTCTTTCCTTAGATTCAACCCTAACAATATTCGGCGATATAATGTTCATTCAGCAATAATTAAGGTTTTTCTGGGACATATTTTCCACTCAAGTCTGGGCTTGCATCAATTACCAACAAAGAAGCAAGTCGGACAATTCCTTAAGGGCCAAAAATTTGATTTTTTATCAAACTAGATAACATGGTTGTGTTGCAAAAATGAGGTACACCTTACTGAAAAGTACCAAATAAAACTAAATTTCATCAATATGTGAGTCGCGTTCAAAACCAAAATGTTTAAAAGGGGAGAATTTCTTGGAAAAATTATCTGACGCAATAGTAACCACTTGGGGAAGATACTGTCAGGGAGACATATTTTGCTTATTTCTTTAGCCCAAAAGAGGACAAGGTACAAAGCGGGATACCAACTCATGTTTTAAGGTGAAAATTAGAAAAGTAACAGAAATTCAAAAAACAGTGGACTGTCGAGAAGGAGTGTTCCTTCTTGAGGTGTTTTAATTAATCGGCCCTTCACTTTAAGCGTTTCCCTTTGTGATAAGAGCAGGAAAATAAAAGCAAGTGGTGGAGCCCGCATAAGCTAGGGACCATGAGGATGACTGTGTCTGTCAACAAACGCAGACACAGCTGCAGCACTGAGATAGTTGACATTGACGGGGTTGTTGTCCACACGGGAAAACTGTACGCACAAGAACCAATCATAATTTAACCTTTTCCAACCTTTTTTTTTGTATTTTTTAAAGTGAGCAAGATCATGCCATTAAAGGGGATAGTTACCCAAAAATTTCATTAATACTACCTCACATTCGTCGTATTACAAAACTCACAAAGACTTTCGTGTTCACCTAGAAAACAACAAAGTGTTCTTTTTTGAGAAAAATTCCCCGAGAGGTTCTGAAACCTCGCCATCTAGACAGCAAAACCACACACCCCATCTGAAATGGTCAGACTGGTACAGAAGACGAAACGTGTCCTCCATGCAAGGAGATTGGTAAAATAATCCATGTGGCATCAGGTGTTCAACCGTAATTTTACAAAGCTACGAGAATACTAAAGCGCAAAGAAAACTAAAATAACGACTTTATTCAACAATTCTTCTCCTCCTCATCCCGTCTGCAGCGGTGCACCGCCATTGTGGAGAGTATCACAACGCTTGTGCGTGATATCTTAATTTGTGTTCTGAAGATGAATGAAGGGTCTTACGGGTTTGGAACAACTTGAGGGTGAGTAGATGATGACAGAATTGTCATTTTTGATGTGAACTATTCCCTTTAGACCAGGGGCGTTAAAGAGGTCATGTCCATTAGGTAATCCGGATGATGTGGGGGGGGGGGGACAGTTTTGTCATGAACATGAGGGTCAGAGCAGTATACTTAATGTGGGATGGTTATGGAGTATGTATTAAGTAGAGGAATATTACAAGTTTGTTCAATGTAATCAAAGGTGTGCTTATTTCTGCAACTCTTTGTTTAAACAAAATTGACAGTTAATAATTACATATATTTCTGTTTTTATTAAGAATATGTTTAATACATATATATTTTGTCATCTTTCCATGAAGTGTATTAGTGATTATTGGGGGAACTCTTTTCGTTTGTTAAGAGGGGTTTGTTATGATTACTGTAGAATAGGTTTTTTTTTTTTTTTTGAAAAAGTTGATGAAAAAATAGTTGATGCATTAAATTTTAGAATAGGCAATTCTGGTAACCACTTTAGGTGTGGGACCAATTTCTTACTATTGAACTAGTTGCTATTAGCATGCTAGTATCACATATTGGCTGTTTTATTAGCTGCTAGGAAAGCCAACATATTTCTGCGCAGACCATATTATAACATCCCAAGGCAAGGCAAGTTTATTTATATAGTACATTTCGTACACAATGGTAATTCAAGTGCTTTACATAAAAGAAAGTAAACTAATCATAAAAAAATTATAAGCACAAAAATAAAATAAGGAATTTTAAAACTTTTTTTCTGAAAAATTTATTTAAAATGAAAAATTTTAAAGACAGTTAATAAAATCGAAATGATTAATACATAAAATACAGTGCAGTTCAGTTGGATCCTACCTTAATCCCTACCCAAACAACACCCTAGCTAAACTATTAATACAGCAGACAATTAGGGAGTTATTGACGCAAAAGACGTAGTTAATGGTTTGTAATAGTTGAGATTGGACCTTAAAATAATAATTGGAATGAAATTCTTGTATACATACACTGCATGTATGATGTACTTATAATACAGGGTATTAACCCGAACCTAACCCAAAACCAAAACCTTAACCCTTATTAAGTCCAATTTAGTTACATTGTAGACTCAGAGACCTCTAGTTGGGTGTCTGCCGTGTTATATAATTTTGGTTTTTACTATGTTTACACAGTGACGTAACTTAATTCGTCTTGCTGTCATATTGGATATTTACACTCTGCTGTCAAGCCAAAAGACTTCGACACTTTGAAAAATCGACAATCCAGAAATGTAATCCCTTATTCATTAATATAAATATTCTGATCTTGGTATGCAGTGCAGCTGAACAGCCTAAGCATGCAAGCCTAGGTACAGTTTCAGTTATCTTTAGGACAACTCACGGACACATTCTAAGATAGAGGTCTGCATTTAGGATGCATTTTTTGCGCCCGCGTGATTCACTTCCCAAAATAAACCCAGGTACGACGGGTGCGGTAAACTTTGGTGTAATTAGAACGGGAACGCGGCGCAGTATCAAAATCAGAACCCGGTGTCCGCCGAAACCGACTCTCTTTGTAGAGAACAGGCTATCTGCGCTTGTATCTTATGACGTTCTACGCGGTTTGTAGTTTGCTGGGATCTGTGCATATATTTGTGCATGTGAATAATGATGATAAAGAGAAGGCTTGTACATGTGGGAAAATATACTGGCCCTCAGAACAGCAAAAAGCAGGCTAGGGATGTCGGATATGGATGTGGGAATGCAGAAATAAGGATGGAGCAACATGTGTGACTACGCTCGTCCGTTGAAGGGACGCTTTCAACTCGTGGGGTTTTGTTTTAATATTTTGCTTAGCCGGAGTATAATTTTAAATGTAACCGATGTGTATTTACAGTTACTTTTCTGTGACACCTCTTTCCTAGGCTTTTTTAAAGGCGTAGTGCCCTAATCGGATGGTGCTAAAAACGCACCACATTAGTTTGTGCTAGTTTGAGCGAGCTAAATGAAATGTGTTGATGGGTTTAAAAAGTAAAGAACAAAAACACTTGATTGTTTCCACATACTTGTACATTACTGGTGCTCCGCGGTTCTAGATGGGCCCGCTCTCTGCGAGGAGAGCATCGAGTGTTTTGCCCCAAAGCTCATCGGTGTTCCTTGAACCAAAGTATGCGAGGGGAGTGGCATAGGATGACGCGTGGCCAGGCCTAGAGCTTCAGTCGTAGTTGTGATTGGCGGGGGGGGGGTCAATAACTCAAGCGTGTGACGGAAAATGTTATAGCCCAGTCACCCCATACTGTTGATGCCATGTCGGCGGAGCGAGGAAAACAACAAACAAAACATGTAAAACCATAAATAAAAGAGGAATTTTGTGGCATCCGTGGGGACATAATATCTGATCTATAATGACTTATACTGTCTTTTTTTTTTTACGTTTTTTGTACGCGGTTGGTTGAATCGCGCCGCCGTAACATGAAGGTCTTAAAACCATGTATGCGATTTGTGGAGAGTCGGAGAAATTACAAACAACAGAGGCTAATTACACTGCTCCACACTCGCCATTTGAATCTTGCAGTTGCACCAATCCCTTTAAATGGAAAAACAATGACCTTACCGGTCTGTGAGTCAGAAACAGCAGAAGGGGCATTGTGAGTTCTACTCTCGAACAGGGATCAGGAAAAAAACAGTCCTACCTAAATGTCGCTGCACACATCTGGATCTTTGTGGGTTGAACTGTTAGGAACAGTGTTGTAAACTACAACTTAACCACTGAAGTTGTAGTTGTGTCATCTTGTGGTAAGAACAAACAGAAAGGGGTTGCGCTTTCACACGGACAAAAAACCGAGGCGCTAGCGTGAGCAGAGTACCGGGCTAGAGTGAGGCAGATGAAGGCGGCGGGTTGAGAAAGCAGGGGACGGCGGATCCGCAGGAAGGAAGCGGCACCCACATGTGGATGGGACCGGGTGGGAATTCGTTGACCGACAAGGGGAACGCCACTCAAGGCGACTTCCACAGCACTAAAGTGATGTATTTTCCTCAAGGGGTACTCTGCACAGATCAGCCAGGCATGAAGAACGGATATAGTCCTCTCTTGGGTGGAAGATAAACAATAAAGTAGCTTTAGCGTTTCACAAATCGAAAACAACAGTAGGGGATTTTCACGGGATCATGGAGGCAAGGCAAACAAGATACAGTGAGAATAAGTCGCTTCTTTCTTTGCATAAGGAAATTTGGGCCGGCGCTAATGCAAATCTATATCCCAAATGTGATGTAGATATGTGGGGGAGTGTAGAAGCGAGCCGTTTTAGGTCAGGGTGTTGAAACTTCTAACGTGTATAAAGATATCTACTTTGGATTTAGCGACTTTTAGCTTTGCAATTTACAGATTGTCGTTATGCACCAAGAGCGTGTAACACATCAAAGAGGAAAGGCAAAAAACGAGTGACGAAATTCGATCATACTGACCCCTTTTAAACCAGAAAACCAATGTCAAACGCTTTAGGTTTTGACAAGACGAATAAAAAAATAGCTAATAGGCTATTTTGTACAAACCTACATTCTTAGTTTTTTGCTCTTGCGACAGTTTTTTTCCGTCATTGTTGTTGTCATGTACACGCTATTGTATCCTGAAAGACGAAAACAATATTCAAAAATTGTCAACTTTTTTATTTTCTCTGACAATTTTTTTCCTACCGTGTTGCATAAAATAAATATTAAACTAATTTTGTGTCTTAAGGTAATTCATGTAACTTCAAGTCAAAGTCAGTAAATTCACTACTCTTGACAAAACTAATAAAATAACATACAATTTTGTGCAGAATACACTTTTATTTGTCAGCCTATCTCGCTTTCTTTCAGTAGCGGAAATTTTCATTTAAATCTAAATTTATTCTAAGTGGACAGCGGGTGAACAAAGAGTGAATATATAGCGGGAGCGGGTGGGTGCGGAATAGAACCTTGCGGGAGCGGGACTAAAAAAACAGTCCCGGGCAAACCTCTACTTCTAAGGAACAGTACTTTGCTAAATCAAGATGTTCACATTCAGAGTAAGACTCCATTGTTAACACTCTCAAAATCTTTAGTTTTGCCTCTTGCTTGGCACAATAGCTCACACTTGCGCTGGCTGGAGTAAGTCTCCCTCCTGTGTGAGCGTGTCTGTCATGAGTGCTTTGGTTTACATGCTGACTCGTGCGATAGTGGCCCTGCTGCCGCTGTAATAGGTCTAATGAAAGGTAATCCTAACACTTCCTAACCAGCAAATCCAGTTCCAGGCCGGATTCAGTTCAGTGAAACCGCACCTTAGGTCAGTCAGTGTTATTGGCGTACTGGCCTGGGGCACCCTGCCATCAACCGTCACATGACTTTGTCTACCCATAAACTGTAGTGCTGTATGTTTTTGTGGCATGACTGCAGTGCTCGGGATGGGGTCGCCTATGGCACGCGCACCCGGACAAACACATAGCTTGTTGTGTTACTGCTCTGTGTCTTGTCATCTTCAACGGCCCTCAAGTGTCTTATGTTCTTGAGAAAGCCTAATCTCCTATTCTTAAAGGTTTCTTTCTCTTCCATACTTTCTTGCATGCGGGGTGAGGACGGGCGCTGGAGACAGTTGAGCAAGATTTGAGGAATGTTATTGTGTTGTTTAAACAATGGCTTTGTATGAATGAGGCAGCTTGTTCTCTGAGACCGTTTGCTCAGCTGTGACTTCTCTGACCTCACTCAATGGACACAATGCAAAAGCCAGCAAAATGTCATGTTCTCATATTATTTCATCGTCAAGCAATCTCAGAGTGTAGGGCTGCACGTAATGACAAACTAAGCAAAATAATCATGATTATCAGTTATAATCGCGATTATTGATCACTATTTATTTTAGTCAAAATGATTGCTTTTTCATGTAAGCACACATCAAGAGAATATCAACTCATTACATTATAGCCTAATGGGCAGTGCTCCGACATATAGTGCAAATGCACTTCAGCTGACCCAAATTCGAGAATTGGCATGTGGTGCTTTCCTGAACACATCCTCCTTTCTCTGTCCCATTGTGCTTCCTGTCTGCTCTCCACTGTACCAGATGTTAAAACAGTGAAGTTTTCTAATATCAGTTCCAGTAATTCCAAATGATGGTAATGTTTTTCTGTTGAAGCGGTAAAAAGACTTCGTTTCCCCCCACCCCCCCCCCCCCCCCCCCCCCCCACTTATTGTGCACTGGTTTGGTAGGCTGCATTGATTTAGAACAATAAAAAAACCAAAAGCCGAGATTTATTACAGTATGTAATTTGAGAAGGTTTCCTCGCAGATTTAGTTACAGCAAATAGCACATTGGCCTTGTGAAGGAGAACAAACTGGCTGTATTACACATTCATTGGAGCAGAATATCATAATCGAATGTTTTTGCTGGTCTTCAGTGCATCAGCATGGTTGCCAGGTTGGGAAAATGTAAGTAAAACACTGGGAAGGAAATATATCCTTTTAAACTCTTGATATCTGGCACTCCTGTGCATGAACTATTATGGAGGCTTGTAAACAATGCAAGGTAACAGAAATGACAAATAATAAAAATCAGGATGAATAACCAGCTGGCCAATACTTCAGATGATTATCCTTAGTTAATCAAGAGAAGCAGAAATTATTAAAATATGATTTATTGTACAGCCTTATTTTTAACTAATAAAAAAAATAATTATCTGGGGTCAGTTTAATAATGTTTCATTAGCATTTTATAAAATGGATAGTTACACCTCTAAACTTCCAGCTTGAAGTCAAGTATTTTTCCCAGCTTTTCTTAATGATGAAAAATAACTATTATTGACCATTGTGCTGAAATGTAAGCAGTAACACACAGATGAGAAAACCTCACTTTGTCAGCAGGCGAATGTTGGCATCTGGTGTGAATCGCTCCATAGGATTCCATTGCTCTTTTGCATTTGAGAGCTTTCATTGCCTTTTAGCTGCCCATTAACTCTAATTTTAGCTCTGCTGGCTTACTGTCACTGAAACCGCTTATTTAGGAAAGGTTTGCTTGCTGTTTAGTGCAGCTGTGTTCATCACTCTCTGTCTTCAATCCCACCTAAAACCAAAAAAATGACATCACCTGAAATTCACACCAAATGCAAGTATTGCATATTGCTTGGCATAAAAAGGGAGCAGCAAAAAAAAGGGTGATGTCGTGCTCTCTTGTGACGGGGTAATGTGCTGATTTCCGGAGTGTGGCTATCGCAGTGTGCATTCAGGGGAGTTTGCTCATGTTTTTTTTGGTGGGTGGGTGATTTGTCTCAATGGCTGCGGCTGCTGGGCAGTCTGAATGTTCTGGTTGTTAGAGAGAACCGTCTAGCCCGCATCTTCCCTCCCCTGAGCTCCTCGGCAGGCTATGAGCTGTCACATTGCTGCGAACGTTTTCTGAAACTGAGGTTGTCAGCAACAACCATTTTCGCTCACTCGGGGGGGGGGGGGGGGGTGATGTAGACTAAGTCAAGCAGCATAGGGACTTTCTTTTGTACACAGGGCATCACTGTAAGGGCATCATTTATAAATGCCAGTCGCTCCTTAAAATCCAATAAGACTTATGTTTCATTTATCTTTAAAGGCACCAAATAAGGATATTTTTTATGAAATATTGAAGAGTTCTGTCCCTCATATATATATATATATTCATATGATATATATCAATATATATATATATTATATAGACATTAGTGGTAATCGATTAATTTTTTTATGCGAATTAATTAACTAACTATCTAAAATGGTGGGGATGATAATTCTGATTAATCACTCATTCAAAGTTGGCTAGAAATTACTGACTCCGGGCAATAAGATCCATTTAAATGTCATTGTTCTGCGTGAAAGCATAGAACAGTACATTATAAAAGAAAAGGAAGGGAAACAAAAAGTAGCTTCAGCAAGAAATATTTGTTTGATCAAATTTATTACATGTATTCTTTTGGACCATGAGGGTGAGTAAATGATTACACAATTGTAAATTTTGGGTGGGTGAACTATATAAATTTATACTTTATAAATTTAAGTAATGCATTACAATATTGCGGTACTTTTTGTCTCTTGGGCTGGGTTTGCCTATTTGTTTTTTAATAACAAAGACCCAAAAGTTATATTTTTGGCAACTGTAAAGGCCCTTTCACACCAGAAGTGAAATTAATAAGCCTCAGGCTGAAGGAAGTGTCTCTGCACCTCACTCCACCAGTTTCCTCATGGGGGGGGGGGGGGGGGGGGTGGGGGGGGGGGGAGGGGGGGTGGGGGTTGGGGGTGGGGGGGGGTTAACATGGGACAGAAGTTTCAGCACTAAATGGAAAGTAGTTTGTTTTAAATGTATTGGTAATGAGTTACTTTACTAGTCACTTGAAAAAAGGAATCGGATTACATAACTCATGTTACTTGTAATGTATTACCCCTAACACTTTCTCATGTGTCATGTTCATTTGATGACAGCTTCAACAAATTATGGCATGTAACCCCCTTTTCTACAATCCAATCAGTTTTGGAATAATCAAATTTATCTGGCAAATCCTTGTGTATCTTGTAAATATGGGCTTTTCAGCTGAAGAAAATGTCTGATTAGTTTATTTAAAAGATGGCCGTTCATTTTTATTTAAAGCAATACTGAGTAATAAAGCACAAAACACATGCATACATTAGGCCTAGCAGGAGAACAGAGGAGAGTTTGCAGTAACAGCATTAAAGAGAGGCAGAAACGTGTGTCTTGTGAATGATATTCTGTCCGTGTCTCTGTGTAGACTGCTGTACCTGCCCTTGACACTGACCTCTCTACGACTCAAAGCTCTCTGGCTGTCAGAGAACCAGTCTCAACCCCTGCTCACCTTCCAGACCGATGTGGACCCAGAGTCTGGAGAGAAGGTCCTGACCTGTGTACTGTTGCCTCAGCAGCCCCGTGAGTCGGAAAACAAAGGTAAAGCTCTGATGTGTGCATGACACTTAAAAGACACCTGTAAGCTGTTTTTCATCAAATATTGTGCCGGAAATGTCGCTTCTGCCGGACATATGTGAAAGCACACAGTCTCTGTGGCAGGTTTTCAGGACATCAGAGGACCTGGCACTCTCTTTCCGTCAGACGTTCTGGGCTTTCTGTGTGTTTATGCGAGTGAGGGTTTTATAGAAAAGGTTAAATGTGGCAGAAGTTAGCGAAACTGGTTACAGATATATGTAGGATAAGCTTAAGAATTGTAAATCTTTTTTTACTCGTTTTTTGTATAAAAGAATTGCATATGCTGTGTATTAGTGTCGTCACAATATTAATAGTAGTCAGTAGTCGGTACCAATAACAAAACAAATGTTGGTACCATAGCAAAAATTATTTATTTATTTTATTTAAAGTAACTTTTTTGTGTTCAAAATGTACAAAATTTATATATTAACTACCCTTACACCTCATTTCCAAAAACCGTGTTTTTGGCTTGTGCTGAATCACTACGTTACACCTATAATTAGGTCTATTTAGACTGGTTCGGGTAGGTACCGCTGCAGAGTAGGCCCATTAACCTGGCTTGATTCTCATATATATAAATTCGAGCTAGAAGTACTCCTTCGATACTAATTTCTTGCTTCAAGGAGGCACGCAGTTCTGTTATTAACCGCTTTGCAGCCAAACGTTCTGGTACTGGGGGCAGCGTTATACTATTCTTTGAAAATCAAAATTACATTATGTTAATGGGTCATATGATGCTTTTTTAAAAGATAATTTTTTTTGTGTATTTGGTGTAACAGAATATGTTTCAATGCTTTAATGTTCAAAAAACACATATTTTTCAAATACTGTACATTATTCGTAGGTCTTTCCTATGCCTCCGCCTCTCTCAAACCACGGCGGTTTTCCCACAAGCCCCACCCTCCTTTGAGAGCAAGTCGGCAGTCTGCTCATGATTGGCGCAGTCTGACGAATCTTGCGCATTGTCATTGCTGATTGGCCGTAACACGGGGGTCCACAAGTACGAGTGGGAAATGTAAGCGGCCCTTACATCAAGCGCGAGCTTCAGCTTTCCAGTAAATAATCAAGACCGGTATATAAGTCGTTAGTTTACCTTTCATTCAAGCACCGAAAGGGCAACGGGGCAGAGTTCGCGTCTTTAGTGACAGATCACAGTTGATGATGCATTTACACAAGTCCGCGTTAAGAGCAGCTGAGCAGTGCTTATGATTATATCTGACTAGAAGTTCACCTCTCGGAGCGGTGATTTAGCCCGTTCCCTCTCACACAGCACAACACACACATCACCCAACACACACACACGGCGTTACGCTGCACTGCGTGCAAAATACTCTCGCAATTTTAAACAGATCATAGCAATACTAGATACACTAATAACAAAATTCATACTTGGTGCACCTGATGTCCAGTAGAGCATGTTTCAGATTGTCATAGCAAAGTCGAATTGACCCTTTTTTTTTTTAGAAAAAGCCTTTGTGCACAGCCAGCCTTTTACTCTTCTAGGTTAAAAAAAACTGTCACCCATAAAATACGTTGCACAAATTCGAACATCTAGGTCATGCTGTTCTGTTGTAAATAAATCTTAAAAAAATGATTCCTAATTGCATATACTTCCGGAAGTCCAAATACCGTGCTTTTTGTCATTTGTCCCACATGAAACACGACAGCGTGGCCTCCGCGACATGGCTAGCAAGCCATCAACACTAACGGCGGATTAGCTGAAACCACTCCATCTTTCTTTGTGTGCGTGCACGATTTGGGGCAGGGCATTATGGTTCTAATTATTGTCGCACATATGATCGTAGACTGTGGGAGCGTGTATAAAAAAAAAGAATGAGGACGCTTTTTGAGACTTTAGTCTTTGGCAACTTAACAGATCTCTTATGCACGGAGTGGCTAAGAGCTTCGTTAACACTCGCCCAAAGGAGAAAGAAAACTTGAAATCCGCATTCATATTGACACATTTAATTATTACTGGCTATCAAGTAAAATATGTTAAACATTAGGCATGGTATGCCTTACAAATATTGGGCCAATGTATATAAACATTGATTACAGATGCAGTTGAAATAAGCAAAGGCAAAGAAACATATTCCAGGTAACCGAACAAGTGGCAGGTGTAGTGCACATATACTGCAAAAACTAATGTTATCACAATGTCAGACATCGCAATTTCAGATTGTCAGCACCTCGCCATTTAATATGGGCGTCACAGCAACTCCTGTAAACTTTGTCAGTGTGTACTTGGTTCAGCATGAATAATAAAACTTTTATTCAATTTATGAACGGGTTATATAAAGAAAGTGAGCAAAGAGTGCTCACTTTATAATTAATGAAGCTGATATCATTTCATACGCAGCACAAACTTAAAGGGTTAGTTCACCCAAAAATAAAATTTCAGTCGTTAATTACTCAGCCTCATGTTGTTCCAAACCTGTAATAGCTTCGTTCATCTTCGGAACACAAATTAAGATATTTTTGATGAATTCCAAGAGCTCTCTGACTCTCACATAGACAGCAATGTAAGTAACACAATCAACACACAGAACCATAGGAACAAGGATTATCTTAAAATAGTGCAATATGGCGTCATACATTGTGACGCGGAGGAGACAAATTGTTGAATAAAGTCGTTATTTTTGTTTTTAAACTAAAAAAGTATTCTCGTAGCTTCTTAAAATTACGGTTGAACCACCGATGTCACATGGACTATTTTACAGATCTCCTTGCTACGTTTCTGTGTGTTGATCGTCTTACTTACATTGCATGTAGAATATGCCCTTTAAATGTTTTTCATCCTAAACAGCACTACATCACTTTTCGAGGCATCACGATTCTGCCGAGTTTATCTGCAAGGAGATTCTGCCCATAATCAGATTTTTTTTGGGGTGTAATATTCTAATAACATCCTGTGTCTGCTGTGCTGTTATCTTGCGGTGGTCCTGTGGGATTTACCATGGGTTAGCACACCCGTATGATTCGATCAGACTGTGTGATGTATGTTGAGTTGAGGGGAGGTATAGGTGCAGCAGGGCATGTACAGATCAGGTCTTGATATCCCTGAGCTTCCTCTGGCCTTCCTCCACACCCATGTGCTGCGTTCTACAGAGTGCCAGCGGATTGTACGGCTAAAGAGGCTTATCTCCTCTGAGCTCAGCTCGGCCTCAGATGTTGCCACACACGGCCTCCTCCCACAGCCGTGTCTTTACCTAAACCCATTGAAGCTTTTGTTTTCTGGAGTTTTTAACTTCTCTTTCATTGATGAAACTAGGGGTCAGTGATGAAAAATACAGTAGAGTGTGAGGTTTTGTATGTGCAATATTCGTTCATGACAAAGGGGTTCCTGTTCATAGTTTTACTATTAAGCTCATTACTCCAGTGCTTCATGTGTCACATGATCCTTCAAAAACCATTCTGATTTGCTGATCTGCTGCTCAAGAAACATTTACATTTATATCAAGATTTACATTGACACATTATTTCATAATTTTTATCAGTGTTGAAAACTGTTTGTGCTGTTTTGTGGAAATTGTGATACACAATCAGATTCTTAACAAAGGAATTAATTAATGAATATATGATTGAATAAAATTTATTCAGCAAGGCCCTATTAAATTGATGAAAAGTGTCAGCAAAGACATTGATGTTCTTTAAAAAAAAAAAAGTTCCGTTTCAAATCAAAGATGTTTCCACAAAAATATTATGCAGTAAAAAAAATCAGTTTTCAGGATAATAATACGCCATATGTTAATCATTGAGGCATCATAAGTCTAAATCTATGGGATAGTTTGGTAACATTAATGCTTATTTCAGGTTTTGCTAACATTGAATGACTGCTTGGATTTTTTTTTAGTCATCACTTCTGTCACACCTCTGATATGTTTGGATGTGTTGGAGGTCAATAAGTGCACGCTGTGCTGGGGCTGGACTTGGGGCGGTGAGGAGGGGATGTGCTCAGTATAGCGTGACTAAGACTGGATTTGAAATGGTGATCTCACAGCCCCTTTTTACCCAAGTAGATATAACTGCAGACCGGAGATCTCAAATGTTGGCTGTGAACTCCAAAGTTGGTGGCTTTAGAACATCCACAATGGGGGCGGGGTCCGTCGCTCTTGAGGTGCTAAAGACAATTCACATTGGGCTCTCTTGGCTTCCAGCGCAATTGTTTTACTTACATTTCAAATAAAACTTTATGAAATGTAAGCATTGTTTGCTAGTATCAATCTAAATAAAATATGCTATGAAGTAAATATTACTCGGTTACGAGCAGAGGTCCGAAAAAAAAACAAGCTTGTACCAGTGGTGTTCGGAACTGGAGTGTGAACCCTCTTGATTGATATAAACGGAGAATCAACGCCACGACGCTCCTCCCAGCTTGCAGCGGCAGGGAAAGATTTTACCTCTAAATTTCGGCTTTGTTTAAGCAATTGGGGCGTCTCCGGTGCTTGAAATTTGGCAGAGATAGGAGGGGTATGACGGCTGGGCCTATCTGTCCGGGTTGGGGAGTTACGGAACTATCTCTTATCGCATAATCTTATTAACTGTTTATATACTGAACTGCATCTTTCTTTACCACGCTGTTCAGCGCCAGTCCCGCCGTGCAGTCAGTTTCACTGATTAAGGTTAGGGGTCAGGTGTGGTGTAGGTTTAGGGGTTAGCATTTTTTTTGTAGCATAGTGTAGGAAATCAACATTTTAATTGACACAACCAATACCATTTTTTAGAATCAGCTGTGGGGCGGAGTTTGCCCTGAAGTGGATTGGTGGAAAAAATTGTGCATGCGTGTCATGTGTCTGTCTGTCAATGGGAGGAAGCCATGCCCTGTTTTGGAGCTCCCACCCCGTTTTGGAGTTCCCGCCCCCATTTGGAGATCTCCGGGCTGCAGTTACACCCTTCTCCTTTTACTTGAAATATAAGCTCCGCCGTGTGATTTTATGAAAACTACACTGTTAAAAAAATTCCATAAAATTAATGGTAAAAAAACGGCAGCTGTGGTTACCAGAATATTACCGTAAAAAATACAGTAGCAATGTTATAGGTTTTACGGTTTTAACTTAAATTAACAGTTAAATATACCGTAATTTCATTAACTGATATATAATGTTAATATACCAACCTATTGAAGTACTAATATCTGTTTTGATCCATTGTAATGCACTGATAACCACCACAAACTGGTGGTGGTGAGAAAGTCACATGATGAACTAAAGCAGCACAAGCAGCTTTTAAATAATAACATACTGTATATATGGTGCACAGTGTCATTCACACAAAGACCCATCATTGCTACACACATGAAACTAGTAAAATAATGCTATATAAATAAACATTCATTTTACACACATTAGGTGTCAGCAGCACACCTAATATACTATAAACGGATGAGAAAAAACTAATAAGAAACAGTTTTCAACAAAAAAAACATCAAATTTTTGAACATGTAATGCATGGGACTTCTGAGAATGGTCAGTTTATCGGTTATTCAGCTGTAATATTATACCGGTCTTTTCCACGTGCCAATAAGCGAACGGGATACTACCGTACGACTTACATGTATATGGGTGTCCCAATAGCAGTTTTTCACCGTATATAGTAGGGGATTTTACAGTTAACCATTTAACAGGTTTTTACTGTATTTTTTACAGTCTTTTACAGTTAAATTCACGGTAAATGCAATAAATCATTTTTTTCCCTAACCCAATAATGTGTGTAAAAAAATCTGTGCATATGCTGTTTAGGTTCCGATAACCTTGCCCGCTGTGGTGCTCTGGAGAGTCTGGTGGAGAGCAGCGTGCTGGATGACACCTGGGACGACAAAGCCCCAAACAGAATGAGCACCATTCGTTTCATGGAGGACGATGAGGATGAGGATGACGAAGAGGTGAGGAAGAAGGAGGCTTTGCTAAATGTATTATACATTAGTCATGATATGAGTTTTGTAAAAGTTATGTATCATGTGCCTTTTTGTATGGTGTTTTGGGTTATAGGATGGCGGGGCATTCAAACTAACCCGGTGTCAACATTCATATAAAGACTTGTTTGGCATGGGTCAATATACATTTTTTTAAGTAAAATACTCACATGTAATTAAAAATGCCCTCTCACATTAAATGATATAATACAGTAGGCTAGTAGCAAACTTTCCTGGGGCTAAATACACGAGGATATATGTAGATGTATAATATGGTGCAGTTTCGGGCATTGATTCATAGGCCTGGGAATGACGTCATCAACAAATACTCACCCTCAGTGGACTGTGTTCTGGCAGTAGAGATCAGAAAACTTCCTAGGTTACAAGCCGTATTGTAGACAATAGTCCATGCTATTTATACACATTCAAACTTAAAAAGTGTTTCATAAGTTGCTATTAAACAATAATTATACTGTTTCTCTTCGGTTGATGCTTGGAGCATGCCATATGGGTTCTTGAGTTAGAGTTGTTGGGCAATTCTCATCCAATGGAGATCCGAGTTGGAACTCTGACTTGGTAGGTCGCTCCAATTAAAGTTCTTACTGGGAATCTCCAACGGACGAGTTACAAATGGAAGTGCACCATTACATATTCATTTTTTTTACATCGGTCTGCAAATCATCTTGCCCTGTTCCAGTAGCGCGCAAAGTTGGTTCAGTCTGATCATAATGGGTCTACTTAAGTTCCATATAAATTTTGCGCAAATATTCAAGTGGGGGCATGAAGACCCGCAAGCGTTTTGGTATACCCAATGGGACACACTGTACAACATTAAGGCCTCTATTCAGACAGTATATTGTTTCTCATTGGGAAGTAAGCTATTTTTGCAGGCATATACAGGAGTTAGTCTGTGATTATTATTTATTGTCTCTGAATTCGCAGATTGCTGTGTTTTTTCTCCGCACCAGCATGTAAATCCTGACCGAGACACGCTACGTTTTTTGATCACACCAAGGTCAGGTGGTAATTTAATTGTTGTCGTGAATGCAAGAGAAATCGATTCAAATTAATCTTTATTTGTCTAAGCCAGGCCGAACCCTGCGTACGGTAACTGTGCGAGGGGGGGTTGTGTGGGGGCATCACTGTAATTTGCATGCATATTTAATACTGAAATTCTGGAAAGTATTTACAGAAGAATATTTCATAACTGCTCCACCACAGTGATTGGAGCTAGTTAAGAGCAAAAAGAAGGAAAGGTATGTATCATTTGAATTCATTTGGGGTGCTTCAAATTAAGTGATAAAAAAAAAAAAACATACATTGAAATTTACGTCAAACATTTACAATGTGCAACACTGTGTTTTACTACCAAATGATATGTAATATAGAATTCATTTACTTGGCCCTGTAAAAGTTTTTCTGACGGAGTTCCTGAACGTGATGAAAGCAGTATTAGGGATCTGTGGATATAAGTGTGCATTGAAGGGCTTACCGGGGGGGGGGGGGGGGGGGGGGGGGGGGCCCCAGTTTGGCGATTTTTTCATCTTGACATTTACTTCCGGATCCTATGGCATCTGGCTCTCCAAGAAAAGTGGGCGCCAATCTGTCCACAAGTGTGGGTACTGGGACAGGTCCCGTGTGTTAGGCATATTTCAAAAGCAGTATGCTTTGTTGTGTGACGTGACCTCATCATGCTTTCCATCGTCTTGAAAATGAAGTCAGATCCACTTTTCATGGGGTCTTAAAATGCTCTGAAGGGGGCTATAATGAGAATCGGTGAAATAAAAAGGGTTCTTTTTCTTCCTGTTTCTCAGAGAACACTGTTGCGGCAGGCCACGCCACACCCCGGCGAGCTGAAGAACATGAAGAAGGTGGCCGAGAGCATCCGAAAGGACATGAATGCCGCCAAAGGCCTGGATTCCAACAAAAACGAGGTCAATAATGCTGTGGACCGAGTGACCACGTCTGTGTGACCGCTTTAACTCCGAGATGTCTCTTACCCAGTGTGTCTGTCCCTGAAGCCCCCGCAGAGCCATTCCTCACTGTGTTCTCCCAGGGGCTGACCACCCTTTTTTTCTCCTGAGACCACCAGAGCCCCTTTTCCAGCCCTGCTAACTTCATCTGCTCCCGCCCTGTGTCAGGAACGAGTCCTCACTACACGGTGCCTTCTTTTCTAAAGACCTCCAGAGCAATAACCGGCAAAGGAATGCTTTTCTTTGGCACACAAAATAGGTAGTTGCACTACAAGTCTTAGCATAAATCTGTCAGAACCTTTAATATAGAAATACGAATTTTATATATAAATATATATGCTCTATTTTTTTATTTTCAAACACTGGGTGCATTTCTTTCTTTTGGATCTACTGATTTTAAAAATGATTGTATAGTTGCTTGTGAATATTGACACTTTTGTACGCGTGGCAGCTCAGGTGGTGTACATTTTAGAAACAAACAAACAAAAAAAAGATGCATAGCCAGTTTCTTAATCAATGACCTTTCCCATCGCTTGGACTTAATTTTAGAATTAAAAGCATTCGAATAAAGTGATGGATTTTTAATGTCATACACAGTTCATTCTTATTTGAACATGAGGGGGCAGCTTTGTATTTCATTGTCAGGTTTTTCTTTATAACCCATGCAGTTTTCATTGTGTGTAAAGAACATGCTTTATACTAAAGTTAATTAAAAGGGCTAATGTTCTGGACCATGAGCTGAAACACCGACAGACCGGCGCTGTGCTTTACCACGCTGATATCACTTAAGTAAGCTGACTTCTGCTGCAGTTCAAATGTGCTTCCAGCTTTTTAAAAAGCAGCTACAATAAAACTCTTAAAATAAAAATCTCTGTAGTTAAGGTAAGGGTAGTTAGTTATTATCTTCTGCTTTGGTTTAGGTGAGCAGTTTTCCGCTCGCACGGTGCCGATGACCTTATGACAAGCACTGCTAGGCAAGTTTTGGTGGATTTTTTATTTTTTTATATATATGTATATGGTACACTACGGACTTCATTTTACATTGTATGTTTTCATTTGTATTCCAAGAAAGACATGGTTTTTAATGTTGATTTTCATCTTTTAATTATTTCTTGTAAATGAAGCTGCACAGAAAACAAACGTAAATGGGCGCTGTTTCTGGGCCAGTACGTTTATGACTTTAACCACTGAAATAATAAAATGATTTCATGAAATCAAAGGTTGAGATTCATTATTTATACAGAGGTTTAATATTAAACAAAAATGCTACAGATGTCTTGCCACTGCTTTTGTTCTTTTCGGATTAATGTTAAAGGAATAGTTCAGCCAAAAATATAATTCTGTCATTATTTAATCACCTGTACGCTGTTTTTTTCTTCTGCTTCCTTTGACTCTTACAGTCATTTTCTATCAATGAGTTATTATCTGAGCTTCAGCCCATTGTTTGTCCACCCTTGCTTGTTTTCTCCCACTCCGTTACCTCACTATTTCCTCTGCTCGCATGTGTTGCTTTTTCTGTATTATTCCACTTATACATTTTGTTGTGTACTGAACATTTGATTTTTATCAATAGATACAATTTCCATTCCATAATGATTATTATGTACTATTCAGACAAGCACTTCATTCTGTTGCTGAAACTTTGGAATGCACATTGTATACTGTATATGAATAGACATGAATGGGCTCTACAAATGGAACTTTAGAAGATTTAGAAGTTGCTTTAAGTAATTTTACCCATTGTGCTCCTTTTGCGGATTCCATATTCCACATGTCCATATTTATGGGAGAAGGATCACATTTACATTTAAAGGGCATTGATAAATGTTACAAATGACTTTCTCTTTTGAATACATGCTGTATTCTTTAAACTTTATTCATTGTAGAATCCTCACAAACACTATGACAGCTGTGCAGAACTTGCAATTAAAAAAAATTATATTCAGGGAATAGGAATTTCATCACATCCTGTGTGTAACTCCTTCCAAAGGTAAGATTGCAGGACATTTCTCACAGCTGAAGATTCATCCATCCATAATACTATATTGTTTGTTGTGTGATCTCCGAGTTCTTTTGGCGTCTTATTTGGCAGTGTCAGCTGTGGCTCATTCTTTGAAACTCTGTCTAAAAGCCAGCAGCTTGTCCTTGAACAGTCTACTGCTCACTGTTTGCAGATGAAACTGGTGTTTGGCATTTACTGCTCAATGAAACTTCTAGCTGAGCTCCAGCGAGTCGTCTGGTTCTCCAACTAGAGACTGTGATAAACGATTTGCTTTCTTTTCTTCCCAAAACAGAACTGAAAAAACCCCCACTAATGAGTTAAAATAGTCACAGAAAAATATAGAGGAAGATGCTCTCTTTAAGAACAGTGTTTAGCAGGTGAATGATTAACGGTATAAGAAATTAACAGAAACAATATGAATATATATTTGTCATTTTAATGATGCCATTTAAAAAAAAAAATTTCAATAATGTAAAATACTAAATCAAATAATAAGTATGTATTTAGACAATTTAGTTAACTAATTACTGCCATATCAGATACAAATTGATTAAATTCTTCCTGAATTGATGGAATGTCATATGATCATATGATTCCAACTGGCATTATGATGAAGAATTAATATATTTGAAATGTGTTCATAAACAATGAATCTCTGAATTATAATAATCATTCAATTAAATTAGTTCAGAGATTTATGTTTAAGATTAAAAAATTAATAGATGAGATTGTGACATCGTCAAGAAGAGAATTAAATAAGGTTTTTTAAAATGTGTGTGTGTGTTACATTGGTCATGTATATCTTTTCAAAATCGATTATTACTGTTGCAATTGGATGCATGATATATTAGATTTTAACGAATACATAATTTATGAATTTATGTTTATAAGACCATTCAGAAATGCATGAACATGCTAAATGATGGGAGTATGAACAGACGATTCAACTGTACCATATAAAAAAACATGTATCTTAGCTACATGCACTCAATTAGAAATTTCACAAATCCTTTTTCTTCATCCACTTAATTAGTGAAGCAGCTGCAGTCTCAGTAGAGCTTAATTGGCAAGTAATGATGGAGATGCTTTCTGGTCGCTAAGGTTACCTGATCATTTGGACAGCAGACAGAAACAAGTGATGTTTCTTAGGAAATTTAAAAAAATCAAAAGACCCCTCAAGGCAGGACGTTATGGTGATTTATCAGAGGAAGGGGTGTTATAAGACAAAATGTAATATAATAAAAGACACCAAATTTAATTAGTTTATTTATGAATGATAATAATCGTGACCACGTTCTGAAGCACGTGTGGAATCAGTCTAATGGAGAAGCGTCATGAGTGGGGTGACATGAGCAACCAGGAAAGCTTAAAGGGATTGTTTACCAAAAATAAAGACCTTCGTTCATATTCGGAACACAAATGAAGATATTTTTGATGAAATCCAAGAGCTTTCTGATCCTGCATAGACAGCAACTCAACTGAAACATTCTAGGGCCAGATAGGTAGTAAGGACTTCATCTAAAAAAAAGTCCATGTGACATCAGTGGTTCAATCGTAATGTTATGAAGCTACGAGAATACTTTTTTGTGCGCAAAGAAAGCAAAAGTAATGACTTTGACGTAAGAGTACCAAGACGAATGCCTGTGCATTCCTCTGACTGAAAACAAGGCACAGCGCATCTGGTTTCTACGCCAGAATGCCGGCTGAGAAGAAATAAACAACTGATCTGCCTTATGCCACAGGGCAGCTCTGTGGATGCAATCGTCCAATGATTGAACTGGAAAGAGGGGATTTTGCTTCTCCTGTTCAGCATCCTTGAAAGGACGAGGATAAAAGGCTTGTAGCACTGTGAGCCTTGGTGTAGAGGTGACCACTTTAGGGACATACCTGAGTCTGGGGTAAAGGCAAGGCCCTAACCGTGCCAGGGGCAAAATCCAGGCACAAGGGAGAAACTTTACAGTGCCTTAAGATCTCCTATCCTCTTGAGTGAGGAAATAGCAAGGGGAAAGACAGTTTTAGGGTGAGGAATTTATCTGGAACTTCCTCAATGGGTTTAAACAGGGAGTTGCACAAACCCTCCAGAACCAACACCAAGTCCCAGGAGGACTCCTTGGTGCAGTGTGCAGGATGGAGGAAATGAGTAATGAGTGGGTCTCTTCCCAATTTTTATTTAATTTTATTTTCTATATAGTCAAGTCAAGTCACCTTTATTTATATAGCGCTTTTAACAATATAGATTGTGTCAAAGCAACTTTACAGTATTAAACAGGAAAATAGTGTCCATAATGCAAAGTGACAATAGTAAACACTCATTTTTTCAGTTAAAGTCAGTTCATTGTTGATTTAGTGATGTCATCATCCAGCTCCGTTCAGTTTAAATAGTGTCTGTGCAATCAAGTCAACGATATCGCTGGATATTAAGTGTCCACAACTAAGCAAGCCAAAGATGACAGTGGCAAGTAACCAAAACTCCATCGGTGACATAATGGAGAAAAAACCTTGGGAGAAACGAGGCTCAGTCGGTGGGCCAGTTCTCCTCTGACCAGACGACACCAGCAGTTCAATTCCAGACGCAGCAAAGTCACATGTGCAGGAGGACTCACTGGGCTCCTGTGGTCTGTCCCTGTGTCTGTCTTGAGACAAGGTCTTTACTGGGGATCTGTATCTGTGGCTCATCTAGTTGTCCTGGTCTCCTCTGTTTTTCAGGGCTGTAGAGGTCCTTTCTAGGTGTTGATCCACCATCTGGTCTGAATATGTATTGGATCCGGTTGACTGCAGTGACCATCTGATCTGGATTCAGACTGGATCTGGTGGCTACGGTGAACTCGGAATAAGAGAGAAACAGACTAATATTAGCATAGATGCCATTCTTCTAATGATGTAACAAGTACATCATGTGTTATGGGAGGTGTTCCTGGTTCCGGCTGACCTAATTAATGCAGCCTATCAATCCTTTAATGTATTTGAATTATAAAAAAATATATTGTGTGTTATGTGTATGCCATTTTAAAGAGATGGGTCTTTAATCTAGATTGAAACTGACAGAGTGTGTTTGCCTCCCGCACTACACTAGGTATATTGTTCCAGAGTTTGGGCACTAAATAGGAAAATGATTTGCTGCCCGCAGTTGATTTTGATATTCTAGGTATTATCAAATTGCCAGAGTGGAGGACTATAATGCAATAAGAGCTTGTTTAAATACTGAGGTTCTAAACCATTCAGGGCTTTATAAGTACTAAGCAAGATTTTATTTTAAAAATGTAGGCAGTAAATTTTTTGACATCGACTATGCATTTCCGCTAGTTTTTTTCAAATTGGTATGTTTCGCCGGGCCGCGAGAAATATAGAGCTGAGTATCATCCGCATAACAGTGAAAGCTAACACCGTGTTTCCTGATGATATCTCCCAAAGGTAACATGTTATGCGTGAAGAGTAACGGCCCTAGTACTGAGCCTTGAGGTACTCCATACTGCACTTGTGATCGATATGATACCTCTTCATTCACCGCTACGAATTGATGACGGTCAGATAAGTACGATTTGAACCATTCTAATGCCTTTCCATTTATGCCAACAAAGTTTTCTAGTCTATGCAAGAGAATGTTGTGGTCAATAGTGTTGAAAGCAGCGCTAAGATCCAATAGCACTAATAGAGCGATACAACCACGATCAGATGATAAGAGCAGGTCATTTGTAACTCTAATGAGAGTCTCAGTCTCAGTACTATGATACTGTCTAAATTCTGACTGGAAATCCTCACAGATACTATTTTTCTTTAAGAAGGAATATAATTGTAAGGATACTATCTTTTCAAGTATCTTGGACAGAAAAGGGAGATTCGAGATCGGTCTGTAATTAACTAGTTCTTTGGGGTCAAGTTGTTTTTTTTCATGAGAGGCTTAATAACAGCCAATTTGAAGGTTTTTGGGACATATCCTAATGACAATGATGAATTAATAGTCAGAAGAGGATCTATGACTTCTGGAAGCACCTCTTTTAGGAGCTTAGATGGAATAGGGTCTAACATGTTGTTGGTTTAACAAGTTTATACAATTTTTCCTTTCCTATAGTAGAGAATGAGTGGAATTGTTCCTCAGGCGATCTATAGCACGCTTTATGATGCGATACTGTAGCTGACGGCTGCATGGTTACAATTTTATCTCTAATAGTATTGATCTTGGATGTAAAGTAGTTTATAAAGTCATTACTGCTGTGCTGTTGGGAAATGTCAACACCTGTTGGGTGCTTTATTTTTTGTTAATTTAGCCACTGTATTGAAAAAATTCCTGGGGTTATGTTTGTTTTCTTCTATAAGAGATGAAAAGTAATCAGATCTAGCTGTTTTAATGCTTTTCTGTAGGATAGGTTGCTTTCCCGCTTTCCTCCCCGCCAAGCATATGTAAATAGCCGCGATGCAGAAAATGTGGACGTAATCTCGGAATCCAGTCATAAAAGCGGAATTTACTGTATAATGCGGAATGTCATGGAATTTGTCAAACTTTAAATGAATTAATCAAAAGTAGGTGATTACACTTGAATATGGACTAGTATCTGTAAATATTAAGCCACAAAAAAACTATTTAAATATGAATCCTGCATGCTCTGCGTGTCTCTGTGTGAATAAATGGCGCAGCATGGTTTAGTTTACTACCGCACGCGTGACGCTCGCGGTGATTTCAGCGTCTGTAGTAAATTGATGTATTAATTATGCCTTCATTTGATAACCAGAAAAATGTTAATACACAGCACAGAATTTCTGAGGGGAAAAAACATTTCATAAGGCTATTTTAAGAATAAATTTGAATGAATAAATTAAGTTGTTTTTATGCATTCAAATGATTAGACATGGTAAAACAGAGAATTTGGTGACAATAAAAAAAACAAACAAAAAAAACATTTCATAGGGTCCTAAGCATGTTGTTTTAAAAAAAAACTTTTAATAAATTGATGTGAAATTGTATAAGTTTCTTGATTTTAATTGATTAGACATGCTTTTTGATTAATACAATTTAATTTAACCAATAAAAAGGAATCCAGAAAAATGAAAACAGAAAAAGCGAAATCCAGAAAAATTAAAATGGAAAACACGGAATTTGGAAAAAACATAAAATGGAATTTGGGAAAAAATAAAATGGATTTCATAGGGCCCTACACAGGTAAGCACACTCCCACCAGCGGACAGAGAGGGCGCGTTGGAAAATATGTTGCATCAAATATGTCCCCCACCCCAAAAAGCTGTAAACCTAGGGGAAACACTGTAAGGCATGATGGCATCACCGCATGACATTGATCATGCAATGTGGGTTGTCCCTCTGGGAAAACCCCTTGGTCCTGAGCCACCACTGCAAAGGTCAAAGGTCAAACTGTACAGCAGGCCAAAAGTTATCATGTGGACGCAGCTGCCATCAGACCTAACAGTCTCTGAAACGGTTTGACAGTGAATGACTGTTCTTCTCTCACTCTATTTACAGCTGTGAGGATTAATTCGTTATGAGCAGGAGACAGACATGCCTGCGTCGTCGTCGTCTGACCTGATCTGAGACAAGTATCGGCTGCAGAACCTGGACTCTCTCGAGAGAGGAGGAACATGTTCTATGGCCTCCTTTCTCAAGAGTGTCTACTTCTTGCTCCACAACCACAGACTGAACAGTGCCCACTAGTGTGGGGACAAGGACAACCCCATTGAAATGAGGCACGTGAGAACCAAACTGGATTCTGCAGCCTCTACAGTCTGCAGCCGCTTGAGGCTGGCCTCTGGTGTGGCTAGAGCAGTCACTCTGGAGCCCTGAAGCGGATGACTGGCATGTAACAACCGATCTGACAACTCTAACTCCCCCACTGGAGGGCATGAGCATTCTCGTGCAGTACCGTTGCCAGGCGGCAGCTGAGAACAGCGCTTGCTAAAGACCGCTGTGCCCTAAAGCACCGGAGGTGGCAGGGTTCACAGAGCGGCCCCCTGAGGGCACTGAGGAGGATCGGGCACCATATACTGAGGTGTGAACCTCTCCTCCCCAGAGGGGTCTACAAGTAGCAACACTTTGTTTCTGGGCCTGGCGATATGAGGAGCTAGAGGATGGCTGGGGCTGCTTCCGCTCAGCAGTTCTGGGGACCTGAGAACGTCGAGTGCGGTAGCGCTAAAACACTGCCGCCTGCTTCCTCGCCTCCTGAAACCTCTCGACAACAGTGTGTACTGCATCACCAAAGAGGCCAGAAGGTGAGAACAGAACGTCCAGCAGGAAGAATCTGTCCTTGTCATGCAACTCAGACAGATTCAACCACAGATGTCTCTCCGTAGCTACAAGTGCTGCCATTGAACGGCCAATGGCTCTGGCCGTTTTCCTTGGTAGCGTGGAGAGAGATCCATGGCCCAACACCCGACAGATCTCTCTCTCTCCGTGCTATCTGCCTTTTTGCTCTCACCCAGGTCCTTAAGCAGGTCGGCCTGGTATGCCTGTAACACCACCATGGTAGATATGGTGCAAACGTCTGCTCCACCTTCAGCATGGCCCTGTGGGGCTGAAAAATCAGGATGAATATAGGGTTTATTCCACAACCTCGACACCTCGGTGTGAAGGTCGGGAAAAATGGAAGGCATGGAGGTTGTGATCTAACATGCGTTAATTTAATTTGCTTTTCTTATTAACTTTTCTGAAAAGTAAGCGTCAGGGTTGGAGGTTGGGGTCACGTGACAAGAGTGATGCGAGAAGACTGACACTATGATGACGGATCCAAAAGCAACTTTTGTTAATAAAACTTTAATTTCTCCATTTAATATGAGTGAGTGTATTTATTTTTGCTGGGTTTTGAATAAAAAAATAAAAATGAACCATAAACTAAGCATTGGTTTTAAATAAGGGAAAATTTTATTTTTTTGTGTTAAACGCGGGTAAAACATATCCTTATTCATTTTGTTAATAAAAGATCAAAGTTTAATATAGGTGAATATGTCATTGTACTATTTTATTGTATAGGCCAAGGTTAATTTTGTTTTGTTTTTTTTACAACGCGGGTACATCAGTCTTATTTGTTCTGTTCATAAACATTTATGTTTTTAAATTATAGAGCGAGTCCACAATCTTTTGTCATATAGCAATTGCGATGTGGTGTTTTTTTTTTTTTTTCCCATAAGCTTATATTGAAATCATCCTAAGCATAATTAAAGGAAAGATCTAACGTTAAAGATCAAAATAAGCGCTACAGATGTGAGAATGCAAGATTTGTTGCTGCTGAGGTAAACGCTCTCACTCTTTCTCTGCTGTCTCTTTGCTATGTCTGTAGAAATTATAGTTAATTCTTAATTTGGGTACGGCACAGACATGTTACAGGTAATAATATAATCAAAAAATCATGGCAACAAATGATTTTTTAAGTCAGTTTAATAAGTTGAAACGACTTTCACAGTCAATTTGATTCAACTTAACTCTTAGGCTTAGGCTACTTTTTAAAATGAATTTTAATGACAAATTAATACAAATTAATACATAATAATACATTTATTTTTTGTTACAAATTGTTCATTAATTTATTTTTAACACCCCCATTTTTTCGTGGGCTACACGCCAGGGCACCCCTACTTCCCGCGGTAATGTGTACTGCTGTTTGTATTAAAAATGCCTTCAGCTTTAGCTTTTTAATGAGATATGTACACTTCAGTTTCAATGAAACAAGCAAACAGCTGAAAGTATTTCATCACTTCTGTCCCTGTCTCATCTACAGGGGTGCAGAGCTGCTAAAACCTCTGTGAATAACAGCAGCCACGGCTGGCCCTTTCCCGGTCTGCGCTGGGTCACAGGGAAGGACCGTCTGTCAGGACTCAACTTGTTTCCTCTCACTGGTGGACATGGCCGCAGCTCCAGCCCAGAGAAAGACGCAGAGGAGATGGAAGAGCCGTCTGATGATGTAAGACCAGCATGTTTATGTCTGTTTCAGAGGTACGCTTTACCATCTTTGGCTTGAGCAAATGAAAATATTAGCATTATTTACTCATCCTCATGTCATTACACACCATTATGCTGTTATTTTCTCCCCCCTAAATGGTCATGGGTACAATAGGAAGTGGGTTGCTCTCACAAACAAGCACTGTGGCGGTACCTTGGTACAGTCGTCTTATAGTAATGCCATGGCACTTTGATATACAGTATATTATGATACTGAGTGAATTTACATCAAAGAAAAATGTAGCAATACCATGTCAACTGAAAACATTTTTCTCCCTCAGTACAGCTTAGGTCATTTCTCAGAGCTGGAGGGAGCAGGACGCAGACCTAAGCATCAATGGGGAGAAAACGGCCATGACAGGAAGCTTCAGAGATACAAAACCCAGCGCCTGGTGACCCATCTCCACAGAGACACGGCCCACGACCCAGAGTGCCACACCAGCTCGGAGAGGCTCAGCCATCCGGCTGTGTCAGAAAATCAGCCCTGTTCCCAAAAATCAGTCGTTTCACATGTGCCATTAAGAGTAAGAGTACAGACAGCTAATCAGCCGCAAATTCGTCAAGCACCTAGAGATTTCGAGGGGGCTTCAGTGACAATTCTGATACTCTAGTGGTGTAATTTTTTTAGTATGCATAGGGGCCAGGTTCAAATCCTGATATAATGAGAATGTTAAAACTGCAGCCGGCAATCACCCTGCATTTTCATTTATAGAAAACAGTGGAATTGACTATTTGATAACAATGGCAAAAACTCAACCCCAAATAAAAAGAACTATGCTTGCTTATAAATTAACCTTTCACTGTAATAATTACTGCAATGTCTTCAAAATCCAATGATATAATTTTGAATTTTGAACTGAAGTGAGCGCATATATTACTAAAGCCAATTGTAGATTATTAAGAATAATAATTCAGTCTGCCACTTATTCTGTAGCTTATAACATATAACATAACTTGACACAGCAAAGGCTCAGCTTTGTATCTGCGATACAGACTCCATTGGGCATCATTTTTATAAAAATTTAAATTGATATATAATATATATCTCATTAAATGCTAAAATTCTTCAGTTCTTCTATTTAAATCCAAATAGTATTGATTCCATTTTCCCTACAGATGTAATAAAAGTTTGTTTTCTGACAGCCAGTTTCTTACCTTACCAAGCTCCTCACCTAATTTCTCCTGTATTCTACTGAATGCACATGATTTTGATCTGTTCTGCTCACACAGAAGTATAATTTACATGAAAACTTTGTGGTGTGTATGTGAGCAATAAGTTAATGTTAACTTCAAATGGATTAAATATGTATGTTGATAAATGTACGGATTTTTACAATGATTTAATTTGACATTCCAACTATTTCTATCTGTTCTGCATTATTAATAAAGATGGGATCAGGATCCCAAGGCTCGAAAACTTGATTATTGATTATTGAAAACATAATTTACTCATGCTTGACTGAACTGGTTGCCTAGCATACTATTACAGTTCATTTTTGTGTCCTTTGTCTCTGATCTCTTGTAAAAACAAGCATAAAGAGCAGCTTCAAATTGCACATAATGTATTTTAGAGTGGCGTGAGGCTCTTGAAAATGAATGAACTTTTAAACTAGACTCGGTGGTTTCAACTAAATGACTTTGTAATTTATATGTCTGATTTTCGTTAGACTCTGATTGTATTAGTATAAGGTGAGGTAGGTGATACTGCCCTAATTCCATTTTGTAATATAGCTCCACTGGAGTTTGACTCTTGGGGTGACGGTGTTTTCTGTCCCTCCAGCTACAGATCAAAGTGAACGGACAGAGAGGAGGACTGGGAATTTGTATTGCAGGAGGGAAAGGCTCCTTGCCGTACAAAGAGAATGATGAGGTAGGCCTTATCTTCCTGTAGCTCCACCGCCTGAATCTCATTACACACCATTACTATCATGCTCCTGTGGGTCTGTTTACAATAAAATATACACATGGACTGGAATACTAACGTGCATCCAGCCAGCAATTCGACTGATGATATGAGTGCGCCTGATTTCCTTCCCCCGTGACTAGTCATTTCCTTCTGGACTCTGATTGATTTGCTTTACTTCGTGTCAGGGTATTTTCATCTCCAGAGTGTCTAAAGGCGGACCGGCGGAGAAGGCCGGGGTTCATGTTGGGGACAGAGTGTTGGAGGTAAATCATAATGTACATGTACTGTTTCACAATACATTGATTTATGGCTAATTGGGAAGCATGGGTACAACTGGGAATACTTGCCTTCAAAGATACAATTATTAGTTATTGATTTTGTGTGTGCCCTGTTATTCCCTATGTTATGGGAACTAAATTTCTCTACAAGGATAGCAACATTTTTTTGTCCTCATGAGGAAACAAGCTTAAAAATCATACAGAATTAAGCTGTCATGTATATAATTTGGTTAGATTCTACCAAGTGACATGAATTTGAGCATTGTACTGCAGAATGGATGTAGTTGTTTCTCTGATGGCCTTTAGAGGGCATCATCACACAGATGCTGATGAACAGTTTTTTGTGACCCCCATGAGCCTTAATGCAACAGGCCAAGTAGCATTGCGGGGGAAAAGCATTTGGATATGCAAGTCACACTTACAGTTGTATTGATGTCATTGCATTAAAGCAAGACAGACAAGCACATTTTTTTCAAACAAAATATTTCACTAAAAGAAGTTTGTTACATGTCAGGTATTTTCGCTTATCCTAAGTTTATATGCAGTGGCAGCTAGAAGTCAAAAGCCATTCATAGGTTAATTTCCCTTAAAGGTGTTAACGCTGTGGCTCTGTGCTGCTTTCAACACACAATCCCGAAACATTCAGCGGAGTCTAGTGACTATCCTGAGCTGTAACATCAAAGGCAGCAGAAAAGACATAAGTCTTTTTCACACTGTTTAGGGCTCACTAAAATTGAGGTACTGGTAAAAACATCTACTATAATCGAAGAAGATTTTTTGGGGATTTATATGTTGCTTGCAACAAACCCTTGACCTACTGGGACAAATGCCAGATGAACAAATCTTTGGAAAACCTGTTTGAAAACAGTAATTTTCTCTGCAATTTTGTTTGGTTATGCTCATGGTGCGGAAATGACATCTTTCTCCTTGAAGATCCCAGGTCATTTCCTCACATAAATGGTTGGCATTTTCTCATACCTTGGCTTTAGTGGGGTTTCTGTCAGCTTTCTGCCTCTTTCCTTCATATCACTGCAGCTCATTTTTCATTTGTGGCACCAGGTCAATGGCCAAGACATGCAGGAGGTCAGCCACCATGAGGCTGTCGGCATCCTGAGGAATGCTGGGAGCTGCATAAAAATGAAAGTGCTGCGGGAGAGATGCGTGCCCGTGGAGCCGTGGCTGCATGAGAGGTCTGATACCATGGAGACAGCAGACCCCCAGGTCAGCCAAGGGTGGGATGTTACCATGAGCAATAACAGATCGAGTGGCCCACAGTCCTCCACTGATCCCATGCTGGACTGCAGCCCAATAACTAACAGGATGGAAGCTACCGTCTGCAATGGAAATGGACTGGTAGGCTCTAGGTCAAGAGTGTCGAGATTATAAAAATGATAAAACGGTTCTATTATATGCCACAGGAATAAAAACAATCAAATTATGAGAAATGCCATTGGAATTAGTCATACCCATTGTAATGCAGTTTTGGAATCGTAATGCTTATTTTCCAGTTTCCCTCCTGATAATTTTCATGTTATTTTGCCAGAATGATCCAGTGCAGGACTTACGGCTGACAAAAGACATGGAGACCTTCAAAAACAATGCCCTACAGGTTGTGAAAAATACTATGACGGTATGTGTGACGGATAGAATGTGTTTCTGTGTGGGTGTGTGTGTTTTAACAATGAAATCTCAGGAACGCTTTTTATCAGTGTTCTGTCTTTCATTCTGAGGCAATGCATACTTCTATACAAAACATTCCTGTCCAGTTGTCCTTTTCTCATTGAGTCTCAGCGAAGAAAAGTCCCTCTAAAGCAAATTACAATAGACTATCCCAAAGAAAAAAATATATACAGAAACAGAAATTGTAACAAATTCCAAACAAATGTTTGCAATGAACTAAATGTATTATCTACACTTGTGTATGCAGAGAGGAAATTAATCTGAGTATCTCCCTTGAAAGATATCAGATCTCATCTTGTTTTCCAGAACAATTACAGTTGTGCTTCTCTGAATTTATATTGTTTTAAATTCGGTATGAAACAGAGCCAAGAGAAACAGCTTCTCAAATAAAAAAAATGTAGGGCAGGACTTGATTTTGTCCATTGGGAATTGATTGGATAGCTGGACTGTTGTTATTTGCTGATTTGCTGCGATGTAAGTGACAGGCTGCTGGAGGGAATAAAAAAAAATAATAATGATGAGCACAGGTAAAGCATTTATAATAAATAATGCAATATATAAAATAAGAATAGTCAATTTTGATTTAATTGTGCCTAAGGATATTTAGTTCATTATATGAGTAAAAATGAATTACATAATTTAGTGGAAAGCAAATTTTTATGGAGCCCCTAATGTAAGAAAACTCACAACTTGGCATGTGTAAAATGCAAAACTGGTGGTGGAAATAACTATGAGGAAAATATGAGGAAAAACTTACACTTCAATGCTTTCTTAATGCAGTTTCAACTCTTTTGTGAGAGAACGCAAAAGCATTTAAATATAAGTTTTTAAAATCTCTATGTCACCTTGGGGGCTCCGTAGATGTTTCTACCTGATATGTGCACCCTTGACAACTCTATGAAATGTGCTAATGACCTTGATAAGTTCCTCCCTATATGCTGAAGTGTAAGCCATTGTAAAAACGTGACTTTTTTTTTCTCTAGTAAAAATACTGAAAAATGTATTCACCTGAGTAGCAAACTTGGGTGAACTATTAAATTGTACGTAAAGGATTAGTTCACCACAAAATGAAAATTATGTCATTAATTACTCAGCCTCATGTCGTTCCAAACCCGTAAGACCTTCGTTCATCTTCGGAACACAAATTAAGATATTTTTGATGAAATGTGAGAGCTCTCAGACCCTGCATAGACAGCAACGCAACTGTAATGTTCCCAGGTCCAGAAACATAGTAAGGACATTGATAAAACAGTCCATGTGACATCAGTGGCTCAACTTCAGTTTTGCAAAGCTATTTATTCCCCCGAGTTACGTCTTCCACCATTTAGAGTATCACAACAAATATGCACGCTTTTCCCTAAGCGTAAACAACACTGATTACGCATATTACGTTCATGCACGCGCTTTCTCCTCCAAACGTAAACAACACTGATTACGTCGATTACGCTCTTGGGTACTCTCCAAAATGGCGGAAGATGTAACTCGGGGGAGAAGAATTGTTAAATAAATTATGTTATTTTTGTTTTCTTAGCGCTCAAAAAGTATTGATTTGAGCCACTGATGTCACATGGACTGTTTTATCGATGCCCTTACTATGTTTCTGAACCTGGGAACATTACAGTTGCGTTGCTGTCTATGCAGGGTCTGAGAGCTCTCACATTTCATCAAAAATATCTTAATTTGTGTTCCGAAGATGAATGAATGTCTTACAGGTTTGGAACGACATGAGGCTGAGTAATTAATGACAGAATTTCCATTTTTGGGTGAACTAACCCTTTAACTATGTTTAGCGTCTTTTCACTACAAACGCAAGTATTGGGCATTAGCAAAGTTTTCAATAGAACAGCTTCCTTTGTATGGAACTGTTGGTGTAGAGATCTGATCTTATCAAGTCTGTCTGGGATTACATGAAGAGACACAAAAAACTGAGGTATATTAAATGCATAAGAATGTGGGAACATCTCGTGTGCTCAGCTGTTTTAATGGCAAGAGGTGCTCACACCAAATGTTGATTTGATAGAAGTTAACTGAAAAGTAGAAAAGAGGACAAATATTTTTAGTGTTGTTTTAGCTAATAAGAGGATCTCATAGTCGTATCAGGAAAGATTAAACTAAGTAAGTGGCTCATTTTTAATCTTGACAGCTCTGTGAAACCGGTGACTTGTTTTTTCCCTCTCTTCTCACTTCATTGTGAACCTTTAACAGATACCTCGGATTATTCTGACTCACCCCTCTACCTCAGATGAGGACGTGGAGCCCCTGACGCAGGGCCCAGATGATGGAGATTTCGATTCTGACTTCAGCGACTCGGACAGTCACATCTACTCTGACTGCTTGAACAGCGCTTTTTATCCTCTGTGAAAGATAGAGAAGCACACAGGCTCCAGGTTCTTCATCTCTTTTCATGCTTTTCATTTAGTGTGTCATTTGATATTAAAGGGGGTCATATGATGCGATTTCAATTTTTCCTTTCTCTTAGGAGTGTTACAAGCTCTTGGTGCATAAAGAAGATCTGTAAAGTTGCAAAGACTAAAGTCTCAAATCCAAAGAGATATTCTTTATAAAAGTTAAGTCAACCACGCCTACCTAAAACGGCTCGTTCTAACACGCCCCCACATGTCTACCTCACTATGTGGGAAGATTTGCATAACGCCGCCCAAATGTTCAAGCAAAAAAAGAAGGCGTAACTTTTATTCTCGCTGTAGTATTGTTGTTGCCGCCGCCATGTCGTGAAGGCGCTGTGTGCTGCATTGTGAAAGCGAAACTACTTTGTTTGGTCTTCCAAAAGAGGATGAAATCTGCTTCGTCATGCCTGAGCTGATCCGTGCTGGTCGCTGAGGAAATACATCAACTTCGCCGCTGTGGATCGCCGGATCGGCTTTTCCTGTGGACGAAGCGGAGTCCAGCCTGGGATCGTCACATGTGATTGCCGCAAGCCAGCCGGACGCTCCTCCGTCGAATCCGCTGGCCGCCCCATTCTCTAGCCCAGTGTCATTTTTTTAGTCGCTGCACCCTTTGGAAATTTTAACAAACTTGTGGCACCCTATAAAAAATTAATTTTGTCACAATATTTGCATTTCTAACTTCGATATGATAATTTGAAAAGCATAGCTATTCGGTACAACAGGGAAGAACTGCAGATATAATGTCATACAGATGTATTTTTTATATTATTTAAAAAATTTTGTCCATCAATGGTGGCAATCAGTAGGCTAAATCCTAATGAAGAGACCGATTTATATGACAGATTTCAATGTAGGATTTTATTCATATGTAAACATTATTTAAATACCATTATAACTTAAACTATCTCACAAATTTTTGATCACTCTGTCTATTTTGGATTTTACAGTGGGGTAATTTTGCAGTCGCACGAGATAGCTTGATTTCAAACTTTTGAATTGAATAAAAAATGACAAGTAACCGGTCAGTAATAAAATAAGAACAAATAAAAAATTGCAAACAACAGCACAAATAAATACAATAACGGACAGGCCTTCGTGGAATTAAATAAATTGCTTTTTAGTTTTTCAGGTAGGTCTAACTTAAAGGGTTAAGATATTTAACTTTTTTTTTTTTGATCAATTATCCAAATAATGTTTAGTCCTAGAAAGCTTTATTATTATTATCAGAACACGCGATCATAACATGCGGTTAGCAGATCAATGAATGAGAGAGCACGTCGCCAGAGTTACCCATATACCACACCATGTTACAACACAATAGGGCTAATGCAGACAGAAACAATACTGTACTACAAAGATGTTTCCTGTCAGCTCGATTTTTTAATGGACTTTGCTGTTCCGATGAGCATGAACGGTATTTGAGTGGAGCGACTGAGCGGAGCGCACATGCATAGAGCGGGATAATACGCAGAGCGTCTCACCACGTTAAAGTGAAACCTGAGCGTTGAACTAATTTTCAGCAGCCGGAATTTAGTTTCAGTGCATCTCTAATTATTGGCATTAGAAATGGATATTATATAATAGATCCTTTTTTGAACATATTGGCAATTAAAAAATATTAAAAAAGGATTTTTTACACAGCACCCCTGCTCTCCACAGACGGCACCCCAGTTGGGAAACACTGCTCGAGCCCGACGGCCGCCGCACTCAATGTATACGTGTGTTTTTTCGTTGTGAAAGCTACTAAGTTGTTGGCCTTCCAAAGAGGCACACCAGCTAAAACGCAGTGTTTAAGTTTTATTTACAACACTGTTCCCGAACAGTTCAACTCAAATATTCAGATGTGTGCAGCGCACTTTATGGAGGACTGTTTCCTGAACCTGGGAGAGTAGACTACAATGCAGGCTGTTCTGACTCACAGCCTGTAGTTACGTTTTTTATATTTAAAGAATTTGCACTGATGATTCAAACGCGAGTTTTGAAAAGTGTAGAGTAGCGCTTGTTGTTTGTAATTTCCGATCACAAATGCAGACATGGTTATGTTTACGCGGCGCGATGCAACAACGCTTAAAAAGGAGCAGTACAAGTCATTATAATCCGTAATATGTCCCCACTGGATGCAACAAATGCTTTGTTTATAATGGGTTTGCCGGACAGGGCATCACAGTATGTTAAGGGCGTAACATTTCCATCACACGCTTGAGGTATTCGGTCAATCACAATGCACTGGATAGCTGGCCAATCACAGCACACCTCGCTTTTTCAGACCGATGAGCTTTGTAAAAATCAACGAGTTTCAGAAAGGCGGGGCATAGAGGAGAAACACAATGTACAGTATGTGGAAAAGAATGTGCTTTTTGAACCTTAAACCGCATAAACACATTTCATTACACCAAATACACAAAATAATGTTCTTTTTAGCAACATCATATGACCCCTTTAAATGATCCTAATAAACTGTTTCCATTTCTTATAGCCATTTTTTTAATGTCCCTGAGATAATTATACTTAACAAAGAGCATGTGGTTATTAGCATGACATCCGCTTGTCCTAATCCACAGATGTAAACATGCTAAAAAGATCTCAGATTTGCATGGAAGCGCTGATGGTAGTCTAAATAATGGATCAGGATACACACTGGGGTGTGATTCATTATATTTACACAACCCAACAGCACAAATAGGCACTGTCACCTGAAACTGAAAAACCGAGATGAAAAGAAAACTTAATTTAACTGTAGATTTCGATCAGGTAGCTGCCAGACTCAATTTTCCAGATAATTTTGTGCTTTGGAAAGATAACAAATGTGTTCTTTTTTTCCAGAAAATACGTTCTCGGACAAGGCTTAATACCCTCTCTCTCTTTGTGAATTCAGATGTGCCTGTGTCCTTCGGTTAAGTGAACTTGTCCTAGCTGTGGTCCACATTAGCCGGAGCAGAAAACGAGTGACGCGGGATCGATACTTCAGGCAAAGTCCACAGTAACAAAATGCTTCTGAACTGTTGAGAACACCATTGTGTGACGGCGATATAGAGGAAGTGGTTTTAATATATAATATTTTTCTAAAATGTTGCTTCTTTAAATTGTACACGCTCTTAAATAGACCTTACTTGCTTTGTGTATGCTTCATTTAAATGTTTTTACGTGCATCATTTATAAGTTGCCAAAAATGAAATAAACTTTAAAAATGTCATTGTGCCGGTCAGGTGTGTAATAGTATGAATGATATCTCTGAGCTGTTGTGAATATTTTGATGTGGATATCCAGCCTAGCAGCGCAGAAGGCACCTGAATCACTGAACCATGGTGATCTATGAAGACCACTGACAGATCACAGACTTGTTGAATACTGTTTTGTATTTAATAGTCTGGCATTATAGGTAATAGAATTTTGATTTGTTCTATGATGGTAAAGGTCCTTGTTTAAGACTAAAATAATGAATAAGAGCTAACATCCTGCTTACATGAATACAAGGGGAAACTCATAATTCGATCTTTTCCGAAACATGCAGTAAGTGAGGTTTCCTCAATGAATTCCAAGTTTATTTATATTAAAACATGCAATTCTATTAAATTAAGTATTATAAATTAAGTATTATATTACGTTTTTAAAGTATTTACTAAGTTTTTTACTAAGTCTAAAATTCAACAACACTATGTTACACCCTTGTAAAGGTGATCCCAGCTGTGACTCCTATCTTTGTTTTTATAATTACACTAAAATCATAAACGAGTCTTTATTTGAAATAACAATAAGCCTTACCTGAAAGAAACAACTAATCTACTTATAAAGCACAGTATATATATATCAATATATATATATATATATGACTAGAAGTGCGGTAAAACGAGTTAATCGTGAGAAGTGCATTCCCAAAAACATATAAATACACGAAAAGAATGTATATATTGTAAGACAAATATGCTTCCGTATATATATATGAAATATACTGATATTATGCAGTAATTATAAAAATATACTGAACTACATGTAACTCATTTCAAATAGATGCTGTATGTGTGTATCATTAATACATAAAATAATACACAGTACACACACTTATTTGTAAACAAACACAGTTTATTGGATACGCTTATCACGATTCTCGTTTGACAGCATAGAGTATAATTTAGAGAAATATATATATAAAGTGTAATAGTGCTCCTATAGTGAGTACCGTTGATGCCTGCTTGTTCACGGCTTTATGATGTGATAACCACAAAGGTTTGATGCTGCACCATGGCGACAGTGTCAGATAAAATCAAGATATGTAGTTATGCAAACATCAACATCAAAATATCGATAAAGGTGTTTTCACGAAACTGCAAGAATGTCATATCCACCCAAAATTCCTATGGAATAAAAGACTTTACGGAGAGTTATCTTCAATATTGAAATGCCGTTTTAGGATCTTAAGTTGCAGGCAGATATCATGACTTAAGCACATTTTCCAATCAAATGCATAAACTACGCCAGAATCCAAAACATCATTATTGTAATGGCAAAAATACATAGATGACATTATTCAATTGATTTGGTATGCTGTAAAGGGGCTAGGTTGTTGTGTTGCTCAGTTACACATGAAATAATAGAAAAAAGGTTTTATTTGGGGGAATGTGATGGACGTTTTCATGGATTCATGCTTGGTGTAATATGACAATATCTCTCTGATAGGTATGTATGTATGTAACTACTTTAGATACTATACATTACTATAGTATATGATAGAGTTTATCATGTGAGTATTGCAACAGTTCTATGGCACAACTACTTCCTATGTGTTCGTCCACTGGGGTTTGAAGTGCTATCTCCTCACATTTAAACCCACTGTCTGTGTGGGTCATGGCTGTGTTTAGGCTAATTTTGTATTTAGCATGCTAAATTTACAGGATGATGGGCAGAGGACGGGACGCTGTGACCACAGGGGAAATAACAGCATTATTTTCCACACTGTCAATCTGCGGCTCATGCAAACACACACACTCTCTCTCCCTCTGGTCTGCAGGCGTTCTCTCCTCTTGGCCCTGTGCTCAGGTAATGTTATCCCTCTTTGCTAGATGCTTTATCAATGTATTTATCAATCGTATGAGGTGATGATGTGACAATATTATTATCAGCTCTGTGACAGAGCTTGTGAGATATATTGATTAATCTCTGTGACTTCCCTTCCTGCGTGGTTGTGCTTCAGGCTTTAATGGCGGGTCTTGTTTAGCACCTCTACACCTGCATTCATGCATTTGGCAGAGGCTTTCATCCAAAAGTGACCTAGGCCCTGTTTATTTACATCCAGCTCGGGTAACCAATCACAAGTGAACAGCTGAAACAGATCAGCGTTCACACACGGTGTAATATGCGTCCCCTGACAGCACTTCTGATTGGATTTCGAGGGACAGTCTCTGATTTCATAACTAGAAGCATCACTTACTACTATATCAAGTGTGTTACTAGATGCTGATGGATAAAAACACAAAACATTGGCACATTTTGATCCTAAAATATTTTCAAATGTTTATTCATTGAATGCACTGGGTGATCAAATAAAATGACAAAGTATGAATTTTATCAGTAAGTGTGCTCCCAAACCCACAACCTTCATGTCGAAGGTCACCATGCACCATTGCCCGTCATGTGTTATTTTGTTTTTATCTTTCTTTCTGTCTAATTTTGACCTATGTATCATTTATTTTTTTCTAGTTAGATATTCTTTGTTAGTGCCAAAGACTAATTTCCATTTTATGAATATGGATAACAAGTAGCGAACAGAAAATTCTGGCCAGAAAAAAAATTAATTTGAAGCAATTTGCATTCAAAAAGCAAGTAGTCACATGGAATGTACAATCCTGGTTTACTGCAGCATACTTAATACGGTGAATAAAATGGCCTTTTTATTTTAAAATAAGCTAACCCTAAATTTTCCCTAAATCGATTTACATAACATTAGTGTGTGTTTTAAGTGTATGACTAAACCTGAAAATGGTTAGATAATCTAGCATGTTCCCTGCAGCACGCAGAGCTAATTTACAACACGTGACTGTTTCTAAATATAGGGCTATCTTAAAGGGAATACTTTGAGCATTGCTAGAAGCCAATCTTTTAATGAAATCCTCTAGGCTTAAGAGAATGTATATTCCTCAAGAGTGGAAATAGATTGGATGAAGACCTCTGGCTGAATGAATACAACCTCTTTCAAACACAACGGATGGCCTTCCTTGCACTAAAAACGAGTCCCTGAGCTCTTTCTTAGTGTAGCGTCTGCGTAGGATCATGCTGGAGTGTTGGACTGTTTATGGCTTAAAAGACCCTTTTAGCCTTTTGAAATTTGCATATAAATTACAGTTTGGTCCGAGGCTGTTACTCGTAAGGGTGTAAATGCCAAAATGCGTTCTTCGCCCGTCAACAGAGGAAACAGCCCCCACCGAGTAAGCCTGGACTCTTCGTGATCAACCACATTCCCCAGCGAGCTGGAATGGCCCCAAACGAACACACACACACAACACCATAAACAACACACCCCACACACAACAAAGACATTTTTATTGAGACTTAATAATCAGTTATAAATTGTATCGGTATAGGCATGTGTGGTGTCGTTACATTCCTTGTTGGATGTAGAGTGAGTTACAACTCTTTATTTGATAGTTAAAGCCAAATACACTTCATCAGGTGATTGTATTGTTAGCTTTTGGTTTAATACTTCCATGGTGCGTTTCGGTGAGCGATGTTGCCTGTTTTTCATTCCTCGGACAATGAAGTACAGTATGTGATTGTGAAACGCATAATATGACTCGCACGATATTTTGGGTTAAAACTACAGAAATACCAGACCGGCCATAAAACATGCAAATGAGCCATAAACAAGAGACAAAGACGATTTCCTGCTCAAAATCCATGTCTCTCATTGGTCAGAACACACAGAATAGGAAATCTCAAAAACGATTAGCCCAAAATAACTTTTGCTCAGAAAACTTCTTCTTCGTTTGGGACAACACCTTTCAGGACTCTCAAGATCTTCCTTTTGAGTTTTTTATTTTCCGGCAGTTTTTATCTTTAAGTAACGTTAGTCGCTGTGGACTTCTGCTTCAGAGGAACCAGAAGTACAAACTTCCAGCTGACTCCTCACAAACTAATCAAAAGACCTCCGTTATCTACCGCAACCGGACTCTTCCTCAGCAATCGAAACCAATGCAAGTAAACGCGTGGAAATATTCCCGAGGGTGTTTTAAATCAGTCCTTCTTAAGGCGATATTGGGATTCTTGCTGAGTGGGGCAGAGGTGTGGTTAAGTGCTGTTGAAATGTCATTCTTTTCATCCCCTATCGTTTCCTTACTTCTGGTTGTCATTCAGTGTTATAGATGTTTTAGTTAGTATATGTTAGTATAGGTTCATTTTATAAATCCTTATATGCCCACGACTGCTTGTTTACTGTAATCAGTTCGAAGTAAGTGAAGGTTGACCTTTGCTCCATGGATAAGTTACTGCGCACTGCCCAAGGACGGACAGTGTTTGTTCCGATGGCCCGAGAAAAGATTCTGCCATTGATAAATGTTTATATTGTCTGCTCGGTGGACGGACTGATCAAATAATTGTAATATTGATTCTACAGTTAATTTGAAGATATAATCTATATATTTATTATGAATCATAACCAGTTGTGATTCGTCATAAATATTCCCCTTTTTTTAGAGCTAATAAATAATAATAAAAGTTACATGTTTTGGTGGAGATATTCGGTACTTACACTTGGTGTGTGAGCAAAACAGTATCAATTTATTTGTGTTTGT
The DNA here is from genome assembly GCA_018155175.1 of Sinocyclocheilus anophthalmus. Lineage (NCBI taxonomy): Eukaryota > Metazoa > Chordata > Actinopteri > Cypriniformes > Cyprinidae > Sinocyclocheilus > Sinocyclocheilus anophthalmus. Next base: position 3,919 of record JADLZN010004052.1, on the reverse strand, counting down.
ATATTGTGCGCGCAGAGTGAGACGAGACGCAGCGCGAACTCACTCTTTTGGATCGGATGGTTAAGCCACCTCCAGTACTGTATTTTAACAGCTTCTATCTGTTTAACATTTAATCACTGTGAAATATTAAAGTAAACTGCAGTCATAATATTAAAATTTTTCTCTAAAGACGAAGAAATCTCTTTACAGTACATTTTAATATCAAAATTGCCTGTTGGAACGAAGAAATCTTCCTATTGCGATAAAGATAGATTTCAGCGATGCTCCTCTTATCATCTTTTAAACGCCTTATTTTGATAGTATCGCTAGATTAAAGTCATTGCGAAGTTCCAATGTCATTTAACTAGACGATCTAACTCCTTAGGTTTAGCCGTTAGAGTAGCTACCTAATGTGTCACCTAACTGCAGATTTGATCATAAAAACACTGCAAGCCAGTAGACTGATTGAAATGTAAATGGGAGTTTTAAAACATTGATCAAGTGAATATTAACTTAGCAACAACAGCGAAGAAAACCTGTTGTTCATATTTTTATTTGTGTACCTGGCAGAGAAGAAATCCTGCTACACACACATTGTGCAGTTAAGTTGCGCAGATGATAGAATCTGTTGGGATTGGACTTTGTGTTCTTGTGATAACTGCAGTAAAACTCTGTTTGAAAAGGAGAATAGTCTCTAAAAAATTTCAGTTCAAGCACGGTACCTTAAACTAACGCTAGAGGGCAAGCTGTTTAAGTATCTTAACATTTCGTGAACTATTTCTGCCTTCCTGTTTTCAGCGCACACACTCCCCCTTGTGGGAATTTTCTGCTAGGTCGACTTGGTACTCTAATTTGTTTGATTTTAATTTCCCATTGGTCATACTTGTACCTGCCTTTCATTTTTTATTTGATTTACTCATTTATTTTTATTTCTTGTTTGTATTAGTTTTCATATCCAGTAATAATTAGTTTTGTACAATTTATTTATTATTTTAGGACTTTTATAATTGTTGTTTGTGTTTATTTTGGGTTCCTTATTGATTTTATTTTATTATTTTTTTTTTATTTTTATTTTTTACTTTTTTTTTTAATAAGGTCCGTTCTCTTCACTCTCACTCTCACGTTCACTCACACTTATTTAAATTAGTTGAAACAGTGTTTGAATTCAAACTTTAAGTAAATCTTTGGATTAGCATTTTTGTTCACCTACAGGTAACACTCCCTCTCGTGCTTAGTTGGTGAAGTGACAGTTGCCTCCACGGCGGGTCGCAGTGTGCCACGGGATCCAAACTGAATCACCTCAAATCATCACTTAGCCTAGATATAGAATACTAACCCATCCAGTGGTCATAACCCCTAGCAGCAGTAAAAGGCTTAAACCTGCTCTCTCCTCTGTCTCTCTCTGTGTTTTGGTTTGTTTGTTTTTCATTTTGTTCTGTTTTGTTTCCCTAGAGACCGAGCCTTTGAGAATCATCAGGGAAAGCTGAGTAATAGATTGACGACCCAAGCTGCCAAAGTCTTTAGACGATCACGCTGTCAACAATCAGTTAGATCCGTTCCGGGGCCGCCCCACACAACAATTAGACACACCTCGCCATTCACGACCGAGATAACAGGTGTCTGGTCTACGCTCACACTGGTCTAAAACTGTTTGTTTTCCTCAAGCAGACCGTGCATAGAACATATAATTACTATAATCGCAGCCTGTTAACGCCGTAATAACTTTGCAGTGGCTTTAGTCTGCTGTCCCGCTTCCTCTATCCCTCTTCTCTCTCTCTCTCTCTCTCTTTTCACCAGTGAGCCAGCATGTCTCGATCATCCAGCCCTGATGCCCACTGGGATCGACTAGAGTCCTGGCTGAGTGCCATAACCGGTACACACCTGTCTGAAGCAGCCGGCGGCCTGCAGCACCTGAGCCGGGAACAGCTTGACGACAACCTGAGCGCCCTGATGTCACACGATCCGACACAGGACTACAGCCACAAAAATCTCACCAAGATCATCGGGCCCCACGCCCACAACCTCCTCGCTCAGGCAAAACTGGGAGAAACAAGCACCTCCCGCATGGAACAGGAAACAGCAGCGCTGAAGCTCCAGGCTGAGGAAGCTCAGAGAAACCTGGTGCTTGCTCAAAATCAACTGGACCAGCTAACGTCGGAGACACAGCACCAGAACAGGACGGCGGATGAAAAGGACCCAGAGCTGCAGGAGGAAGTAGAGAGACTCCAGAAAGCTTTAACTGATCTCCGTGTAGACACAACACGCCGAGAGCAGTGGGAGAAAGACACCAGAGAGGAACTAAGTGAAAAACTTCAGCGAGCCGAGGCACTCCTGATGAGAGCAGAGACTGAACTAAAAGAGAGAGATGCTAGGGCCAAGGCCACGAAGGCCACCTGCAAAGTTCCCGGGCTAAAGTCAGTGCCCTGGCCCAACAAAGACACTATTTAAAAGATGAACTTGATATGGTTCACCAAGAGCTTAAATATGCATATAGACTGCAAAATGACTCTGAAAGGGAAATGCACACCAAAGAATTTCCCCTAACCAGCAGATTGATACCAGCAAGTCAAGGGTTTCCAGTTCGAAAGGGGAGTGAGAGCCCACTGCTTAAGACATCACCTGCCAGCATCCCTGAAACCCCAGCAGCAGCAAGGGGGTGGGAGCCCTTTCAAAGGCTGTCTTCCAGTCTCGGCGTGTCACCTAAAGAATTGGATAAACTGGCCAGAAATATTCCCACTTTCACACCAAACCCTGCAGGAGGCCACAACGTGCACGCCTACATAAAAGAAAATGACTTTCACTTGCAAACTGTTGCCAAAATTACCACAAGAGACAGACTCTATCTGCACCGAATCACCGCCAGCCGTGAGGTGAGGAGCTTTCTAGACCGGCAGCCAGAAACGGTCGAAGGGGATTACCAGCAAATGCAGCAAGCTCTGATTAAGGAGTTCTCTGACCCAGAGTCAGAGCAAGGACTGATTACTGCCATGGACCTTAAACAGGGCAGACAGGAAACCACACAGGCTTACTACAACAGGCTCAGACAGGCCTACTTCGGAGCACGAAACGAGCCAGGAATGGAACAGGATTTCAACTTCAAAACTCTGTTTCTCCGGAACCTGCACCCAACAATGAGCCACCACTTGGGGGTTCTGGCTTGACCACGGACTATGTCCACCCAACAGCTGAGAGATTTGGCCCACAAGGCCTATGTTAAAAAAAGACTGCTTCTGAAAAGACAGGAAAAAAACCCACAATCTATCCTGTCACTAACCAGAGCTCTGAACTTGCTCTAGAGGGCGCCGAGCCAAGCCACACTGACAACCCTGTCAACACAATGTCAAGGTCCTTCCAAACTAGCAGAGAGCAGCATGGCCATGGTGGTGCCCGTCCTAAGCACCAGTATGAGCGCACCGAGAGAACCTGGGACAGGTCACAACCACCCCTCAACCGAAGGGGTGGAGCCACATGGGAAGCCAAAAGACGGCCCAAGGGGAACCGATACTCACAGACACAATCACCGAGCTCGGACTGCCAGCAGCAGAACCCCACTCAACAGGCCCTAGACAGGCCCAAATATAAACCAACCACAGAACAGAACCAGAAAGCTACAACTGAATCAGCAGAGATCATGAGACTTTTAAAGGAACTCCCGAACGCATAGGACAAGAGAAGGATGCGTAGACCAACTCGCCTAGCAGTTAGCTCCTGACCACTGGCCACCACTCCGTAGTCCCTCCAATGATGAATTCCAAACCACGATCAATGCTAATCCACTGTCAACCAGCAACAGATTCTCATCCACGTACGGGGTGACACACTCCAACCACCTCAGTGACGGGGCCGCCAGAGACCAGCCCCCATCCGCACCACACTCCAGCCCGGACCGCCACAGTACCAGACCAAGCGCGGTTTTGGTGGTCTGCCTCCCTGACGAGGC
>JADLZN010004051.1:0-19327 GCA_018155175.1 Sinocyclocheilus anophthalmus | reverse complement strand
GGAGAAGACATTGGAGGAGCCCCTTTGAGCAGGTTTTCCCCTCTTAGCTGCAGCTTTCTTACTAGCCTTTAACAAAAAACAAATGATAATAACAATAATAACTGGAAGCACATAGTATAGCAATCCACAGCAATAAATATATGTAATGAAATTGATTAAAATTACTTTTTTTTTTAGATTTGTCGCAGAATAAGGCTAACTTTACTTACATTAAATAACAATATTAATAGAAAAATTGATTAAATAAATTATACATCCTCATTATCTTAATTTCAAATTAATTGTTGCTATATTCAAAACCAGAAGAAAAGTAGCTGTGTCCACTCACCATGTTGACTATCTGCTTTGCTCTGTGTTTGTGCTCCTGGGTCAGTGGTGTTGCTAATGGAGTCTTTAAGTATGAGGACTCTTATCACTTGCTTCTCTATAAAGGTCTACAGTGCTTATATTAGTCCCCTACATGGGCACCAGAGCCTCCTAAATACAGGAGCCCTGATAACTGCCCAAGTACTTAGATTCCTGTGGGGAGGAAAATGAGATAAAGTGTTGGAGAGTAAATGGGGGACTTATAAGAGATGAAAATGATGGATGGATGCAATGAAAATTAGAATGTGAATGTGAAAGAAAGAAACAAGGGCCTCAGACAGTGGTAATATGTGAGTTTATGTGAGTCTGGGTGGTGGTACAAATGTTACATGTTCAAACCAAATTAGGGCAGCTCATGACCTGGACAATTACAGAGCTTGCGTATCAACATAGTGTCCTTGAGTGAAGCTCTGGGACATGCACAGTCCTTGTGACTGTTATATTTTGGGTTTGCTTGGATTGTGTTGAATTGGGTACAGTGTGTGAAGAAAATAAACTGTGAGACATCATTGTGCATGTGGAGTCATTAAGAACTAAACCCAACTTAAAAATGTATTACTCTTTTGAGTCAGTTCATTTTATGAATTGTTCACAATTTTCAGCAAATTTTCACTAGATTACACAAGTACGGTGCCAACCACTAATATTGGCACCCTTGGTAAATATGAGCAAAGGTGGCTGTGAAAATAAATAATTCACAATAATTGTGAATACAAATTCACAAAATTCAAGTCTATCATTGAAGTAAAATAATGGAAACTGTGTGTGTAGGGCTCAATAATCCAGGATTGGGATGGTGGAAGGAGCAGAAGAAGCAGAAGATCAGAGATCTACTGGTGCCCCTGAGGGAACAGATTTACCTAATGTGTTAGTTAAACCAAAAATTTTCATCACTCACCTTCATGTCATTCCAAACCTGTAAGACGTTTGTTCACTTTGACAAAAACATAAATGTAGATTTTTTTTAATAAATTGCGACAGTTCTGCTCGCGCCATTCACAGTTTATGCAACCAACACTTTCAAGTCTCAGGAAAGGTGTAAAGTTGCTGTTTTTGCGGACACAAGGATCTGTTAATAAATATTTCAGGTGGTGTCTGCACACAAGGGCTTTACGGGTTTGGAACGACCTGAGGGTAAGTAATTAATGACAGAATTTACATTTTGGGGTGAAATATTTAATTATGTGCGTTATAATGGGTACTTGTCTGTTTTATAAACATTTCAATATTTTAAGATGTAGTTTTGAAAAATGATGCTTATACAGAAAAGATGGATTCATTTGCTAAAAGTATACAGTTAAAGAATTGTTAAAAATAAACTTTCAAATAAATACTGCCTGTTTTGCACAGTACTGTCAAAATCATGTTTCCACAAAAATATTGCGGCCAGCAAACTGAAATGTTTCTTATCCGACATATTATATGGTTTCTGAAGGATTATGTGACACTTAAGTCTGGAGTAATGATGCTGAAAATACAGTTCACATGAATAAATTACATTTTGCAATGCATTCACATAGAAAACAATTAGTATTTTTGTAGCTTATATTCACAATATTACTGTTTTTATGGTATGTTTGAAAATGTAGGCTAAGCTTTTTTTTTTTTTCGTGGAAGATGTTTTAATGTGTCAATAAATGTTTTGGTCCACCGTCGTGCTGGAGTACTCTTGTAATGTCTTATGTTGACAGTAATTAGGCCTGAAATAGTTTTTTCACCTTTCACTTTTAACAAATTTGGACGTCTGGCATTTACGTCTTTTCGAAGTATTTTCAACGAGTTTTGCTGGGTGGTAGATCTACCGTACTGGCTGATTATAAGACGACTCCCCTTTTTCCTGATGTACCTTTTGGAAAAAGGCTTTTAAAAACCAAATCTTGTTTTTTCACAGTAAAACACATTTTGTCTTCAATTACTTTCATATTGCATATTTTTCCTATTTTAATTTTTGTTTTGAAAGTATGGTAAAACCTGGTCAAATGTACAAACAATCACATTTAAAAAACATACACTTTTTGATATACCATAAAAAATTTAAAAAACCGGTAGCCCATCTGAATTAGGACATTTAGGCTATCCATCTAATAGTAGCCTACCAAAATCTTATTAACAGTAGAAGATAAATCTTACTGTAGACTTCAAATCTGGGTACTGTTTTACGTTTTAAAATCACAAAGAGAGTTTGGTCCATCAGGCTAACGTGACAGTCACGACCCATGCAGCTGTAAGATAGACATAATAAAAACCTAGACGCGTCATTGGCCGCTTTGAGCCGTTGCTGCGATACGTCAACGCGTTCGCCATATTTGTGAGGGCAAGACTGCCTTAAATACGGGGCAGAGAAGTGCAACGCAAATCACAATTCTGAAAACAAAATAACAAATTCAAACGCAAGTCTAAAAAACAAAATAACAATTCAGAAAACAAATTAACAAGTCAGAAAGCACAATGACAAATTCGAAAACAAATTAACAAGTCAGAAAACAACAACGACAAATCAGACAAAAAGGAAGAGGTAGGTATAGTTTGAGACGGCGCCATTGGTTTGTGAGTGGGATTACTCACCGCTGACTGGACGAAACATCTGTCAATCAACATATACAGGGAAGAACAGCAGAGTCGTGGTAGAAAATTCGGATATGGTATTAAAGTAGCTCAGTTTAAATGTACTGTATGAATTGCTCTTACTCTGGAATAAAAAATACGGGGTGTATATTTAAATTTAGTAAAAAGTGGCTGTGAACATCAGCTCCAGTGGCGCAGATGAAATATTGCCCTTGGCTTATTGACGTGATCGACCTGGGTTTGATCCCACCTTTTGCCAAACTTTTTTCCCCTCCCTTTTCAAATCTCGTATTAGCAAAGGATTCTATTTACACTAAGTGAAAATAACATATTTTCTTAGCAATATGCTATTTACACTAAGTGAAAATAGCAGTATTTCTACTATCAAGTATACTACTTGTTGCAAGTAGTGGCAATTATCTGCACCTCAGTATTTTAGTACATTATAAAACAGTATGCAATATTGATGTATTGAGTGGAAATTATAATTTTAATATACATGGAGCCACCTATTGGTACAATAAAGCCCTCCCTACCCAAACCCTACCCAATACTTTATTTTCAACTTTTTGATTATTTCCTTAATTTTTATGGAAAATAAATGCCTTTACGATGTGATAACAGATTTGAAAAGGGAGAAAAAAAAGTTAGCCAAAAGGCATTCGAACCCGGGTCGATCGCGTCAAATGACAACGACTAGGCTTATCATCGTGCCAGGAGCTGATGTGTACGCACTTTTAACGAAATGTAAATAGCCCCAGTTATTTTTTGATGACAGTGTTTTTTTTTTTTTTTTTTTTTTTTTCTTTTTTTTTTCTCGTCCAGTCAGCGGTGAGTAATCCCAAACCAATGGCACTGTCTCAAACTATACCTACCTCTTCCGGTTTGTCTGACTTGTTATTTTGTTTTCGGATTTGTTGTTGTGTTTTCTGATTTGTTATTTTGTTTTATAGACTTGCATGTGCGTTTGTAATTTGTTATTTTGTTTTCAGAATTGTGATTTGTTCTGCACCTCTCAGCCACCGTACTTAAAAATAGATGGAGGCAAACGGAGGAGCTGCATTTTTTTCTGGATAAAAACACGATAACGTTTACATTTATAAACCGATTTCAGAGATCTACATGGAGTTAAAAAATAACTCTGCCTCCAGTTATCCAGTTAGGCTTGGAAAAGTATTGATTTTCGTAAGAAATTGTGAAAACTCACACTTGTCTCACTTGTTGATTTGATTGATTTTTTCGGTTTACAATTCTAATGTTAATGTAGTATAACTGTGACATATACATGTTTTGTAATTTGAATGTACATTAAATGAAATTAAGTTGTTTCATTGCTTTCTCCAACCCCAACATTTGAGCTTTTCTCGTGCTTCAGGTCAGAACACAGCTCATTCCCTTTGAAACACTGGAAGAAAATCTAAATAATACATCTTTAAGCACTAATCATTTACCATCATTGAGAAAACTGAATAAAACCAGCGAATACAAATCAAAAAGTGACACACTGGTGGTCTGCTTTTTATTCTGATAGCACTCTATACAGATAAACTCCACAACAAACAATAACAAACACAACCGATAATCCTTTATGGATCAGTTAAACTTGCAGTTACAGCGGTAAAATATCATGCACTGATACAGCGCACAGTCAAAGTGATATTAATATTAAGTTGTAGTAAAGTGAATAATATAAAAAGCGAGTACAACAGTATATAATAGATTTATAATAGCACAAATTATATGTATAATACCAAAATAAATAAATGAATAACAATAGAGAATGAGGAGTTACGTCACATTCTCATTCCTAATAGATGAATAATAGCAAGTAGAATATGTCATATCAAGGGTGGAATAATACAGAATAGACAATAATGAAGAATACATTAATAGTAAATTCTAAAGTAAAATAAATAATCATGAAATGTAGCTTTATAATAGTATTGTGTAATAATTATTAAACAAAGTAAGAAAGAAGTAAGGGGGTGGTTTGAATATGCTCAGGGTAATTCTGGCCATTCATTCAGGGCTGTTCTGGGTGTAAATAGTAATAACACAACACTAGGCTGTGGAAGTATAGCCTACTCTCTTAAGAATTCATTTAAACTTTGATTTCATATAAAGTCTCAGCTTTCACAGCTTACTGGCGATATCGCTAGCTAGTAATAGTCTGACACTGGTGGCTAATTCAGCTGTCAACACAAAGCTAAAATGCCCAAATAAACACACAGAAACAACTGTTGAGTCTTACCTGTGGAAGATAATACCCCGAGATCTGTGTGTATTACTGTGCGGCGGTTTGTAGATGCCCGAGCTGCCGGCGAGCCCGCTGTTTTCTTCTGTCCCGATGTGAGAGTTGCCCGCACCAATATGGCGGCGATGTTGACGTGCGGTCGAGCGGCCAGTGAGGCATCTAGGTATTTATTATGTCTATGGCTGTAAGTTTTCTTTCTCTTTTGTTTTTACTCGCGATCTTACAACACAGCAAAGTATTTCATGCACACTCGTTTTATGAGTATTTGGCGCCACCTATTTTTGTGGGTGTATTATTGACATGTCAATGTCTAGACCCTGAATATAAGACGACTGTTTTTTTTTTCAGATGTATTTCCAAGAAAAAAACGTTGTCTTATATTCGGGACAATACGGTACCCTCAACGTCGCTTTGAAAAGTCCAACAATTTGTGTTCAGCAAAAGGCAGAACAAGCCCATTATTTTTCTTTTATGTTTTCTGTGCCTGATGACTCAGTTTATAAACTTATTACTGTACATGTTCACTTTCACAAATCTGAGATGTGAGGTGCTTGAATATATTCATATATATGTCTTGTTCTAACAGTGAGGCTGATTTCACTATAGCTGGAGTTCAGCAGTTGGAAAGCACTGACTCTGAAGAGGCCGGTAGTCAAGATATAGCAAAAAGGTACGGAATTGTGTTTACCAATTGTAAGCAATGCACGTGCCAAGCGCAGTGTATAAATAGTTATATTGTTTGGGGCCCATCCTGACAGAAAGTCTTTTAATGTTGTCGTACTTACCAAATGAGCAAGACAATAATTTAATTAGATTTTTTTTTACTGGGTGTACCAAACACATCCTAGCTTTATACTGTTATCAAATTTGCATGATCGACCTATGCCAAAATTACAAACAAAACTATGCACGTACAGTAGTCAAGATTTGAAGTGGATCAAAAAAGTTAATATAAGTTGGCCTAAGATAAGAACACTTTGGTTTTACGTCAACTTTGAATAAAGGTTTTCATCCACTTCAAATGGAGAGTAGTATACATCGATCAGATGTTATTACATCTGTCAGTGGGGATCTAAGGTTGTAATTGAACTATTAATTATTATTATTATTAATAAAATGATTATTTTGTGTAATTTTTCAAACCGTATTTCTTTTCACTCCGTGTAGTGAGTATTGAAAAAGATGTTGCGGATGAGTTCAATGACATTCAGAATACACGTAAGTGGCTGTACTGACCTAACTGACGATAATTATCATGTATGAACACATATATTGTCTGAGTGGTAGTTTTACATTTAGTTTGTATTTATTCTGTATTAAATAGTATTGACTGGGAAGATGAAACATGGTGTCCGGATTTTGAGACCGAGTCGGTGTCATCTTTAGAGGAATATGACACCAAAGAAGTAGACTCAGACTCTGATGACAGTGATGAAGACTACAGTCCACGTATCTGTGTTCGGTAAGTTTAAAGACTAAATGGTTGGTAGACATAAAGGTACTGCTAATTCTGTATTTTTTACATAACACCTCTAATTATTAATGGTCAAGGGGTGCTTCAAAGACGGCCGTTAACTTAGAAGATATTCCGGCAATCAGCATGGAGGACACGGTGCACGATGTCTTACGTTCCCACAATCCATCGAGCACTGAGATGCCTCCAACCAAAGACTCTCTTAAGGTCCAGGTTGTGGAGGATGCAACTGGCCATTCAGCATCCATAGTGTACCATGATTGTCTGAAGCAGTTGGCCAATTACCTTGTTTTACCAGTCACAAAGTGTAATGCTCACGATATTAACACCAAGTTACAGTGTGGGGCTTGTCAGCCTTCTGAAATTAGTGTGACATCCAGGGGCACAGCTGCTATTATTGAATGGGTAAGTATATATTATTCAAAAACCTTTGTTACATGTATTGTAGGGATTGTAGAGAGTTTGTCATATATGTTATGTAATGTACTGTTGACCCTGTTTTTCTAATCTTTTGTTTACTTCAGATATGTTCTTCAGACCATACTGTTTGGAAATGGTCTTCACAGCCAACTTTCACTCATGGCATGCTAATTGGGGACTTCATGTTGGCCACCAACATACTACTGTCAGGCAACAACTATGCCAAAATAGCACTTCTCTTCAAGTTCATGAGAATGGGCATGGTAGAAAGGACTTCTTTCTTCAAGATACAGGACACCTACTGTGTAGACTCCATCAAAGATTTCTGGCTTTCAAAGAGAGCTGAAATCATCCACCAGTTACAGTCAAAAGGACCAATTGTAGTATTGGGTTAGTTGGAGACACACACAAACACTTTCACACATAAGAGAGTAATACTAGAAAATAATTGGAAGTGTTATCACTGATAAATCTTTTGTGATACATTGTCAGTCGGTAGTGCTGCCGCTTTTTTTCCCTTAGAATATATAGGTAAGACATGTCATGCTTTTACCTAATTATTGTCATCTACATTTGTAGGAGATGCTAGGATGGACAGTCCAGGATTCTGTGCACAGTACTGCACATACACGGCCATAGACAACGAGTCCAAAACAATGATCAGCATGGTCATCATAGACAAGCGAGAAACACAGAGGAACTGGGTTGTAATGGAGAAAGAGGCCTTCATTCGTACCTTTGAGACTATCTGTGAGTATGGAATTATTTTTGTGTCAATAAAAATGAACGTAACTTTATAAAACTGAACGTAACTTTTCCAGAAACTATCAAAAATATGCCATTACAAAAGAAGAAAAACACAATGAAAATGAAAACATGAACTCAGTCGCACAAATTGAACATGCTCTTCAAATATGCTTCATTCTTTGTTAATGATTTTCAAAGATTCGTTTACGCAAATCGTGGATTTTGAATGCGTTGCCACAGATTTCGTTTACGCTTTGCAAATGTTCGTTTACTGTTTTGACACAAACCTCTCGTGGGGGCGGGCTTAACAGCGATCTACTCTGATTGGCTAATGACAAACAGCCTAGTATAATACATTTTAACACTATATTAGAGCCAGTGTAGTAGTCAGGAGCTATTTTGAGGTCATTGTGTTCCATTAAATTATTCATGTACAACCTGATTCCAAAAAAGTTGACACTGTACAAATTGTGAATAAAAAACAGAATGCAATGATGTGGAAGATTCAAAATTCAATATTTTATTCAGAATACAACATAGATGACATATCAATTGTTTAAACTGAGAAAATGTATCATTTTAAGGGAAAAATAAAGTTGATTTTAAATTTCATGGCATCAACAAATCTCAAAAAAGTTGGGACAAGGCCAAGTTTACCACTGTGTGGCATCCCCTCTACTTTTTATAACAGTCTGCAAACATCTGGGGACTGAGGAAACAAGTTGCTCAAGTTTAGGAATAGGAATGTTGTCCATTCTTGTCTAATACAGGCTTCTAATTGCTCAACTGTCTTAGGTCTTCTTTATCACATCTTCCTCTTTATGATGTGCCAAATATTTTCTATGGGTGAAAGATCTAGACTGCAAGCTGGCTATTTCAGTACCCGGATCCTTCTACGCAGCCATGATGTTGTAATTGATGCAGTATGTGGTCTGGCATTGTCATGTTGGAAAATGCAAGGTCTTCCCTGAAAGAGACGACGTCTGGATGGGAGCATATGTTGTTATAAAACTTGAATATACCTTTCAGCATGATGGTGCCTTTCCAGATGTGTAAGATGCCCATGCCACACGCACTCATGCAACCCCATACCATAAGAGATGCAGGCTTCTGAACGGAGCGCTGATAACAACTTGGGTTGTCCTTGTCCTCTTTAGTCCGGATGACATGGCGTCCCAATTTTCCAAAAAGAACTTAAAATTTTGATTAGTCTGACCACAGAACAGTTTTCCACTATGCCACAGTCCATTTTAAATGAGCCTCGGCCCAGAGAAAACGCCTGCGCTTCTGGATCATGTTTAGATATGGCTTCTTTTTTGATCTATAGCGTTTTAGCCGGCAACGGCGAACGGCACGGTGGATTGTGTTCACCGACAATGTCTTCTGGAAGTATTCCTGACCCCATGTTGTGATTGCCATTACAGTATCATTCCTGTATGTGATGCAGTGCCGTCTAAGGGCCCGAAGATCACGGGCATCCAGTATGGTTTTCCGGCCTTGACCCTTACGCACAGAGATTGTTCCAGATTCTCTGAATCTTTGGAAGATATTATGCACTGTAGATGATGATAAATTCAAACTCTTTGCAATTTTTATCTGAGAAACTCCACTATTTTTCGCCGCAGCATTGAGGAATTGGTGATCCTCTGCCCATCTTGACTTCTGAAAGACACTGCCACTCTGAGAGGCTCTTTTATACCAATCATGTTGCCAATTGACCTAATAAAAAATTGGTCCTCCAGCTGTTCCTTATAAGTACATTTAACTTTTCCAGCCTCTTATTGCTACCTGTCCCAACTTTTTGGAATGTGTAGCTCTCATGAAATCCAAAATGAGCCAATATTTGGCATGACATTTCAAAATGTCTCACTTTCAACATTTGATATGTTATAGATATTCTATTGTGAATAAAATATAAGTTTATGAGATTTGTAAGTTATTCCATTCCTTTTTTACTCACAATTTGTACAGTGTCCCAACTTTTTTGGAATTGGGTTTGTAATAAAAATAATGTAACATATGGTGCTGTATTAAGCAGTATATGAAAAGTGTTTCTGTTGCTCATGAAAACATTTCTGAAGCGTCTATTTGGCATTTAATTTGCTTCATCTGTGATAAACACCATGAGAGCGTCACTACCGGGACTCCGGGAGCAGAAAGTGTCCGACTTGACATCTCCGCTTTTAATTCCACCCCGACTGCAAGCGGCGATTCACAGCCGGTGGCAGGCCAGTGTAGTTCATCTGGGACAAGCCGAATCCATCTTGATGAATGAAGCAGAAGAGTGTAAACGGGTGAACTCTGACCAATAAGAGGACAGCTTTACTCACATGACTTGCATGAACACAGTTTGGTACATTTTTCAATGTTGCCTTGTGAAAGCGAACCGAACCAAGAAGAAAATGCAACATTGTAACAAATTCCTGTTTCGGAACAAAGCAAACAATCTACAGGTCCGAAAACACGAGTGTGCATCGGCGGACAGTAATACTGTAAAGTAATAATAGACCATTAGAAATAAATTAAAATAAAGAAGCGGGCCAAATCAAAAGAGAAAGTCACGGGCCTCACGGCCAATGTATTCATTGGTCCTGATGTTGCACCTTATTGCACGTGATGAAAATGATTAAAAACTACCACGCCTACCACGATTTGAATGGTTTTCACTTTCTTTAGCTAGGCAAACTTTTTTCTTTTTTTATTGTTTTTTTTTTTCTTTTTTTTTTTGTTTCTTTTTTTTTTCTTTTTTTTTTCATTTAATTTGTTTTTTTTTCTTTTATTTTTTTTTTTTTTTTTTGTTTTTTTTTTTTTTTTTTTTTTTTTCTTTTTTATTTTTTTCTAGTTTTGTTTTTTTTTTTTTTTATTTTTTTTTTCAATTGGTTTTTTTTTATTTCTGTTTGCATAGTTTCGCTTTCCTTCCTGAACATTCTTTTAGTGAAGAACAGCCTGTGTCTTCATTCTATCATCATCTCTAACAGTTTGGGGCTTGTCCTAAGAAATCTCTGCCTGTAGACCAAAAGGAGGGGTGCCAAAACCACAGGTAAGTTTTTCTCTATTTTTTCTGTTGGTTGGGGTGCTTTCTTTGTTATATTTGCACTCGTTTCATTGTTGTATTTAAATTCATTGAAAATGTACAATCTAAAAAAGGGAGTTGTTTCCAACTCAAAATGATGGTTTGTTCAACACACTATTGTGTAATAATAATCGAGCCTAGTTTAATTTAAACCCAACAGTTGGCTCTGTCCATATTTTACCCTAAAAACAACTCAGCATTTTTAAGAGTGTTTATTCAGGTAAACAGATCTACGACCCTGATGCACAGCTGATCTTTTTGTGGTGTGTTTGGTAGTGGTTCAGCAGACTGTAGATGATCCGTTATCCGTACGCACCGCGCATGTAAAAAGTAGTTGAGGTCTAAATCGACCACAGTGCAACAAATCACAGTACACGACCATGCCAAAAAAAATAAAGCTTTCATGAAGATTCATCAAGATGATTTATCGTGAAGATGAGGAAATAAGCTAAGAAGTACGCTAACGTAAAGTTGAGTATATTTTGAGCATTTGAGTTTTTTTTTTTTTAAAGACCAAATGTCTTTTAACACCTGCCTCTTTTCAGGAATAAAGAGTAACTCTTTTAATTTTGTCATCAGAACATCCCGAACACCCTGTGTCTGTGCTTTTGACTAGTCTAGTTTCACTTTCTTTTTGCATGGCATGGAAACCCCTACAGGATAAAGATGAAATGAGGTGATTGTAAAACACGTGTTTTCCCTCCTCCCAGATACCAGCATCACTGTGCATCAGGAGTAAAGTAGATTGAGTTTGGGTATTATTATAACAAACGTGTACTTTGCATTACATGCATTACATTCTAAGTAATATTCAATTTCAATGTTATTAAACTGGTGCATTCACTAACACACTGTTTTACAGGATTAGACTTGGCTCTTGAAATGGGTGGAGAACTGGAAAACAGTGGATAAGCTTGTGGGCTGGTTCAAAGACATGGAACAATTACAGGCACCAGGTATGTGGCCTAGAGACTTGACAGGATTTGTGTCATTCTGTTTATTTTTCTGTGGTATGTGCTTCTCGTGAATAAAAGCCATGATCTTACAGGGTTTTCTAGCACATTGCTCCATGAGCTACAGTTTGTAAAGAAAAGTCTCCATTTCAGGACGATGGGTCACGGCATCAGATAGTACATCAGACGGGATTTCTGACGAGAAGATCGTGGTGATTGCTGTATGATGGACATTGCTTCTAATAAGAAGTAAGAGACTTCTGCTGATTTGAAAGTCATGTGAAACAAGGCTGATGTACGTTGTAGCAGATGTAAACACAGCGTTCACATAGATCTTTCCAGGTCATGCTGTACCATTAAAAAGCATCCCTAATTAATATTATATCCAAATGTTTATCACCACGTTAGATGGGAATACAAGTGTTTCGCAGAAATAATGCCCCACATAATGTTTAATCTGCCTCTAAAGAAACCCTTATCCTGGAAACATCATCAATAAACCAAACGGACCAAACGTATATCCAGGGGTTCCAAAAGACTACACTGGAAAGGTAATGTTCTTTTTTGTCAAAGACGAATGAAGATGTTTTGATCCTATATCTGAGCACAACACTGACTGTCTTACAGGATGTAACACCTGAAAACTTCCTGGCTGCTCTCAAAGGAGACAGACGAGCTGTGAAAAAGAAAAATCCAAAAGTCATTACAAGGTTTGTCTTATTAGTCAATTACAGTTTTTATACAAATAAGGATAAGGACGGAAGATAATGATATTGTTTAATTTTAAATGGTAATTAAATATATAAATGTTATCTTTTTTGTGTCTCACAGTGGAGGAAATGACACAATATTCATCTATCTGTCAGATCATGGAGGTTCAAGCAAGTTTAGTTTCCTAACAGCACTGTAAAGTTTGTTACCTTAAAAACGAACGTGTATACAGTATTTATTACAGTTTTATCAGTTCACTATAGTTAATACTACAGTATGCTGTAGCATTCATTAAAGTGTTGTAAATACTATAATATATACAATATAATACACTTTACTATAGTATGGTTAAAAAACACTATAGTATTTACTATAAATTACTATAATATTTTTTTCATGTGGGGGTATTGACTTTTTCGTGTCTGTTGTTATGCTGTATTTGAGTTCATCAGACGTGACTCGATTATAAATCAGGATTTTGTGCATGGATTACTCTGAGAGGGAGAGCTGGGGAGTCTAAAGGGCCGCATTTCAGATTCATATTCATCCCGTTGTTCTGACAACAGAAACAGTAAAATATGTAAATTAAAACCGTTTATTGAGAATTTGGATGCATGTATTAAAATACAGTCTGGACAGAGAAGGCAAACAACATGTAAAAGGTCAATATGACCACAGTGGACGTAGAATGGAATTAGCGCATGACGTCATCTAGCAACATTCGCAACTTTCAAGCTGCTTTTTAGTACTTTCACATGAAAGGAAAAAGAAGTCGGCAACATGGCGTCTCCTGATCTACTGAACTGTAGTAACTGCAAAAACAATGGCATACATGGATAATGATTGATAAAACTATGTTTTTACTAGCGGACAGCTACAGTGAATACTGTAACATTTGTTAAAGTTACTTACTTTATGATGTTGTGTCCTAAAATGCATTGAAGACTCGAATGCACCGTTTGTGATTGTTCATTCGCGCCCGCGAGCATACGCGTGTGAAGTGCAGACGCAGCTGCGGGAGAGGCTACTTTTACACTGTTGCCACGGGCTATAATGCAAGTTAGCGGTTCTAAATTCACATTAAACCACAGCTTCATGGGTTTTGTGCTGGTATTGGTATATTTTGCATGCTAGTGATAGGAATCGATCCCTTGACGTGATTGGTTATTGGATTGTGATGTAGCAAACCGAGGGCTGTTTCAAACCGCATTTCTGTGACTGCCCTTGGGAAACTACAGTTTTAAGGAGAAAAATACTCAGCAATGGTGTTGATTACTGGATTGGCACATGGTTTGTCTAAAAGCATATGAAAAACACCACATAGACAAATAAACAACATAAAAACATGATTTTCACCACAGGGGGACTTTGCAATAAAACAGGTACAGTATGAAACCCTTATATTGGTGATCTTAATTCAGTCCTTTTCCTGCAGCTGTATGCCCATGATCTCATTGAAAAACAAAAAACAAAATCAACGGCGAATGGCCAGAAATAACAATCTCAAAGGGTAAATACAAACATTTATATACACCCAATTAAAAAATAGTCTGGATATTTTATGGGCTCTTGTCCCAGATACGCAGAGGAGAAAAAGCACCGAGTACTTTAAGTGGTATCGTACTTTTCTTATCTGTAATCTGTTGCCCATTTAAATATAATTCAGTAAACAGTACTTTTTACTTGAGATCCAAAAGTACTATGATTTTAAGACCAACTCGGAATTTGGAATATTCATCTTAAGAACAAAGCGAGGCATGCATATTTTACACGAACGGTGCCACGGGTCATGGAATGACTTTTCCATTAAAGGCAATATTTATATAGAGTATGGGTGACCGGAGGGTGACATGTGCGGTTCACTTAGTAGAGATGAACTGTGGGAACGTGATATATGATACGAGTTTAATGCGTTAACAAACCTGCGTGACCATAGCAACCGGGGATTATCAGAGATGGATTAATTAATATTTAATTTTGAATTAAGAAATTATTATATTAATTAATATAGAAATTATTACATTATTAAATTATTATATTAACCATAGGCCTTGGCTACCGGACTGTATTATGTGCGATAGTCAGCATTCAAATGAAGTTTATCATGAGTAAATGTTACATAAAGTGCATAATATATAATAGGCCTACAAGAAAACATTTTTATCCATCCTATACAGTCTTGTAAGTCCATTAACTGATTGTCTTTTCCCTGTAATATTTGTATATTATTATTATACTATTATTATTGGTTATATTTTTATATTCATTTATATTAATTTTCCCCTTCATTTCGATCTCTTTACTAACGTTATGAATACTTTTGTAAATAATAGCCTACTGTAAATTATCTACATGCCAATAAAGCTTTGATTTTGCAGACTGGAATTTTTGCTGGAATGCAGTTTAAATTTAACATACATTTCATTTTATTTCAGCTAATAAATAGACCATAATTATAAATACTATAGTGTTTCATTGAGGAATTAATCATTCACATAGTTTCATTTGTAAATGAAAAAACAACACGCTCATTTATCATCACACATGGGCATAAATACAATAATAAAGTCAAGACTTTATTGGACAAAATTGTCAGGCGTTCACAGTATGTGCTAATATATGGAAGCGAGAAAATCCTCGATACTATACAAAAACGTTATAAGGGATAAGTTCACCCAAAAATGAAAATGTGTGTCATCATTTACTCACAGGGCATCAAGAATGTAGGTGGACTTTGTTTCTTCAGTAGAAAACAAACGAAGATTTTTAACTCAAACCGTTGCAATCTGTCAGTCTTATGATGGAAGTGGATGGGAATCATGGCTTGGAGAGTCAAAAAAAACATACACAAACAAAACCAAAATAAACCCTGCGGCTCGTGACGACACAATGATGTCCTAAGACACAAAATGATCGGTCTGTGCAAGAAACTGAACAATATTTATATAGTTTTTGAGCTCGATTCGCTTCACAACAGCGTGCGCGTGAGGCATGTACGTGATTGGCATAGTGACATAGATATATATAAGTAGATGACCGTGGCAAGCAGGATAACATCACATTTTCATTTTTGGGGGACCTATCCCTTTAACAGGGAAAGCGATACACAAAATTGAAAGGAGAAATATAAGGCATATGAGAACAATAAATATAAAAAATATAGCCTAATAAGTTAATAATAATAATATACAGTGTAAATTACTATTAATGTATAAATAATGTTTTATCTGATAATCTTGATCTCTGATAAATATATGCTATGCAGGTTGTTACGCATAAACTCGTGGCCACAGAAAACTGTCATGCCCTCAACCATATTTCATTATTGTGATCCATATATCACGTCCACGAGTTTTATGGACGTGGCCACGACAAAAAAACTAGTTGGAATCCGAACATGTTCATCTCCCGGTCAATGTAGAAGGTAAGCCTATCAGAGGTCATAAATATAAAAAAAAAAACAGGCACCATACACCAATTGTTGTCATGACAAATTGAACACAAACTCTTTGCCCCTGAGTGCACAGTTCATTAATTGCGCTTAACAGAAATGTTCGCAATTAGTTGACATGGTCAACAGGCAATGCGATCACCTCATTATTTCCAGCTCTGGCAGCGCACAGTTCTCTTTTTGCAGATAATAAAACAAGCTAAAATCACGTACCGAGAGAGCTTATGTGTGGGAGCAAAAGGGATTGGTAATAAAATGTAGCAAAATAGAGATTGTAATAAATTGAAAATACTACAGAAAGTCAAATTTCTAAGATATCTAAACGAAGACTGTACAGCGTATTATACTTCTGAACTTATACCATTGAAAACGCAAAGTAATAAATATACTGTTCTTCCAAATGAGCTGTTATTACACCTCTCAATAGCTCTTCAAAACAGTGTTTTGTTGTTAATGTTGTGGTGCAGATGGTGATATACATGGAATCCTGTCATTCCGGATCGATGTTCACCAAACTTCCTAACGACCTTCATGGTAAGAAGGGGAATTATATTAAACTATAATGAAATGATATATTTTATATATTTACATACACTGTGTTTTCTAGTGTATGCTGTGACTGCAGCGAGAGCAGATGAGAACAGTTTTGCCTGTTATTTGGACTCTGAGAGGAAGACCTTTCTCTCTGATGAATTCTCAGCTCTTTGGATGTGCTACATGGAAGCGGTTTGTCTTAGTGTGATTTGAGTCAAATATAGAATTATGCTAACAAATAAGACTATAAATAAAAAACATTTTATTTCTCAGAATGACCTTGATAATAAAACATTCCGGGATCAGTTTAGTTATCTTCAGGAAAAGATGAGGATGTCTCACTCCCTGCGTTCTGGGGACATGGTAAAAAATACTTTACACAGCATAAATTAATAAATAAAACACTAAATTAAATTCTCGTAAATGTCACCAATACAAGGTTAGATATTAATATTTGGATGCCAATCCGTGTGTATTTCTACTTTCTAGGTTGTTCTTTTGACTTTGCTTTAGACAGGCGGAGCATTGATCAGTGTGTGGAATAACACCCCTACAGAGTTCGGGGCGAGGACAAGAGCTGAGGCGCTGCATTAACTCATTGACCTCTAACAATGGTCAAAGTGTCAATGGTTGAAGTGCCATTCAAAATCGGGAGGCATCGAATTTTAAAACAGAAATGATGACGACAAAAAACAACATCTGATCAGGAAAAACATCAAGCACTTTCATCGGTTTGTATACAGTACATCAGATATGTAAACTAACATGGCAAGCGCAGATGTTCTACCATAGCGGGTGTTACTGGATGGACAAAATCCTTAAAAAAACTTTTCATTGAAACTACTCAATTTTGGAGGTCACCTACAAGATTTCCTTGCCCCCCCAGCACAAAAATATCAAACCAAAAGATGGTTTTCAACGACAACAACATAAACAAATTTAGGGCCATAACTTCCGTTATCTTCTGCAAAGAATCAATAACAACAGAGTCCCTGTAGAGTAGAGATTATTTCTGATAACAAGCAAAAAAACAAGTAAAGACATTTAGTCTAGCAGGTTAAAAACTATGTACAGTCAGTATTATTTTGAGCTACCAGCAGAAAGAAAGGAACCGTACTTGGCTAAACCTCAAGACATTTGTAAGGTATTTGTCCTGAAATGGTTGTGTTGGTAGGACTAATTTCTCATGCATCTTATCTCAAGCCGTTGCTTCAGCCTGTATATGCAGTTATCAGATATCGAGAGAGAGAGAAAGACAGACAACACACATGCACATGTTTGCTTCATTGAGACAGAAAAGCCAAGTATCTATATTTGTTTTCTTCATATCAATCGCCTATCAGAGAAGGAAAAGCATAAAGCAGATGGGAAAAACCAAGGCGGTCTCACAGTTTGCCATAGCAAGCTTGCTGCTGGGCATGTAAAGGCCCATTTACTTTCAAGACATATTTGTGATTTAATGCCAGGACAAATTAAGCGTTGTTTGTTATTTTCGTGTTTCTAAGTGTTTTATCTTTTAACCCGCTGATGGTGGGAGCTGAATATCCTCTTAATGTTGAAGTAAAGGATGTTTGGTATCAGGATTATGTCTTTATCAGATAATACATGATCTTATCTTCCAGACAAAGCTAAAATTGAGAGACCAGTTTGAGCTATCAGTCAGTGCGTTGCACTGAGGATGCTTTGGATGAAGATTATTCTCAGATGGATAGTTACATGCATTCAAAGATGTAGCTGCGCATTTCAGGACAACCTGTGTGATGGCAGAGGGGAAAGGGAAACAACACTGCAAAGAATATTTATTATGCATGAAGATGACAAGGACTCTCTGTACCTCTAAGTATTGGCTTATGGGTATGTTCTCTCTCTGTCTGTCTAACTAACTCTGTCTCCACAGTTTCAGCTGGCACTTGTACACACGGCATAATTTGCTCACGTCTCTGTGAAGGGAGTTGAAGCAGAGAGGTGCGTCATCACAACACTAGTCAGCACGGTTAGTTCATTGTTACAGTATGCATAACTTACATTGATATTAACATGTCCTCTTGAATGCTAAATTGTTTTCTGTTACGGATTCATAGAGGTCATCAGCAGTCTCCGGGAGAAGGATGTTCCTATAAGTAATAACAAAATCCTTAAAAGAAGAGGTATGAAATTTAGATCAATCTCCTTATAATATGTGTGGAAAGATTTATTACTGAGAAAGTGCTGTAGATAATAATTTGGTAAAAGTAGAAGTTTGCAGTCTGCCATTTTTGTAAATTTAGTAATTCACATATTCTTATTCTGTGACAAATTATTTACCTGGTGATGATTTTTCTCATGCTGTTGGACATTTGGGACTTGTTGTAGCCAAACAAAAGTTCTATCTACAAAGTCAAATGGATACAGATGGAACCGTATTAATACTGTATAGATGGTGCCGTACCTTTTGTTCACTTTGGTTCTCAGAAACGAGTGTCATCTAAAACGTTGAAAACATTCAAAAAAAGAGCGATTATGTATTTCAAAGTGTTCTGTACCATGCCCAAAAATGAAAAAAAGTCTTTTATTATTTATCGCCCTCATTCCTAGACATTTCTCAAAATATCTTCCTTTGTGTTCCACAAAAGAAAGAAAGTCAGGTTTGGAACAACATGGAGGGTGAATAAATGGTGACAGAAGTTTTATTTTCGTATGTTCCTTGAAGGCACAGAAATATGACAATTCCCATAGCAGTGCATACTTGATCAGGATGTTTGGCTATGCTTCAACAAAAGGAATTACTAATAATTAAACA
>JADLZN010004050.1:0-147813 GCA_018155175.1 Sinocyclocheilus anophthalmus | reverse complement strand
GGGATGGAGTTGAGGGAGGACAGGATGGAAAAAACTGCTTGCAAAAACTCTGCAGCTGCTGTGTGAGCATCAGGGGCCACCTCTGTTCCTCTGTCCACGCAGAGACCTGAAAGTACACCATCATCGTTATTTTAAGTGATATCAAAAATAATAATAACCAAAATGTTACTAATAGCCTAACAGGGCTTAACAATATGATTGGTATATAAAGTACATATCTAAACAAAACAAACTAAATAAAACACAAGTTTGAGCTTATTACATATTGCTCGATATCTGAGCCTAGCACAGGAAATGTATGTTTTCTAAATCAATACATTGTGAAAGGTCTATTTTGAACAAAAAAAGCCAATTGACTGTCTGGACAAACACATGAAAGATGAGACCGCAGCAACAAGATGTGACTCAATGCCCTTGTCCAAATGTTGTCAGGCCTGTGGGGTTGTAGAGAACGCAGGATGGTTGTGCCTTTGGTTCAGCCCCTGTCAGTCTCGCTTCCTAGAGATGACAGGCGTTTGAATAGGCGATTGAATGCAACGCAGCATTCAATGAGCATCTTTGATAGAAAGCAGCCTGCTGTTTGCACTTTTTTGACAAATGTTGGACTGTTTTGAAATGACAGGCCTAAATTACCTGCTGTAGTAGAGCGTGCGGTTAGCTAACACTGCTTTGCTTAACAGGGATCCTGAATTCTGCTGCTGCTGAAGGACTGATGGGAATCTACTCTGCTTTCTTTAGGGTACATGTGTGAGAACACTGGTATAGATGCCATTTCACTTACAAAAAGGTGTGATATATACGGGTTGGGTGGTCCAAGTGTTTCTGTATAGTTCACTAGTAATATCAAAAGTCGCTAGTAAGGACAGTTCAACATCAGAGCTGTTTCTTTTTTTCATCAGTGGAATGAATTTTGATTGTGAAGAAATCGATTCATATCAGGACAGTATGGTTGTAGAGGGATAAATGGTTAAGGGGAAAAGGAAAGTTTTGCCGACTATGTATGTTTTGTTAGTGTGTTTTGTTTTGTTTTGTTTTGTTTTGAATTAAAGTGCATTTTTAATTGTTCACAGAGCAAAAACATTTCTTTTTAGCAATAGAGTCAGAATATTTTCCATTCTCCACCATTTCCATAGGGGTTGTGTAAAACCATACATTTTCAGTGTAAGAGTTTACTTTTTTTTTTTTTTGTCAGCTTACAACAAAAACATCAAACTTTTTTGGGTTCAAACACTTAAATTAAATATGGTTTTAAGGAACAGTCAAAAGACTATAACATGCGTAATACCAAAACCTTTCCTCCTTCTTCTAATTCAAAAAGTATTATTTGTTATTTTCACATATGCTATCAAATTGATCACACCATGAGATAAAGTGCAATTATTAAAAATATATATACACATTAAAATACAAAAATAACTCTCAATATTCAGAAAAAAACTCCTTACATTCTCTAATAAATATTAAGACATTCATATTTTTCGGTTACAATTCATATTAATGTATGAGGGACAGTTCATTTTTAACAAGTACAAATTAATTAAATTTGTAGTAAGAATAAGTAAAAAAAGAACAAATAATATTCTATTAATTATCATAATGAACATCACATAAGATCACAAAAGTTTTGTGCCTAGTAATAATTCTATTTAAAATAATTACATCATAACAAATGTTACAATATTAACTTTTAAATAGCCTTGACAATACTTAAATGCTATTTCAAACAATTCAATGTAAAATGGATTCATTTCATGGGAATGCAGGTTCCAGTACGGTTTATCATGTCACAAATTCATTATTTGATTCCCTGTTTCCAATACATTAGAAGACAAAAAGGCATAAAAATAACTACAAACTTTTGCAACAAAACGGTGGACTTACATAAATAGCCACAAGGGGCAGTAAAGGGCCAGACAGGTTAATGACCTGCCTCTTTGCAATCATCCATTTAAGAGCCACCGGATGAACCATGATAAATGAACTGCTGGTGTTCCTCAAGGGAAGGGATTCCACAAGCCAATTCAATCCTCCGCTAACAAACCTTCGCAACCTTGACGTGTTGCCAACAAACACACCTGTTGATTTTCTACCGGGCCTCACAGATGAGTTTCCACTGGAGGCCCTTAATTGGAACAAGACATCGCAATCAGTTCCTCAAAGAATTCCACGAACAAGCTCCTATTTAGAGCACAGCTTAGCGCTAAATGCTCCCAAACTGTGCTGAGAGACAGCGACTCGAGCGAGGAACTTTAAAAGAGCTTTCTCTAACCGGCAGACAACCAAGCCACCGCGTTTCTTCTTAATTAGCCAGGCTGCGGCCAGGCAGTGTTGATTTACAGCGACGTGATTCCCACACCAAAGCTCTCAGCCGAGCTTGGTTATTAATGAGCTCCGCCATAATGTGAATTAATGTGCAAGCACAAAACAGCCTTTAAAGGTTAGACTTTTCAGAGTGGAAGGAAGAAAGAGGAAAATCTTTAAAGGTCATTCACTTTGCTCTCACATGAGTGTTTATTACTGAGCTCTATTGATTCAGAAATGATGAGGAGGGTGATGAGTGCGATGATGAGTGAGTAAAACGATATTCTCACAACAGTCCGGATGAATCTCTGACGCGCCTGAGGACGAAAGACGCTAAATCCAGGCGGATCTGTCTTACTTCGCAAAATCAGAAGTATCAAATGTGTCTGATTGGGATGAGCCTCTCAAGACCTCAGCTAGCATTTAACTTGTTAGCAAATTCAACAGAATGTAATTTCAAATTTTAGACAAGCAATTAGTCATTTCTATGGCGTATTTTGCGAGAATGAAAGGACTCGTTCCTCTGCGCAGGTGTTGGGCGACTCGAACGATGTTGTCGTCTTGTGATCAGTTCACAAGTGCACACAACAGCCTATTGAGCATAAGAGGAGACGTGCGAAAAGAAGACCCATTAAAAACAGGTGCAGGCTATTAAGAGCAGCAAGGTCACTGGGCCATCCTTACAGCTAATCAGTCTTTCCACCAATAAATTGTGCTAAATTCATTTGTGGAAACCAATGAAAGCGCTGACGTGCTTCAAACAGCGTTTCCTCGTATTTTCTCATTGCAGGCCTCTCTTCTGTTCTGTAAATGACATCAGTTTCAAACACGTGTGGAGATGAAGCAACATTTTGGCAAGCCAACTAAACTATATTTTTTTGATATTACGCCAATTTGCAGCATGCTTCATTAGAGCAATAGAAAAAAAAAAGACATCATCTGGAATCTTTGGTAAGGGTACATGTACAGTCCAAGAAGTGTGTCAGGGCTTTCAGAGTCTTACATGAGTATGAGATGATGATCTGCAGCAGGAAGCAGTCTTTGTGAAGGATGGTTTGCAGAAGTACAGCTGGATTATAACAGGGTTCAGACACCAGTAGCTCAAACAGACATAAAGAAGATCCCTCACAAGCTGGAAAATCCCTTAAAAAACATAAATAAATAAATTAAGGTCATGTCAACGTTCAAATGTTAAAAAATTAGTCTGAATTATTTATTTTTTTTACAAAGAACCATCTTGTTTACCAAGGCTGCATTTATTTGATCCAAAAATAATAATACAGTACTACTGTGAAATATTATTACAATTAGTGAAATAACTTATTATACTGATTGTTAACAAGTTTTTAAAATTACATGTTAGTTTCGTGTAATGGCATCACAATGAACTTTCAGAAAGACTTCTAATATGCTGATTTGTGGATAAAGTCTAAAGCCACATTACAGTTACAGTTGCTGTGGAAAGAATAGGTAAGGTAAAAAATGTTAGGAATCCAAGGACTTCTCTTCATTCAAATGAACATTAGAACAACAGTTCTATCACAAAGAATCCAATGTCATGTGATCCTTATTGTGCTCAACCAGATTAAACAGCACTCACACAGAAAACCATAGACCTTAGTCAGTGTAGTGCCATGTTTAATTTTTGACAGGAATGAAAACAAGACCGTGAGGGATGAAAGTACAGTGTTCAGTGGATTGTATTGTTTTACAATATGCCAGTTGTTTAGATGACAAAACATCTTCCATAAAAAAAAAAAAATCAGTAGAAAAAAAAATCCAAATTGAAAGTTGTTAGTTTTAAAACATACACGTGATCATATGATCGATGACCTTTATACAGTTGTAACAGTCAGTTTCTTACAGCCTCATTTTCAACCGTGTAAAATTCAATATGGCTTTCTAACCTGCGCTGTTTAAAGGGGTGGTTGATTGCGATTTCAATTTTTTTTAACTTTAGTTAGTGTGTAATGTTGTTGTTTGATCATAAACAACATCTGCAAAGTTACGAAGCTCAAAGTCCAATTCAAAAGGAGACATATCACCTTAAAAAATTACATGGCAGTCAAGACAGATTAATGCCTACAAAAATGGCTGGTAGGGACTACAACGAGTTACTTCCAACCCCCCCCCCCCGTTTTCGTGACATCAAAAACCCAGATAAACCCCGCCCTCGGGAAAAGGCAGCAAAGTGGGCGAGGCCATGCTGCACTGCTTTAGAAAAGAGGAAGAGAAAAATAGAGGTGCAAGTAAAAATCTATTCATATATGAATAACGATTCTGTCTTCTAACGATTCTAAAGGATTCACAAGTTTCAAAATCAATGTTCAAAAGCAGCGGCTCTCAATTCCTGTTCCTCGCGTCCCACGTGGCGCTGCATACATCTCTCTCTCATCTCCTCTCTCTCTCTCTCTCCTCCTCATAATTCACTCATCTCAGCAAGACACTGTTTACAATTAGCCACTTTTTTCATAGCTATGAGAAGCGTTAAACATGGCGTGCAGTTGCCATACTGTATTATAGCTTTAATCAGGATAAAACTGTATATTAAAAGCTAACGTAAGCAGTAGCATTTACAAATAACTGTGTATCTAAAAGTATGAGACAACAACATAAAAAAAAATATAGGCCTACCATTAAAAGCCATGCTCGCACAGATTCTGCACGATCCTCTTCAATAATATAGTCCTCTGCTGTCTCACTCGGGCTCAACTGATAAGCGAAGTTAACGACGCGATGTATTACAAGTACAACTGGAGCACATGCCAGTCTAGGAGGTAGGGCGGATTGTTATACGCGCGCTAGAGTACGGTTTAAGCCAATCACAACACACATGGGCTAGGCTAACCAATCAGCATGCCCTCGCCTATTTCTGAGGCGGGCTTCATAAAAACAGGAACGACTCAAGGCCCGTTATCCATAGACGGTCACAGAGCTGTGTGGAATAAAGTTAAATTATGTGAAAAATAATGCGTTTATTTTTTTTTTAACTAACCATTAACACATGTTAGACTGCACCCTGTAAACACAATCAAGCCTAGAAAAAAAAACATTGAACCGCCCCTTTAAAGGCCAATACTGCAATAACCTTAACTAAACCACACTAGATAAAAAAAAAGCAAACGCTGGTTTGGTCAAAAAAAAAAGTAAAATAATAATAAGTAAAAAAATCCATTACTACTACTAACTAATAATAATCATAAGTAATGAAATACATTGTTTTTGTGGTAAAGGCAGAGACGGACTGTGGAGTAATGATTTAATATTCAGTATTAAGTATTGTGCTGTCAATCGATTAATCGATCACCAAATAAAAGTATTGTGTTTGCATAAATAATGTATGCGTGCTGTGTATATTTCAGTATATAAAATACCACACACATGCATTATAAAAGTCGAAAATAGGTATGTTTATATAATTAAATATATTTATTTACTGCATATAATTATATGAAATAATATAGACATGTTGTGTTTAGAATAGAAGAGGGAAGAAGAGGAGAAAAGAGCAAAAGCAATATATGGTAAATATTTTCAAAATCATATACTGTTGTGTTGTGTATTTATCTATCCATATAATAAATAGAACACTCAAATATATTATGCAAACAAAACTTTTATGTTTGGATGCGAGTATCGTGATTAATCTTTTGACAGCATTATATTATATATAATATATATTAAAGTGTGGTCACATTAGTGAATTTTCGATGAAATTCTGTGGCCAAAAAAGCAGCTCTTTGTCCATTATCAATGGAAGCAATGTATGAAATACAGCTCATACAGAGGTCACTTTCAAAACAAGCAGTTTCTGTTGGTCATCACGACAAATATGGTGACCAACAAAAATATAGGTAAACCCGATGTGAAATCCATCTAAGGAGAAATACTTCTCCTGCATGTGAATTTCCTAATTGTGTGGATTACTATTGTATAAATGGATTCTGTCACGATACCTGTCAGAACAACAGCAAATGTAGATGCCGCACCATTAATCAGCCACATAATAAATTCTAAACAAATTTATAAGCAAAAAAGTCCATAGTTCATACGTTACAATAGTGAATTGTTTGGTAGGTCTTTTATGCAGATTAACTGTCTAAAAGGGTCAAGAAACATGCCCGGAATAAAAGTAAATTAATAAATAAATAAATTTATGTCATTGCCCCTGATCCCATG
The DNA here is from genome assembly GCA_018155175.1 of Sinocyclocheilus anophthalmus. NCBI lineage: Eukaryota > Metazoa > Chordata > Actinopteri > Cypriniformes > Cyprinidae > Sinocyclocheilus > Sinocyclocheilus anophthalmus. The sequence continues at coordinate 141,333 of JADLZN010004050.1, read as the reverse complement.
GACTGTCATGCAAAAAAAAACAAAAAAAACAGCACTAATTATCATTATTTATTTCTGAGCTTGGGTGAAAAGCAAACGTGAAATTCATAAAGACACAAAAAATGAGGCAGGGTGAGTTCTGCTACATAACAGGGGAACATTAGGCTTTAGTTAAGCAACAGCTTTGTCATGTCAAAGGGCCAGTAATCCACCCGATATCCCACTTTAACGGTCCTGATAAATCTGTAAGCTACACCATGAGGTCAGGTTTCACTGTATCTTGATCTTACACTCGTGTAACTAAAAAAAAAAAGTATCCTTCTTGTGCATAACGCTCCCTGATTTATTGATATTTCTTGTCTCTTTTATTACTTTTTTATTTAATAATCCACACTGTCAGTTGGTTGGAGTGTTTGAGTGAGGAGAAGAGTTTGATTTTGGTGTCTGGCCTCTTAGCTCTGGTGGGGCCCTCACTGTGAGACCCTCAGGGAGTCTTGAACACAGCGAGGCTAAATAAATAAATAAAAATGGAGCAGGCAATAAAAATGCACTAATTTAAATCCCTGCGACTTCATGGAAACGGAGCCGGTGGGGCTGACGAGCGGTGATTTGTGTAAGCGGGACACGCGATGATATCCCGCTGGAGTGGGAGTCTGGAGCTGTGCTGGGGGGCTGGAGGAGGGTGATGTGAGATGTGCCTGACATTCTGCCTGGCTTCACAGTCCTCCTACAGGCTCCGTTTCAGCCTTTCACACCCGGACTGAAGACCTGTAGTGCATGTCAGCATAAACAGCATGACTAACTATGGCATCTGCATCTGGCCTGCATTAGGGCCGTGAGTCTGGGGGTCTGGTGGCTGCAGTAATGCATTAACTGTGTTTGTGCGCATCTAACACATGAACGAAAACTGAAAGGCTGTGCTAGCCTCATTTGGGTGAGCTGCAACAACTCACTATATTGTGTGAGTTATGTGTTTTTCTTGTAATAAAACTTAAAAATGGGCTTGGTAAGTCTTACGCAGACTTGGTAATGTATTTTTTTTTTAAATATAATGTTACATTATGTAGTAAACAGATTGGAACACTTTTTGAAGGTGACATTACATTTTATATAAAAAAAGCAATAGTAGTGATATTTTTTTGTATTCTTCTTGATATTATTACTATTTATTTAATTTGTCTACTGTCAAACATAAAACAAAAACTCTCACAAAAGCACACAAAGTAACTAACATGTCAATTTCAGTGAATGTGTCAATTTCAATGAAATGTACTTTTAACAGTAACATTTTCAAAAAAAATGCTTTGTGCTATAATTTATTTATTTTGAGGTTTATTAATTGCATACTATTTAGACAACTAAAGTTCTCTAAGATGCTTTATTAATTTATGAACGTAACTGGATAATTATTCAGAAATGACTATGGTACCTATTATCTTAAAGTTTCAAAAAAGACATATGTGTCCAGCTCAGTAGTTGTTATATTTAAAAATATATTTGATTGAAATCATCATTACCGGGAAAAATACATTTAGAAATGACAGAAGAACCACACAGTATGTTCATATTAGGGGTGTAACGGTTCACAAAATTCATGGTTCGGTTCGATACGACACAGTGGTGTCACGGTTCGGTACATTTTCGTACTGGAGAAGTGGGGGATGGTTAATCGTACGTCGCAATGTTGGAAATATTTCTGTTTTAAACCGTGAAGGCAAGCCAATGGATATCACTCAAGCAATGTGCAAACTTTGCGCAAGAGTTGTGGCGGTGAGCGTCTTAATCTCAGTCAATTCACTATACAGAAAGTGAAAGTAAAAACTAATGCCGGGGGCCGTGGGGTTTTTAAAAAATGACGGAGCTTTCGGCATCTGACGCCACATATTCTCTCAGAGACAACTAGAGACAAATCTACTTCAACATATGCTGATAACGGTTTTCATTTATTCCCTTAATATTTCTCTTGTGGACCATACATAGTGAAAAAAAATGAGAAGAAACTTATTTCATATATTTTTATTGATTATTTTAATTATAGGCCTATAATTCATTGTATAATAGACCTGTTTTAAAATACCTTTTTTTGGGGAGTAAATAGCCTAATCTTTTGTTATCCTCGCATCAGTTATGCGGTAATTATTGTGGGGCAAATTCCTTGTAATTTTAATTTAATAATAAAAGTAACTTAATAATAATAAAAATAGGCCTAATAAAAATATGAATGTAACAGGCCTACAATAATTGGAAATTCCAAATCATCTCCAAATGTTTTTGACAATATCTCTGGCTATCGTCGATACAAGATTGTCTTTTGACGCACCCCAGCAAGGGGAGGCTATTGCGGGTCCGCTGGGCAGACAGCACGTTACCTGTTACGTCATTTGGGCTGCCTTGAGTGCAGTGGCACCGAGAACATTATATTTCACACACTTTAAGCTCTTTTATTTTCCAAATGTAATAGGATTATTCCAACATATCGTTTGGTTTGTAATGCGTACCGAACCGAAAGCCTCGTACCGAACGCTTCAGTGCGAATACGTGTACCGTGACACCCCCATTTCATATGCAATATTGCAGTAAAATTTTTGTTTTGAAAAAAAAAACAATTCTTTCATTTAGCAAGGATAACTAAAATGTATTAAAAGTGAAATTAAGGATTTTACATTGTTATAAAAATGTATAGACAGATAAGACCGATAGAAACCTTTATAATAAGAAATATTTGAGTAACAAATCAGCATATTAGAATGATTCATGTGAATCATATGACACTGAAGACTAGAGTAATGACTGCTGAAAATTGCAGCTTTACCATCAAAAGAATAAATTGTAAAAGATCATATTAATAATATTTAATAATAATATTACTCTTTTTGCTGCATTTTTGATCAAATAAATGCAGCCCTGGCGAAGCTAAAGACATATTAAACAAACAATCTTTTTTTTTTTTTTTATTTCTCCCCGACCCCAATTTTAAATGGAGTGTATTCAACTATACAACATCTCGGGGAAATGGCTTTAATGAGTTAACGCTACTGACTAGGCCTGAAACACTTTTATTTGTTAGCTTATCAAGTCAATCACCTTTATTTATATAGTGCTTTTACAATACAGATTGTTTTAAAGCAGCCTCACAGTAATTACCCAGGAAAATGTGTTGGTAGTAATGCAAAGGCCAACATGTAAAGACGAATTTCAGTTTACGTCATTCCTCATTGATTCAGTGATGTCTCGGCCAGCTCAGTTCGTTCGAAATAGTACATGTGCAATCTAAGTGCCATCAGTACCTCAGCAGCTCCTCTGTGAACAGTTTTGGGTTGATAACACTCAGCCACTTTGTTTCATGACTGGTCACTCCCTCTGGAAACTTTGGAGTTCTGCTGCCTCCTCCACCACAGCCTCCTTGAAAAACCCTAGAGAATAAAAATAAATATATAAATATACAGAGAGAGGGGACCACATTTTGACCAACGTACTAATCTTGCCTCTTTAAGTCACAATAATGTTTCTTCTGACTCATGTTACCTGTGCAGCTCTGCTAGAGGTGATGTGAGGACGATCAGTACGGTCAGTAGCTGGTTACACAGGCTGTGTATGGACCACATCCAAGATCCACGGGCTGCATCAGGCCTTAGCAACTCCTCCACAGAGTCACACACACTCCACATCAGATGCTCCACGCACAGCAGAATAGCTGTAATATCAATCCTGGAGGAGCCAATGAGACCCCACATATTAGGAATAACTCAGCTGCACTGTCACACTGTACCCTAACCAACATTTTCTAGCAAGAAGTCAAATGTGTTTCTGTCTAATATGTGCTATTTGATAGAGCTACACTATATGGGCATGTTTGCTTGTTGATCATTTATTTTTGGATATTAATAGGAAGATTTCTTTGGCCGATTGCCTACTTAATGCTGAAACATACAGTATACTAACCCATAACATTACCCTCAATATAGGGCTGGCAGCACATTCTGATAGACAGCATTACTGTTTTTTTTGTGATCATAAATTTAGTGACTCATAAATTGTATTATGATATATTAATTCAGCACCTTCTATCTAAAATCACCCTCTAAAAACTGAATTTTTCAGGACTGGCTAATGCACATGCAGGTTCTAGAGTAAACAAACAAGTGATGCCTCTGCCAAAAAGGCAACTGACTCTTTTTTTATTAAAAAGCATCGTCCATTCTGATAACCTCCATATTAAGCATTATGACTTTTCTCTTATTCATTATTTTAATTAATAGGCCATTTATGCTTCATATTGTCACTGAAACAGGCCCAATAAATACTGCTGTCATGGGTTTTGACTTACAATATGTAAAACTCAATCCAATATAGTGGAAATTTAAGTTATTTTAAAATGTAATTTAATATTGGCTAAAGATTTAGAATGTTTTTAAAGATTAATTTTATTTGAGTGTTATATGACAGCATGATGGTAAATGTGATATACAATACCATTCAAAATCTGGGGGTTGGTAAGACTGTTGGTAATTTTTTTTTGAAGAAAAAAAATATATATATTGTGAAATAATATTACAATGTAAAAAAAACTTTTTTATGTTCATTCATTTTCAAATTGCAATTTATTCATGTGATGGCAAGGCTGAATTTTTAACAGCCATTACTTCAGTGTCACATGATCTGCCAGAAATTATTCTAATATGTTGATCTGGTGATCAAGAAACATTTCTTATTAATATCAAATTTGAAAACAGTTGTGCTGCTTAATAATATTTGTGGACATTTTAATCAATAGATGCGTCTCTATATATTCATCAAAGAATCCGAAAAAATAAAAACAAAAATCTATATACAGTGGCTGTGAAAAGTTTTTTGCCCCCTTTCTGTTTTTTACATTTTTTGTATATTTGTCACACTTAAAAAATTCAGATCATCAAACAAATTGTAATATTACACAAAGATAATGCAAGTAAATGCAAAATGCAGTTTTTAAATGATGATTTATTTTATTAAGGGAAAAAAGCTGTCCAAATTTGCCTGGCCCTACGTGAAAAAGTAATTCCCCCTAAATCTAATAACTGGTTGTGCCACGCTTTGCAGCAAACAACTGCAATCAAGTGTTTGCGATAACTGGAGTCTTTCATATCTCTGTGGAGGAATTTTGGCCCACTCTTCTTTGCAGAATTTTTTAATTCAGCCACCTTGGAGGGTTTTCGAGCATGAATGGACTGTTTAAGCTTCTCAATCGGATTTAAGTCCGGACTTTGATTTGGCCACTCCAAAACCTTAATTTAGTTTTTCTTGAGCCATTCAGAGGTGGACTTGCTGGTGTGTTTGGGATCATTGTCCTGCTACATAACCCAAGTGCGCTTGAGCTTGAGGTCACAAACTGATGGCCGGACATTCTCCTTCAGAATTTTCTGATAAAGTGCAGAATTCATGGTTTCCGTCAATTATGGCAAGTCATCCAGGTCCTGAAGCTGCAAAGCATCCCCAGATCATCACACTACCACCACCACAATGTTTGACTGTTGGTATGATGCTTTTTCATAAATGCTGTTTTTGTTTACGCCACTTACGGGAACACACACCTTCCAAAAAGTTCAACTTTTGTCTCATCAGTCCACAGAATATTTGCCCAAAAGTCTTGGGGATAATCAAGATATTTTTTGGCAAATGAGAGACGAGCCTTTGTGTTCTTTTTTGGTCAGCAGTGGCTTTTGCCTTGGAACTCTCCCATGGATGCAATATTTGCCCAGTCTATTTCTTGTTGTTGAATCATGAACACTGACCTTAATTGAGGCAAGTGAAGCCTGCAGTTCTTTAGATGTTGTTCTGGGTTCTTTTATGACCTCTTGGATGAGTCGTCGTTGTGCTCTTGTAGTAATTTTGGTTGGCCGGCAACTCCAGGGAAGGTTCACCATTGTTTTCTCAATTTGTGGATAATGGCTTTGACTGTGGTTCGCTGGAGTCCCAAAGCCTTAGAAATGGCTTTATAATCCTTTCCAGACTGATACATGTCAACTGTTTTGATTCTCATCTGTTCTTGAATTTCTTTAGATCGCGGCATGATGTGTTGCTCTTTAAGCATGCTTCACTTTGTCAGACAGGTTCTAGTTAAGTGATTTCTTGATTCAACAGGTCTGGCAGTAATCAGGCCTGGGTGTGGCTAGTGAAATTTAACTCAGCTTTCTAAAATAATGTGGTTCATTGCAGTTCTTTCATGATTTAACAGAAGGGGCAATTAATTTTTCACATAGGTCCAGGCAGGTTTGGACAGCTTTTTTTGGTTCCGCTGAATAAAAATCTTCATTTAAAAACTGCATGTTGTGTTTACTTGCATTATCTTTGACTAATATTAAATTTTTTTGATGATCTGATCTTTTAAGTGTCCAATATGCAAAAAAAAAAACAGGAAAGGGCAAAAAACCTTGTCCACACACTGTAATATATATATATATATATATCATATATATATATATATATATATACACCTGTGTATATATCTATATATATTATACACTGTATATGGAATAATATAGTACATAGGACAGTAGACCTGACGTAGAGAAAGGTCCACGAGCCGGGACTTGAACTCGGGACGCCCGAAGCGCAACCGCGCTATATGTCAATATGCTGCCCACAAGGCTATCAGCACCGACATATTTCAGGATTCTTTGATGAATAGAAAGAACAGCATTTATTTGATAAACGTACAGTAGTTACCGTTACATTTGATTTTATGCAGACTTGCTGAATAAAAGTATACATTTCCTTAAAAAAAAAATCTTTATGACCCCAAACTTTTATGACTGATTTAAAAATAAGAAAATCACGATGAACATATCCAATATCAACTACAATTATATCAATCATGCATCTACTTTCAATTGCACACGTATCAGTAACTCAAACCTTAAATACATGCATGTCCAACTCAGTTCAAACCACTGAATGTGTGTACTTCTGTACAGTCTCTCAGCATCCAGAGAGGTCATGCCACCCACTTTGGTTTCCCTATCAAACTCAACTTTCATCACCTACCACCAAGTTCTGCTTTATAGCACAGAGAAAGTTCCCCTTTCACCAGATAGGAGAAAAAGAGAAGGGAGCAGAGGCAAAGCCCATCTGCTTGGCAGACCCTGAGCTCAGCCGGCACCGAAGACCTCATAACCGGGTGTCCTTGCAGCAAAGCTCATTTGCTGAAACAAAAACCGGTCCCTCCATTCATTCCTTCCCTGCGGCCCTGGGCGATCTGCTCTTTCTCATCAGTCCTGGAGTGGAGGGGAAGCGTGCTCTTGTGGCATCTTTAACCACTTTAAGTATGTGTTAATGCTACGCACAAGGCCTGGGCGGTTGGACCCGGTCTAGCATGAAAGAATCGGGCCCTCCGCCAGGCGCTGAAACAGGGCCATGTGCTAACAAAGAGAGACTGTTTTACAAATCTGGAGATCTGCTTTGACCCCCGGCATAATCACTAAAGCATTCAACACTGTCTGCTAAGCCCGAGGTTCCTGATAGTAGGTGGGCTTGTGCTTCTCAGTGCAGCAGAAATACGGTAAGATCATTCAATCAGACAGCATGGATGACTGCTCTCTGTTAGAATGTGCTTGAGTGTGACCGCTGACCACAAGATGTAGACGGGTGACTTTAACCATGCATGGCCATTTCCTGTATGACGCATCTCCACAACGTAGCAATCGAATGCACATGAATGCTACATGCTACACGAGTAATAGAGCAGTTCAAGTTGTTGGCTACAGCCAGACTCTTACAAAATCCAGAAGGTTCAAAAACTCTTTTATACTTCTTTAGGTTTGGGAATTGTGAGCCGACTGTTATGTAGAACCATCCCTATTTAGTCAAAATTGTGGAAATTGTGTGATTTTCATGACAATTCAGTTTCTCATTAATCGATATTATATAAAGGAAATGGTGTTTTCAATACATTAAAAAGTCAATGGAGACAGAAAGAAAGAAGAAAGAAAGAGAAAGAAAGAAAGACAGAGAGAGAAACGCACTTGGGATTGTTACAGTATGGGCAAAAAAGAATAAAATATAATAATAAAATCATACTTTTATAATTTACACACACACACACACAGTCGTATAGAACAAACAAACTGGGTTTAAATAAATAATATAGTAAATAAAATCATAGAACAGACAAAATGATAAGAAATGGTATTGTAGTAATATAATGGTGGAAGATCCCATTCCCTGCCCACACAATTTAAAAAGTAGCAATAGCACCAATGTAAAAACGTGGCACATTTTCAAAATATCTTCATATCTAGTACCATGATCTGGGAGAGTCTTTGTAGGAGGTCGTGCTCTGAGTACCTCTGACCTAAGACCTCCAGGGTCTCACATTCAGCACCTGGGCCAGGGGGTCCTGCCGGGCCTGCAGGGGCAACTGTCCCCAAAGGTCACCTTGCGCAGGCCTTGAGAAATAGTGGCCACATCTGGATGTAGAAAGAAACCTTCACCCTGACAAAAAAAAAAAAGAATGGAGACAAAAAAAAGCATGGTAAAGATATGATGATGATATCATGGCAAATATATACAGAATATAAGAGAAAGAAAAAGACAGAAGGTCTTTTAAGACAGCCTTCCTCTAGACCCTCATGGTCATGCCACCTGCACGCTGCACCTGGACCCCTCATTACCACAGAGAGAGAGAGAGAGAGTGCACGAATGCGAAAGCTTTAAGCTTTTAATCCTTGATACTCTCACATCACTGCTCCACCTGAACACTCGATAAATACGCAGTACATACCCTAAACCTCCCGACGCACTGCACCAGTGGGTCCCTCTCGCAGTTACGCACTACATATTGTTAGAGTCCAACCTCACGTGTGACTTTATATATTGGATAAAATATCATAATTTTAACTCATAACTCATGATTTTAAAATGGAAATCACATTGTGAATTCTTGTGCACATTTGTGTATTTTTTCCTACTGCACATTATCACAATTAGGTGAACATAGAAGTGTTTTAAATTCTTCTATTATTGAAGTTTAGGCAGATGTTGCTATTTTTACCAGCAAAATAGCACATCCTTTAACATGAAAGACTGTCAATTTATTAAGAGAAGCTCCAGATGTTTCTGCAATTTTTCTTAACTATAGATCAAACAAAACAAGTTTTTCCTTGAAATATCAGTTTTATAACTTTTTCCTAAATTAGGTTTTATAGGTTTTTCCTGTGTCATTAATTTCACTTTCCATCCTGTTAGTCTTTTGCAATATCCCTTTAAATAACAAAAGCCATTGACATTATCCTCCAGAAAGTGATATCATTTTTGGCCGGGGAAAAACAGCATAAACATGAGCAAGTCTAAACAACAGATTTGATGAATTATGTGATGTTTTGTGGTATTAGCTGGTTTGTTTCACTTTAAAACAGAGGTTTTATCCTCCTGCAAGAGACCCTCTTCCAAAAATATAAAGGCAGCTATATATTTATGTATAACTTCCCAATTAAGAAACATATTCAGTTTATTATAAAATACATGTTCATATCTCGGCTTTTAAACAATGAACCCTATTTCCTGGAAGTATGTTTCTTTGTTTATATTTTTTGTCCAGTCGAGGATTATTGGTGACCCTGGGCCACAAAACCAGTGCTTAAGGGAGGTGCTGGGGTACATATTGTAGCATAGCCAAAAATACTGTCTGTGGGTCCAATTAGAGATTTTCTTTTAGCCAAAATCATATATGATATTAGTAAGATCATGGTTCCATGAAGATATTGTAAATGGCTACTTTAATATATCAAAACTTACTGTTTGCATTAGTAACATGCATTGCTAATGAACTTCATTTTGGACAACTTTAAATGTGATTTTCCCTCAATATTAGATTTTTTTGCACCTTCGATTCCAGATTTTCAAATAATCTCTCGTCCAAGAGATGTTCCTATCCTACACACAACACTACATCAATTGGAAAAGCGTATTTATTTAGGTTTCATATGATGTATAAATCTTATGACTGGTTTTTGTGGTCCAGGGTCACATATAATCCAAAATTCATTGTGTAAATAATCAAGTTTAAATTAAAAACATGTTTTAATGAAAGTTTAAGTGTATTATAAGTTATTTCTGCACTTTTATTAAAACAAATTATGACACAATACTCTTTTTTTAAAAGTTAGTGCTGCATAGGAACGAGATGACTGATCTACAAGGTCAGACTTCTGTCGCTGAAATGCTTCAGAATTTTGTGATACTGTACATGCTGAACAGCTCGAACAGAGAAGCAAGAATTAGAAACAATTCAGAAAAGGCGAAAATGATAAAAAGGACGAGAGACCCTTGTTTCCTAAGAGGCTAATTACTTTCAGGCAAAGAGGAAGCAGCATTAGGAGTTCACAGTGTGACCAAAGAGAGATTATTAACAACCATGTACTACATCTCCTAATGAGAGCTGGGACGTGGTCCACCAGTGAGCCAGGGCTAAGTCAGCCATAGAAAGAGACACACAGGGCCATGACCACACGTCCGGACCCAGGGATTTAGTGCTAGTGACTGGGCCTCTGGAAGCGCTTGGCCCTTCGGCATTTGCTCAAGAGGAAGTGAAATGGAAGGGTGAATGGAAGAAGGCAAAAGAGAGGTGGGGGAAGAGGGGATACAGGTCAACAGAGGAGCAGACTCGCAGAGCCAGCCGCACACCTGCACACAGCAGGCCAGTCTGCCCCACAGCCCCGCAACGGGCGGATGTGTGCGTATATATCCGTGAGAGAGCGTATGTGTGCGCGGTTATCTTAATGGAGGTAAGGTTAGGGCTACACTCTTCAACACACAGACGGTTGAGTCTAACGCTGCCTCAGGGCACCACAAGCCCCATTGAAATGACTAGAGGAAGGGTCATTATGAGAATGATAAAGCTAGAAAATCTTTATAACTAGCAATACACCCAAGATTATTTTTCTGATTAATATCCTTATGCTATTTCAGATAATATCCATCGCTTCTTTATTTGGTCTTAAAATGTGGATCTTGTTTTTAATTTTTAATAAAGTAATATGTAATCTTCTTTAAATTATCACCAACTGCAGCCAAATTCATATCAATGCTTACAGCAAAAAGTACTAAATATACATCTATATTTTATATACAGCAGGGAAAATAAGTAGTGAACCCGCCACCATTCTTTCGCCAGTTATATATTTGTAAAAAAAGCGGGTTCTGTTGACCTGACATTTTCACACAACAGCTGGGACTCGAACTAACAACCCAAGTAACCCATACATACAAATTAAACAAAACAAATAAGTTCAGAAATGAAGTTATGTGTATTGTCACGGCCAGCTCGTTCCCGACCATAACATAAAGATGATCACACATACAAACGAATAGTTCAGTAGCAAGATTATTTATTTAAAAGAAAAAACGGCTGATTACAAAAACAAAGAAAAACACCAAAGTCTAGGGATCGAAGTAAATATAAACGAAAACAATAATCCAATGGGGTAAAGAACATTGACAAAAGAAAAGAAAACCCAACAAAAAGAGTCGGAGCAAAAGACTTCTCTGGAGAACGACGTTCCACCAGAGGATGTGGATTGAGCAGATCAGGAAGGGACATCTTTTATACTCTCCGCCCATAACGTCTCTAATTAGCAGTGACAACACACGTTGATGCTACACTGCCCCCAGCAGGCAGAAAAGGAAAAGACAGAGTCGTCACAGTATTAAAATGGAATGAGACAGGGAAAAAGTATTGAACTACTGAAATTTATTTAATACTTCGTACAAAAGCCTTTATTGGTAATGACAGCTTCAAGACGCATGGAGAAACTAGTCGTATGCATTGCTCAAGAGTGATTTTGGCCCATGCTTCCACACAAACAGTCTTCAAATCTCGAAAGTTCTGTGGGCCTCTTCTATGAACTCTAAACTTTATTTCTTATTTTCTATTGGATTCAAGTCAAGTGATTGACTGGGTCATTCTAGCAGCTTTATTTTCTTTCTCTGAAATCAACTGAGAGTTTCCTTGGCTGTTTGGGATCATTGTCTTGCTGAAATGTCCACCCTTGTTTCATCTTCATCATCCTGGTACTGTAGGTGTTGGGACTGAACCAGCTAATATTAATTTCTGCTGACTAGGGGCAGGATTGCTTTCTATTTACTGATAGATTTCAGCTTCCAATTTATACATGCGCACAAATTTCATAATTTACCCATTATTTGTTTATATATTTATTTTATATCTAAAACATTTTAATAATAAATTTTATTAAAATCTTCATTTAATTTAAATTTCATTAAATTAAATAATTTGTGGATGATGATGCAAACAAACAAACTGTTGAATGAAACTTGTGATTAAAAATGTTGATTAAAATAGACAGTTTAAATGAAATAAGACAAATTAATTAAGCTACAAATTCCATATCTAATGTAATTAAAAATAAATAGTTTTAGTTTTAAACAGCTTTCACAAATAATCCTTTGTCTTCCACTGGTCAACAAAACAGATCCACAAACCAACCAACACCAACCAAACCACAAAATAAAACAAAAACAAACAAAAAAACAACAGTAAAACAAAAACGATCTACACCAAAACAAACCAAAACAAAAACAAAAACAAAAACAAAACAGATCCACAAAACAAAACCAAATTACAACATTCACAATGCCAAAATATATTGCTAAAAAACAAACAAACAAACAAAGCAAATCACAAATATATAGCGAAAATTCAATATATTGGCTTGCCTTGCCCTAATGTGTACTCAAAAATAAATAAATAAAAAAGGAAGGAAGGAAAGACAAGAGTGTTTTACATGAACACACACTGATTCTACTCAATTTGTCAGGCTGGCTGAGACTGGGATATTTGTGATTGGTTACAAATGCGCGCAGCATCCTCAAGCATTTTAAATAAGTGAGATGTTTTGAATGCGTTTATAAAAAATGCTCTTTAGTATGGCAGCACTGAGGCTGGATGTACACACCTGACTCCTTTTATGACAGCCTGAGAGAAGTCAACTAAATAGTCAAGGACAATGTGCAACAGCAGCATGCAAATACTTAAGAATACAATAACACAATGTATCATTTATTAACCAATGTCACAGCATTTCAATACAGATACACTTATGATTTGAATGTGAATATGTTGTGTGATTTAACCACAGCTTTGTCCTTGAGCACAGTATAGAGGTACAGGATGTTTTGTCTTCCAATAACCTAACCCAACCCTAAAGAAATGCCTTCAACAGGCTTACACGTAACATGAGCTATTATTGAAATACTGCTAGAAAAGCTACAGCCATCTGTACCTCGTAAAACGGGCTGGGGTCACTCCAGTAGTGGCTCTCGGCATCCTGTAGTATACTAGCTGCACACACATGGACGCAGTAGCTGGTCAGGTGATCGTGCAGGGCTGCCATCACATCCTGGCTTCTCTGAATGGGCAGCAGAGTTAGAGGCCTGAGGTTGGAGACATCAAAGACACAAGGTCTGGTTTAAGGCAAAAGAGGTGTAGTTTACAGGTCAAAGAGACACTAAGTGATTAATATCAGCAAATGGCTCCTATTATTACCTGTCAATCATTCAACACCTCCTTCTTCCTCCCCTAATATTTCCTCATTCCCTCTCTTCAAGTACAAGGCCACACAGACGGTCTGATACGCTTTTTTCTATATGTCTCTCTCTCTCTTTCTGTCGCTCATTCTTGGCTTTAACCTTACAAATACATAGGTGAATAGTTCTGTAAGAGCGCACCAGCTCACATACGTCTCACTCTGGTTCTTTACAATCCAATTACAGCATTTTAGTAAATCTGGCACCCATCTGACAGGCTGCCTGGCCGGGGAAACCTGGGCTTGACAAAGTGTACTATAAATCGGTGAACTTTAGCAATACTCACCCTCTCCAAACACTTTTCATTTTATGTACAAATGCACAGGTCAAACCCAAGCTGAGATATTTTATATACCGTTTTATATTCGGTATGGATTTTTATCATCCATGGAAAGATTTGGAGTTATTTATGAAATCAGGGGTACCACACCATAGAGGATCAGGCTTCATTGTCATTCCTTGCACCACATCCACTACAGAAAAAAGGTGGAAATAAGGTATAGCTTCTGAATCATTGATTAATGTACTTGAGCCAAACATTAAGATCTTCATAAATTGTGTTTATGCATTTGAAAATGCAAATACATGCAAATAAGAAACTGTATAACATAAAATGAAAAGGAAAATGTAAGATTTCACATTAATATTCTGGCTAAAAGTTTTTTTTCCCCGTCGTTTTGTCATTAGAACGAGTTTAAAATTATTAATATTGCATATAGTCGTGTAAGCTAAACTACCCTTAAATCTGAATATGCTTTGTATTTTAAACAGTAAGAATAAGATACAATTAAACCATATAGATATATATACAGTGGGTACGGAAAGTATTCAGACCCTTAAATTTTTCACTCTTTGTTATATTGCTGCCATTTGTTAAAATCATTTAAGTAATTTTTTTTTCTCATTACTGTACACACAGCACCCCATATTGACAGAAAAACACAAAATTGTTGACATTTTTGCAGATTTATTAAAAAAGAAAACTGAAATATCACATGGTCCTAATTATTCAGACCCTTTGCTCAGTATTTAGTATAAGCACCCTTTTGATCTAATACAGCCTTTTTGAGTCTTTTTGGGAAAGATGCAACAGTTTTTCACACCTGGATTTGGGGATCCCTGCCATTCCTTGCAGATCCTCTCCAGTTCTGTCAGTTTGGATGGTAAACGTTGGTGGACAGCCATTTTTAGGTCTCTCAGAGATGCTCAATTGGGTTTAAGTCAGGGCTCTGTCTGGGCCATTCGAGAACAGTCACAGAGTTGTTGTGAAGCCACTTCTTTGTTATTTTAGCTGTGTGCTTAGTGTCATTGTTTTGTTGGAAGGTAAACCTTCGGCCCATTCTGAGGTCCTGAGCACTCTGGAGAATGTTTTCGTCCAGGATATCCCTGTACTTTGGCCGCATTCATCTTTCCCTCGATTGCAACCAGTCGTCCTGTCCCTGCATCTGAAAAACACCCCCACAGCATGATGCTGCCACCACCATGCTTCACTGTTGGGATTGTATTTGACAGGTGATGAGCAGTGCCTGGTTTATTCCACACATACCGCTTCGAATTAAGGCCAAAAAGTTCTATCTTGGTCTCATCTGACCAGAGAATCTTATTTCTCACCATTCTTGGAGTCCTTCAGGTGTTTTTTTAACAAACTCAATGCGGGTTTTCATGTGTCTTGCACTGATGAGAGGCTTCCGTCGGGCCACTCTGCTATAAAGTCCCGACTGGTGGAGGGCTGCAGTGATTGGTTGACTTTCTACAACTTTCTCCCATCTCCTGACTGCATCTCTGGAGCTCAACAGTGATCTTTGGGTTCTTCTTTCCCTCTCTCACCACGGCTCTTCTCCCCCGATAGCTCAGTTCGGCCGGATGGCCAGCTCTAGGAAGGGTTCTGGTTGTCTTCCATTTAAGGATTATGGAGGCGACTGTGCTCTTAGGAACTTTAAGTGCAGCATAATTTTTTTTGTAACCTTGTCCAGATCTGTGCCTTGCCACAATTCTGTCTCTGAGCTAGCTCTTCAGGCAGTTCCTTTGACCTCGTGATTCTTATTTGCTCTGACATGCACTGTGAGCTTTAAGGTCTTATATAGACAGGTGTGTGGCTTTCCTAATCAAGTCCAATCAGTATAATCAGACACAGCTGGACTCAAATGAATGTGTAGATCCATCTCAAGGATGATCAGAAGAAATTATCACCTGAGTTAAATATATGAGTGTCATTGCAAAGGGTCTGAATACTTAGGACCAGTTTTTTTTTTTCAGTTTTTCTTTTTTAATAAATCTGGCAAAAATGTCAACAATTCTGTGTTTTCTGTCAATATGGGGTGCTGTGTGTACATTACTGAGGAAAAAAAATTAACTTAAATGATTTTAGAAATGGCTGCAATATAACAAAGAGTGAAAAATTTAAGGGGGTCTGAATACTTTTCCGTACCCACTGTATATATATATACAGTGGTACGGAAATTAAGTCCGTACCCCTGTATATATATATTCTTTAAAAAATTCTGAAAACAATCATAATATGTCTTATTTTTGCTTCCGGTTTTTTATTTATTTATTATTTTTTGCGTAATGACATTTTTGCCATCAATTTGATCTTGTTTTAAGGTCTCAGCTCTTGCTTTGGTCCCACTTTATATTAAGTGGCCATAACTACTATGTACTTACATTTAAATTACTAATTTGGTACAATGCACTTATTGTGTACTTACATGTTTTTACATTGTAATTATATATATTTTTAAATACCTGCATGTAATTACATCTGTAATTACACTGTTGACCCATCCCTTACACCTTAACCTACCCATACCACCAAACCTGTCCCTAAACTTACCATTATCCCACCTCAATAGCAGCAAAGGTTTTTTGCAATACAATATGAACACAATAGTACATTGTATTTATTTTTGATGTCAATACATAGTAGTTAAGGCAGAAGAAAGAAATTCAAACAGGTTTGGAACAAGACTAATGAGAGTAAACAATGACAGAATGTTTATTTTTGGGAGAACTATACCTTTAAGAAACTGATTTTTATGCAGTGTATTTATACTTGATCTAGCTGTAGTCTGCTGAAAACATTGTATGTTCTATAATGGACATACATGAGTTTGGTGCTTTATAGAATGAGTGTAACTCACATGCGTGTGGAGTCTCTGAGCTGGCTTTCATAGCGTGCGAGTTTCTGGTGGATGTACACACTGGTGGCCATCAGAATAGGCAGGTTCTTGAAGGGAGCTGAGGCCGGCACTTCCCCTGCCCTCTCCTCTAGTCTGGTCAGTAGGAAGGAAGTCACACGGCCACACACCTCCACGTAGCTGGAGCACACAGGCAGCAGGCTGTTCTCTCTAAATGCCTCAGCCAGAGGGTGAAAAGCATCCATCTGCTCCACAACATCTGCACAGAACTGGAAATAAAGTAAACATGTGAAGTTTCTCAAATGTGTTTTTATAGATAATCAATACTTGATAATAAATGTACCCCTCACTTAGTTCATTCTTTTGTCCTTACAATATATTACAATAATAAAAACAATTAAACATATCTAATATGCATTATTTTTGTTTATTTTACATTACGTTACGGGTCAGTTTTTCCAGGAAATGAAATGGGGAAGAGAACAGCTAGCTTGAGAAACATCATAACATAACATACTGGAGCACATAAACAACCTGTCAGGCTTCATCTCCGACACTTATGGATATATTTTTAAAGGTAAAGAACTTCTTTGGTGCAACCATACTGTTATCCACACTAGACAGGCTTCCTTACTATCATGACCATTTGGTAGAATTATTTGCAGATAGTTGTTGTGAAATAACTCTCAGGTATTCCATCCTTTCCGTCTTAAGCCAACAAAAAGCATTCAATGCTATACAGTAAGAAATTATTTATCATACAACCCTCAAACTTCCCTTTTTGAAGACCGAAATTGCATTTCAGCAGCTCACACAGCTCTACCATATGTGAACGGACTAGCATTTATTGTAACCGAATCATCCATGCCGATATGACTGTGTGAGACGTTCAGGGCCATTTTCTGATTCAAATACCTGCAGTTCCCCTCCTGTGGTGCCTGAAGAGAGAAGCAACACTTATCTCATTTTTCCACATTTGTCCTGCAGGAAACAGGGAATCGGCACTAGTATTTTCTCTTCAAAATGATTACGAAAGTGTGTGTGCCTGTTACATCTGCCTTACATTGCCTCAGGAGGCACGCAGCTTGAAAGGAAGACTCCTAAGGGTTATTGCCAAAAAGAGGCAGCCCTGGAACAGAACATACACCAAACTTCCTCCACCTATATTTCTCCTACCCTTGACAAATGAAGACATCATTGTGGATCTATCCCCATCTAGCACTTCCATTTCTCCCTTTCTCCATCCCTCCTTCCAGCCACACATGTTCAATGCAGATTAGCAGTGGCGGCAGCGAATCTGGGCATGCTGAAGAGCCAGACGCATGTGCTGGGTTCACTGTCGAATTTATATACCTATAGAAATGAGTTACGATGCCGGCCGATTCGAGAGCAGTAAAATATACGTGTGCATTGTATATATCTCCCTCCACTCCACCCTTTCCCCCTTCCACAGGGAGTTACTGTGTCCCAAGGCCTCTGCGAACATGGAGGAAAAAACCCAGCACATGTTAAATGGAAACTTTCCCAATAGCAGGTCTATCAATCAAGCACGAACAGGCAAGAGAGAGGTGACTTCATGCTTCTCCACTAAACTTCAGCATCTGCATTACACAGTCTGCAGTTTCACTATGTTCAGGCACAATAGATGCAGCACTGCAGGGTACTTATCATGATAGTAAAATTTTCCCTGTTCACAATAACAAGCTTCATTACCACGAAAAAAACACCCTCCCTTTAGCTAAAAAGTAATTATAAGAAGTTTTTGTAAATAATGATTATAGTTTGATATTAACTAGATAAAAGACAATGTGATCTCGTTTGTTTTTTTCATGTAGTTAGTACGTTTTAGTAACTATTATAAAAATACAATATTAAACTAACTAAATGTTAAATTAACATGTTTTACAAAATACTGCTGGAATTGATAAATTACGCTTTTTATAATTATCATATAATATAAATAAAATTATTACAGTTTTGCTTGTGTATACTAACCATGTCGCTATGATATTTTATTATTAAGTACATTTAATGAACGTATCATTTTAATAACTTAACTAAAAATTAAAAATAAAACAATGGCCTGCTCCATGATTATCAATTAAGTAATTACAATTCTGAGGTAATTAAATAAAAGTCAGTAAAACTAATTATCATTACATTATAATTTATACACAAATTATTATAAATGAATATATAATACTTGTGCATAAATATTCAACGAAATTAAATCCAATGAACTTCAAGTATTTCATCCAAGTAAATTTGCTTCCGTTACAACAATTACAAGTACAATAAAAAAAAACTGGAATAACAGTACTTAATAAAAAGCACTGAGGGTTTTTCTTTTGTTTTCTAATATTTTTTTATTAATATTAACATCACATACTATCATGGCAGGTCTACGGACTAATCCAAATATGTTCGAGTGCTCGGCAACGTTATCGTGGTTAATCGCAAATCGCATCCAAAGTAAAATGTTTTGTGAACATAATATATGTGTGTGTAACTGTGTATATTTATTATGCATATATAGACACACACATACAGCATATATTTAAAAAAAATATATATTTACGTGTATATATTTATATTCATATAAATTACATCATATATAAATATATTTAATATATAAAAATAACATATTTTTCTTAAATATATACATGCATGAGTTTGTATTTATACATAATAAATATACACAATACACACATATATATATATATTATACACCATATAATATACACAGTACACACACCATATATTATGTCTCTCTATGTAAATATGTACTCGTGTCACGTTGCCCAGCACTAATATTTTCACATCTGATTTCTCCTGTCTGTTCACATCACTTAAGTCCAAACAGTGTTTGCATTCATATCCCATAAAGATTTGGCACTCTGTATTGATACTAATATGATAACTGGTAACATTTTTTTACCAGTGCTGCTTTTGACATCCCAAAAGCATCCTGAGAGACCTTGCCAAACCGGAAGCCCCTACAGGCTGAACAGGTCTTGAAACAAACGGCCGACTGGACAGCGAGTCGATAACAGGCTGAGTGTTGTTGTTATAAGCTTAGCGGGAAGTGTGAGAGAGATGTGGGCGAGAATGCAAAGATTTTCCCCAATCCAAGGTGATGAGGACCCGAGAGGTGTCGGTGAGATTTATGGCTTTCTAAAGCCTGCTGCTCCGGTTCGGAGAACCCTTAACTAGAGCAGATCAAAGATATGGATTCCAATAGGACAGCCACTGCAAGGTTATTTCTCAGCAAAGCTTTAAAACATTTAAGAGCTCAACTCTGCAGCAGTCTTCTTGCACCTTTGAACAGTGCTAAATCCTTCTCCTCACACAGGGTTAAGGACGATCGTCAACACGAGGTGGTCAATAGCTGGATGGCGGTTTCAGGTTGATAAATGGTTCGCTGAAATATTATGCAGACGGGAGGTCTGGCGACTCAGAGAGTTCGAAACAAAGCATGAATGTATGAATATGAATGGATGAAATATTGATCTCTGTAAAGCATCTGGACTGACTACGTTCTGGCTAAGCAAGGCCTGGGCTAGCATAACGCTGCCTACTTATGGGCCATGGTGACATGTGTCAAAAAGAAGGGGTTTTGAGACACTCAGAGCAGCAGAGAATGCAAATAAATGCACATGCTAACCTTTGAGATGAAGGCTGCTCATTCTGAAGCACTGACCTACACGTAAATGTGTTGTACAAGTCTTGAGTGTGAACAAATTTTGACACTTGTTAGTGATGTGGTTCCTGGGGTGTCAGCAGCATGTAGCGGCATCAATGAAATGGTATGGAAATCAGATATGAACACAGACGTTCTAAATTTCATGAGCAGGGGCCATGTTGCTCAAAAGTGTATTTATTTGTTGTGGACAAAGGTTTAAAACAGCTTTGCATGCAGAGGTCAATACTAAACAATGTGTGAAAAAGTAGCAATATGAAAACCCTCAAAAAGCATTTCCTGTATAAATACACTACTGTTTAAAAGTTTGGAGTTGGTAAGATTTTTTAAGGTGTTTGAAGTCTCCTCTGTTCAATTTAAAAATAACTGGTTTCAAAGTTTAATTCATTCCTGTGCTAACACTAAATTACTCCAGTTACTTCCGTATCACATGATTCTTCAGAAATCATTCTAATATGCTGATTTGGTGCTCAAGAAACATTTCTTATTATTATCATCAATGTTGAAAACAACTGTTGCTTAATATTTTCCTGAAAACCTTGATACATTTTGTTCCAGGATTCTTTGATGAATAGGAGTTTCAGAAGAACTGCATTTATTTGAAGTAGAAATCTTTTGCAACAAGTTTTAGTCTAGTATTTACTGTATTTTTTTGATCATTTAATGCATCCTTTCTAAAAACGTAATAATTAAAGGGCGTCAGGACTGAGAAATAAAAATTCCCTTGATCTTTTGATATATAAGAGCTCATTGTTCTATAAAAACATTCTGTAAGTTTCAGAACTTAAAACTTTCTCTTTAGTCTAAAAACAACTTATATTGAAGCCAATCTGCCAAAACGACAGGTTGTGGAATGTGCCACTTTATGACGTAGTAGTGTGGCTAAACTTCGCTTCCGCCTCCTCAGAAGAAAATCAACGCCTGCTTCTACATCACTGCATGTTTAGCCCCACCCCTAATTTTGTGTAAATTAAGTGTAAAATACGAGGAGGCAAACACAGGTCTACTGTCAGTACGACTCGGTCCTTTGTTCACTTCATTTTACAGCGTATTTGTTTACAAACAAGGCACAATTCGATGTGGTATTTTCAAAAAGATTGAAACTAAAAGACAATTCTGTGCCAACTATATTGGATCCGACAGTAATGTCGCAACACACAAATGTGAGTAACTGTTTTTATTATGTGGTCACTATTGCTTTGTCTATAAAGTAGATCGTTTGATATGAGTATTTATGTGTTTTAACTTAAATAACAGCAGTGTCCATCTGTGAAGGACATAGGCTGTCAAACATACACAACTTTTAGCCAATCATAGCAGTGGGCATTTACTTCCGAGTCTACAATCCACCACGCCTATTCAAAGGAGCGTTCCAATGAGGAGGGTGAAAACAGAACAGAAAATAGCCTATGATGTTTTTTTTATATAAAATCTTGATAACATTATAAGTGACCCTCAGAGAACAGTACAAAATCTAAAAATAGGTCGAATTAAAAAAAAGGCAGTGCATGACCCCTTTCCTTCCAAACCTTCCAATGGTAGTGTACAATATGAAATGAAAATTAAAGTGTGTGTGTGTGTGTGCACACTGTAAACTTTGCTTAAGTTTCATTCAGAAATATAACCAACAAAACTTTTGTCTGTTGTGGACATCTATGTTTTTAGCAAGAAAAAAGGGCTGGTGCAGGAGGCATGCAGGGGCTGAAACACCTGCATCCTATCCCAGCTCAGAGGCTGTCCTTTGGGGCTGTAATGGCTCATCAGTCTGCCTGAGCTGCAGCGAGTGGAGCTTGTCTCAGACGGGGACCTCCGTGATGAGGGATAAAATGAGGCAAAACACTGGGCAGTAGAGCAAACCCACAGGACCAGAGAGGATCCTGGAGCCACGGTGCCTGCTCAGGACAAGCAGACATGTCATGTCACTGTGAACCAGTGGAGTATTTCAAAAGAGAAAGAAATATTTTCAAATGCATCACAAATACCTTCCCCTACAACTCTGTTCCAAAACCTAGGGAGCTGCCTTGAATTGACTTAATTCCTGAGAAGACGCATCCTAATCCATAAGATACTTACTTAAAGGTTTGCAGTACTCAGACAGAGAACAAGAAACATGAAACACAATTTATTCCGACAGAGTGTGACAATAGCATGTTTCTAAGCTTAAAGGAGTGGTTGATTGCAATTTCACTTTTTTTAACATTAGTTAGTGTGTAATGTTGTTGTTTGAGCATAAACAATATCTGCAAAGTTACGACGTTGAAAGTGACGTTGAAAGTTCAATGCAAACGGAGATATCGTCTTTTAAAATTCGGGCAGTTTAATGCCTACAAAAACGGCTCATAGGGACTACAACAGGTACTTCCCGGGTTCGTGAGGTCACAAACCCAGATAAACCCCGCCCCTGGGAACATGCAACAAAGGGGGCGAGGCCATGCTGCACTGCTTTAGAGAAGAGGAAAAGTTGTTGCCATGCCGTTAAAACTAGGGGTGCACGAAAACATCTATTTATATATGAATCACGATTCTGTCTTCTAACGATTCTAATGGCTTCACAAGTTTCAAAATGCATTTCTCTCTCTCTCTCATTCTGACAATCAAAAAACATACCATTAAGAGCCGTGCTTGCACAGGTTCTGCGCGATCCTCTTCACTAATATCCTCTGCGTCTCAATCGGGCTTAAATTGATAAGCAATATTGAGGTCCTGTGTGCTTGTTGTTACATACAACCGGAGCACATGCCGCTGAGGTGAAGGGCGGGACGATTAGGCGAGAATCTAGCGAATCACAACACACTAGGCCAAGCAAACCAAGCCCATTGTGTATTTCTGAGGGAGGGGCTTCAGACATCAGGATCAAAAAAAAACAATGATGGAGCGTTACAGAGAAGGGAAAGAGAATAAAGTTAATTAATGTGAAAAAGAATGCTTTTTTTTTTTTAAACAAAGCATTAACACGTTACAGTGCACCCCATAAACACAATCAAGCCTAGAAAAAAAGCAGTCTAAAATAAACATAAATAAACATAAACATACTCTAATAAGCATATTAAATATTAGTTGACTATTAGGTATAATTTAATTTAATTACATTTTCATTGCTACACTGATTTTTTTCTTTTTTATTGGGGTCAGTAATGCGCTTTTTGAAAGAAAATTATACTTCTATTCAGCAAAGATTACATTTTTAAATAATATATAAACCACTGATGTTACCTTGGCCACCATCATGGGAGAGTCTCTTTCTGGGCCTTGACTATGGGTAACAGGGGTAATGAGGATGTTGGCAGAGCACAATGCATGTGTGTCTTCCTCCTGCTGCAGATTTTTATTGCAAACGTCATCCAGCACCACCTTCACACAGTGAGCCATGACCTCTGCTCTCCGTGAGTCAAGCCCTGAGTAACAAGGTCTCTGAATGCCTCCTGAAGTACACCCACCCCCAAACGCCATCCCCCCTACCTTGAACACACAGCATAATATTTTGTTTTTTTTTTTGGTCCATATAGGACCTATGTTCATGGTTTTTCAAAATAGCAAACAGCCTCATGCTTACAAGATGATATTACAATGTTATAAGGTTATAATGTATTATTACAAGCAGAAAATCTATGGCCAGAGTTAGATTCTTTGCTCATTGAGGGGGGCACCTCCAATGTGCAAAGACGATGAATCTGCCATCACCTGACAATTTCCGAAATACCTGGGAAAAAAACGTATCCAAAATTTGCACGTCAATGACTAGATTTAGCCTAGGTGAAATGGAGGCGGTTTCCTTTTTTTGTTACTAGTGATTTTGTGTCCGCATATTTAGTGGTTAACAGGTTTACTGAAATCCATAACCCTGAGTTACAGCAATAAAGACAGCAATAAAAACACATTTAATACATGTCTGCATTTATTTAATTTAAGGGTTCTTTTAAATGAAAATGAAAATGGGTTTTACAATTTTACATACTTTCACTCATCGTGTTAAATAAGGGATGTTGTATCACCTCCAAAAACACCCCCCCCCCCCCCACCCCCCAACACCCCCCCCCCCCCCCCCCTGTGCTTTGCAGCACAAGATCAGTAGCGGCTTTGTCTTCTGCTGCCGTCCCCTCCATATCATCCCTGACCTTCTTCAGGACCCCTGCATGGAAAAAGCAAAAACACACACAATGCATTTGCAGTAAACTGTCAGTACAGCTTTACCAAAGGAAATGTGCTCCAAATCCTCCAATTCCAGCTCATTAAAAACATTTCACGCAGGAATATCTCATATGTTCCGTTAGCATATTAGCATATGCATTCACGCTCTACATGGTGCCTTTGGAAAATAAGTCAATATGTGTGTTGCCAGGGTCAGGCTAGGCCAACATATTAAACTCCTCTGCGCTGTGACGACCTACAAACAACAACGTGATTCGCCCAATAAAATGGGGAAAAAACTAAAAAGCGGACACAGTAATTGCAACAGTAAGCTTTGTTAAATTCAGAGGCTTTGGAGTTGATTTGAACCCCTGATAGCTATGGCCATATCTGGGCTAATCCATGGAAGGGTTATAGGGAGGATAAGTGTGCGTGTGTGTGTGCATGCTTGTTGTGGGCAAATTAAAAGTGCATGCATCAAGGCCGCATTTTTCTAATCAGACGCTTCGGAAGTGAGACCCCGGGCGAGGCAATTTAGTTGAAGAAGAGAGAGAGTCGAGCCAGGCGAAGGAGAAGAGAAGCAGCCGGCATGTCACTTTTTGACCTTTAAGCCCATCTGATGAATTTCTGGTAATTAAGCCGTTTGATTGGCTGAATTAATGATTTGGATAACTGCCCTTTAAAGGCTGTTTACTTCTCAGTAAATCCAGCCCTTTTCTGCTTGTCCTGTTTTTTAATGTAACCTTTACAGAAATTACTATACGCACCAGTCACTTTCATAGCAGAAAAAAAATAAATGAAAAGAAATTTCCTGCCTCCTCAATTTGTGTGTGTAGAAGCATGTTTTTATATGTAAAAAAAAAAACACACGCACAGAACGGTAAAAGAGCTGTAAAGAAAGGCGAGAAAATTCTCATTAAAAAAAGCATATGTATACAAGGTAGCGCTACAGGCCACCAGTCTGGTCTCATAAGCTGCCTGTAGAAATGTCGCTATTATAGGCAGGAATTGGAGGCTTGTCGTATTTAAAGGCTCCGTCAAGCACAATATAGCTCGAGGTTTTCCGCTCCCACGGTGACAAATCATTTCACATGTCAGATTTGGAGCAGACTGTTGTCACAAATCTTGATCGGCTGCCATTTATTTACACTATGCTGATATTCATCGGAGAAAAAAACAACAACCGTATATCTTGTTGACTGGCATATATCACATTCAGTCTGAGAGCAACATAAACCACTTATCTGGACCTGTATATGTTTTCACAGTTGCTTCAGGGGGACATTTGCTTACTATGGTTGTTTTGTTGATTATGAGATTAAGAACTATAGTTTTTAAAGTGATACTGTAGATCACTAAAAATTAATTATGTCATCATTTACTCACCCTCATGTCATTCCAAACCTAAATGATTTATTTTCTTTTGTGAAACACAAAAAAAGTTTGGGGTTGGTAAGTTTTCTTAATGTTTTTAAAAGAAATGTCTTATGCTCACCTATGTTTATGTGTAATAAAAATAATAAACATTTTCTATTTTAATACATTTATTCCTATGATGGCAAAGCTGAACTTTCAGCATTACTCGTCTTCAGTGTCACATGATCCTTGAGAAATCATTCTAATAAGCTGATTTGGTGCTCAAAGCACATTTCATATTATCAATGCTGAAAACAGTTCTGCTGCTTAGCATGGAACACTTCATTTTATTTTTCAATCTTAGATGAATAGCAAGTTTGATAGAATTGCATTTATTTTTATATATAAATCTGTTGTAACATTAAGCATGTATTTACTCTTATTTGCTGTAAAACTATATAAAATAGATAAATAAATACAATTTTACCAATACCAAACATTTGAACAGTAATATTCAGATCAACACTGGACTACACTTTATGTTTCGAAAGGAATTTTTTCAAGTTTGGAACGACATGAGGTTGTTTCAATTGATGACAGGATTTTCCCTTAAAACTGGACTTTTTATGTCTCACTGACCTGTATCTGACAGATTTGACTCTATTATGCATATGTGTGTGAAATTTTTAGTGATGGTTGTTAAAGTGTACCTTTGCCACTGCATACTGATTCTCCAGCGCAGTTAAGGAAACCCAGATGGGTTGCCAGGTCCTCCACAGTTTGTTCCAGCTCCAGTAAGGTGTTGGTCAGCTGGGTCAGGCACCTGAGCTGATGGGAGGTAAGGCTGAAGCTTCGCCCTCTCTCGGGAGGATGCTGAGGAGCTGTAGACAGAACCAACAAAGAGTCGGTCATGGAAAAATGTTGACAGACATCTTTGCTGGAAAGAACAGCATATTTTTTGTTGCGGTTCTGTGGTGGAGCTTTCAACCACCCGTTCTGCTGAGACCATCACAAACTTCAAGAAATAGTTGAAGACACAACTCTTCTGTGAGCACTTAAATAAACCACAGCCATAAACAAAAGCTATAAATTAGCTACAAATATTTTCTTCATTTTTACTACTCTAGTTTACTCTTGGCATCGGGTATTGCAAATATTGTTGGTTCTTGAATGATTGTTTGCGATGGTCCTCACTTGAAAGTTACTTTGAATAAAAGCACTTGCTAAAGGATTAAATGTAAATACATGTGAACTAGTTTACCCATCAAGACTTCTTTAGTCAAACGGCTAAAGAATGACTACACTTGTCAGAAAGAGTAAACAGATACATTTTGGATGGCCATGCTAGTCCACCACCTTAAACGGCACCAAACCAGCATAAAACAGTAATTGTGCACATATTTGGTTTGTACAAGTCAAATTCTATTTTGTTTTTAAAGATTTGCAGAACTCTACACACAGACAGTTTCTTTGGGTTAGGGATTTAGACGGTTGAAATGTAAGCACATCAACATGAGTCCAGAAAAGTTATGCGACAAAACAGCTTTCAATAAATTCTCTATTGTCCATTGCCCCCCCCAAAAAAATTACATTTTGTTTTTAAAAGTCTTCCACAGGATCTGTCACTGGTAAATAATTGTAACGAATCAGCTCATGGGAAATATTAATAATTAATCATAACTAGTTATAATTAATTATGAATATTTAGATCCGCTGTAGATATTTAGCTGACCTCTCAGGGTCAACTGTCTTGTCAATTCTAAGAACGTTAATTTCCTGGTTAAGGAAATAACTTCTTACTGTACAATTCTACAAAAAACTTGTAGCGTAAATCTTGCATAATAAGTGACTCCAGTTATAAGCAAACAACAAACCACGTCAAGTGTGATACAAGTTAAGGTTTTATTAACTACATAAACACAAACTAGTCTAACATCCTACATAACACATAAACTTGGTCCTAACATCCTACATAAACACATACACTGGTCTAACATACACACACACACACGCATACAGTTGGTATAGGAAAGGGTTAAAGCTTAACTCAGTACAAAGAAGAGACATAAGGAATGAAATTTATGGAACCATTTGCATATTCAGCAGATCTACACCTGAGGGAAACGTCAGATTCTTAGTTCAAACACACCTTGGTAAAAAGGTGCAACTGATACCTAATGTATCAATTAATAAGTTTGATACTTGCAAGTCTCGTCTGTTTGAAAATAGATTCCTGATGCAATCTTACGGCCCCAAGATCTTGCTGAAGATGGTTGATGAAAAAGAACCAGTTTGCGTCAGAGAAACTTGGTGAAATGAGGACAATTCCTAGTCCTGGCACTAGCTTAAAGGTTTTCCGGAGCATTTGTTCTCACATCTCCAGACTTCAAACAAACAAACCACCGGACTGGGAGGTCACATGAAGTGCGGCCTTACAGCCTGCCAGAATTCATCACCTGCTCCAGATGGGCTGTCCAATTAGGAATTCCGGAATCTAAAACAAGAGGGGTTTCTGAGATCTGGGGCGTTTTTATGGCCCTTTGTGTTGAAAGCTGGTAAATTTTCATATGAAACTTGATCCATTACTACAGACTGACTCTTCAACACTAAGAGGTATGCGTAGTTTAAACAACAATATACACTCTCATTAGATCTCCATATTACTCAGAGATACAACATGTTAGGGTTATTTATATGGGAAGCGGACAGAGTTGTGTTGCTGATGATATAGCCTCATAACATAGACCATTTTCAAAGACAATAAACTGACAATAATAAACCTAATGCCTGAAGGATATGTGTTTTCATTCAAAGAAAGGTTTTCCTATTTATTAATTAGCAAAGAAAAGTCCTTCCTTTGTGGATTTTCCTTATGGGCAAGGAAACGATTTTCTTCACCTAAATTCCAGGAGTTCGTAAATGTATCGGGTGTCAGGGTTACCATGGAACCAGGGGCCTTCGGCTTCCTGGGGTGTTACAGAGTAGTTGTTAAATCTAGCTAACAAAATATAAATTGTGTGTTTGATTGGTCCAGACACTACAAATCTAGCATAATTACAATTCATTGTTTACTAATATATATACACTACTGTTCAACATGTTGGGTAAGTAAGCTTTTTTATTGTTGAAGAAAATTTATTTTTTTATTAGTAATTTTTGTCTACCAAACCTCCCACCTTTTCTCTGCCCCATTTACTTCAGACTTATGTGCCGTCTAGAATCTTGCGTTCTGCAAGTGAACGTCGCTTTATTGTGCCATCCCAAAAAGGCACAAAATAACTTTCACGGACTTTTAAATTAAATGTACCCTCCTGGTGGAATGACCTGCCCAACTCAATCAGAGCAGCTAAGTCCTTAGCCATCTTCAAGAAGCGGCTAAAACACATCTCTTTCATCTTCATTTGATCCTCTAACTCTAGCACTCCCTATTCTAATTCTATTCTTAAAAAAAACTTGTCCCTTTTAGACTTGCACTCTATTTATTTACTATCTGCTTGTTTTCTTTAAAAAAAAACGAACACTAGCTTTCTAATCTTTTTGTACTCTATCAGTTTTCTTTTTATTTTGTATTTTATTTCCGATTAACCAAAAGCAAAATATCCTCTACACAGCTTGCTCTATTCGTTTTCTATTCGATGTCGTAGTTTGCCTTTTAATTTATTATATATAATCAAATAAATGTTTTAAAAAACCTTGCTATTTGTACTGCATTAAAGCTAACTGAGACTTGTTGCACTTGCATATCAGTGCTCTTTTGTTGATTTTGTTTGCTTCCAGTGTCCTCATTTGTAAGTCGCTTTGGATAAAGCATCCGCTAAATGACTAAATGTAAATAGAAATAATTTTACTATGCAAAGTTTCATTAAACTGTTCAAAAGTTACTGTAAAAACTCTTTATTTCAAAGAAATTATTTTTTTAAGCAAGGACACATTAATTTATCAAAAGTGACTGTAAAAACATTTAAAATGTAACAAAAATATTAAGCAGAATTGTTTTCAATAATTTATATATAATTGCTTAATTTCTTACATAAAATTGAATTTTTTCATGAAGATTGGAAGATTTTTGGAGACTGATATTGTAAAAGATATCGAAGGTTACTTTGAGGACATTTCCAACGAAACACACAACACTGGAATCCAAGATGGCACGTTTCTCAAATAAATAAAATAATAAAAACTGAAAGACTTTGTGAATGTGCATTTGACACCAGGGAGCTGTGAACCGTGGCCTTGCAATCTACACCAATCCCAAAGAGACCGTAAAGTTTCCCCTCAAATCTACAGTCAAACATTGCTGGGCACAAACTTTCTCCTGTAACCCGCCGATGACCCTCATCTCCAGCGTGGCTCTCCCATTTCTGCAGCTGCCAAAGCCATCACCCAGGGGATGTTCCGCATTAGGCCTGAAGAATGGGCCGCGGAGAAGAGGGCTGCGGTATTTTCAGACACTTCGACAAATACTTTTGTGTGTGCTCTTAAATGACTTCCTCTGACAGAAAAGGCATTGGGGAGTGGATCAGGAAGGCATTAGCCCCGGCTATGAAAGCTCCAGGAAGATTGAGTGGGAAGGCGATGGAGGGAGGGGAGAAATAAAAAGAAAGGAACCCCAATAATTGCAACAATATCGCCTCTGGATTCTAACACCATATTGTCACTTTGTTATCATCAAGCCGACAATATGACAATCTTATTCTTTAATTTCTCTCCACTTCATCAGGCACATACGGTGATCATACACACATTTGTTTAGTTTTTTTGTGCCATTTTATAATTTCGCAAGCCAGCAGATTTTAGAGATGCAGAGACTGACCCCACGAGGTGGGTTAGTGAGCGCCTGGAATAAATGCATGCATTTGTGATGTATACATGTTTGTAGGTGTGTGCACAGGTGAGCGTGTCATACCAGCATCTTGGCTCTTCATTAATGGGGTCCAGAGGGAGACTGTGAGGCAGAACTGGGAAAACGGCTCTATGAATGCATGGAGATCCACTCCACTGAGATCCACTCCCACTCATACAAGTACATCAGCCTGTCAGTAAAATCACTCCAAACATACTGCATTATGTATAAGACCTGTGCGTTATGCGCCACATGCAGCACACGAGTAACATATGTGCACTGGGAATGTACTGTATGCGAGACCTTCTGTATAGGAGTATCTGTAACTCCGGGATTAAAAATAAACATCTCAATGAAGTGTGTAACTGCATTCACATCATGATGGAATTATCATAATAAGTGTTTCACTGGCTTAGGATTTGGTAAGCTTGCTTATATTATGTATGATATATCTATAATTATTTAATATAATATAGTATATATATATATATATAATATATACAAACTATTACATAATAAACTATAAGATAGAACGACCATTTATTGAACAGTGTGGGCAAATTGAGTGCAGTGTATTCCAACAGTGTAAATGAAAATGTATATTTACATAATGAACATCTTCACTGCATAATGCCCTAGAGAACACTGCGCTAGAGAACACAGTTATAAATGGAGATGGCTTATTGGAGGAAACTGTTCTTGCGCCTGACGTTCTGGTGCCCAGTGCTCTGCAACGCCAGCCAGAGGACAGAAGTGCAAAGAGCTGTCAACTGGATAAGTGGGGTCTGCGATGAGTTTTCTTGCCCTTTTCTGACAATTGATAAAATCTTAAAGAAACAGTCCAGTTAAAAATGTGCATTTTATCACTTTAGGTGTGGTCACATTAGCAAAATTTTGTGTCCATTGTCAATAGAGTTGCGATGTAAGCACAGCTCACAAAGAAGTCACTTTCCGGAAACACCCGGAACCGCTTCGCTCCCCTCCGCGAGACGGAACGCGACGTTGTGATCATCGGAGACTCCATCGTCCGGCACGTCCGTGCTACGTTAGCTGAAGGTAAAGTGCACACTCACTGTTTCCCTGGTGCTCGTGTTCTCAATGTTTCTGCGCAGATACCCACGATCCTAAAGGGCGACGAGAGCCCCGGAGCAGTCGTGCTTCACGCCGGGGTTAACGACACCAAACTGCGGCAGACGGAGACACTGAAGAGGGACTTCAGGAGCATGATCGAGACGGTACGCAGCACATCGCCCGTGATGACGATCATCGTGTCAGGACCGCTTCCCACGTATCGACGAGGACACGAAAGGTTCAGTAGACTTTTTGCTTTAAATGAATGGTTATTGTCATGGTGTAAAGAACAGAAACTGCTCTTTGTTAATAATTGGAATCTTTTCTGGGAGAGTCCTAGGCTTTTTCGCGCTGATGGCCTGCACCCCAGCAGAGTCGGAGCAGAACTCATGTCGGACAACATCTCTAGGACGCTGCGCTCCATATGACTAGTAAGTCAAATCTCAAATAACTGCCCTGATGACTTGTGTTCTACCCACTTAAATGATAGAAGTACTTGTGCTGTCCAATCTATAAAGATGGTGTCTGTTCCCCGAATAGTGAGGTCAAATTATAAATTTAATGCAGGATCTAGAAAAAATCTGATTTTTTTAAATAAAAATTTAAAATAAATGAACAAAAAACATTTTAAAGTTTGGGCTCCTAAACATTAGATCACTCTCACCCAAAGCAGTTATTGTAAATGAAATGATCACAGATAATCGTTTTGATGTACTCTGCTTGACTGAAACCTGGCTAAAACCTAATTATTATATTGGTCTAAATGAGTCTACTTCACCAAGCTACTGTTATAAGCATGAGCCCCGTCAGACTGGTCATGGCGGCGGTGTTGCAACAATATATAGTGATATTCTCAATGTTACTCAGAAGACAGGATACAGGTTTAACTCATTCGAAATGCTTATGCTTAATGTTACATTGTCAGATATGCAAAATAAATCTATCGTTTCTCTTGCTCTGGCTACTGTGTATAGTCCACCAGGGCCGTATACAGATTTCCTAAAAGAATTTGCAGATTTCCTCTCAGACCTAT
The DNA here is from genome assembly GCA_018155175.1 of Sinocyclocheilus anophthalmus. Classification (NCBI taxonomy): domain Eukaryota; kingdom Metazoa; phylum Chordata; class Actinopteri; order Cypriniformes; family Cyprinidae; genus Sinocyclocheilus; species Sinocyclocheilus anophthalmus. The sequence goes on along the minus strand of JADLZN010004050.1, from coordinate 108,505 downwards.
TGGTTACTGTTGATAAAGCGCTAATTGTCGGATATTTTAACATTCACGTTGATAATACAATGATGCATTAGGACTTGCGTTTACTGACCTAATAATCTCTTTTGGAGTCAAGCAAAATGTCACTGGGCCCACTCATCGTTTTAATCATACGCTAGATTTAATTATATCGCATGGAATTGATCTTACTGATATAGATATCGTACCTCAAAGCGATGATGTTTCTGACCATTTCCTTGTATCGTGCATGCTTCGTATTACTGATATTAAATATATGGCTCCGCGTTATCGTCCGGGTGGAACTATTGTTCCAGCCACCAAAGACCGATTCACAAATAACCTGCCTGATTTATCTCAACTGCTCTTTGTACCAATAAGTACACATGAACTAGAAGAAATAACTAGCAACATTGGCACGATCTTCTCTAATACATACACTGCATGAAAAATGCTTTTCTAGCTTAGAGTCTTTGATCTTGTTTCCAGCAAAATATCTAAAATTCTTTACATCAAGAAGGTTTCTTCTTTTTGAATTAAGTTTATTTTTCTTACCCCTTTGGCAGATTATTTTGCTTGTTTCAAGTAAAAACTCACTTGAATTCGACTTGTTTTTCTGAAAACAAGATAATTTTTACTTGTCTAGAAAGTGCTTCTTGATTTAAGAGTTTTTAGATATTTTGGCTGGAAACAAGACAAAAGATCTAAGCTAGAAAAGCATTTTTTGCAGTGTAGAAGCTGTTGCCCCATCAAATTGAAAAAGGTTAAGAGAAAAACGTACTGTTCCCTGGAAAAAAAAAAAAAACGAAAGAAGAAAAAAAACAACAGTAATACCCATTCTCTCAAGAAAAACTCGTAGTCTTGAGCGCAAATGGAGAAAACTAACTTGGAAGTTTTTAGAATTGCGGGGAAAAACAGTATGTCCAGCTATAGAAAGGCTCTAAAAGCTGCCATGGCCGAGCATATCCACAAACTCATAGAAAAAAACCAAAACAATCCTAGGTTTTTATTAAGCACAGTGGCTAGATTAACAAATAACCAGAAGCCACCCGATCTAAATATTCCCTCACAGTTTTAATAGTAATGACTTTATGGATTTCTTCACTGATAAAATAGATATCATCAGAAATACAATAACAAATGTAGGTTCTACAGCGTATAATACTTTAGCTTCAATCATCGCACCAAAAGATAAACTGCAGTGCTTACAACTATAGGACAGGAAGAGCTAAAAAAACTTATCACTGCATCTAAACCAACAACATGCCTGTTAGATCCTGTACCCCCTAAATTACTGAAAGAGTTGTTACCTTTAGCAGAAGAACCGCTTCTCAATATTTTTAACTCATCGTTGTCTTTTAGGTCACGTCTCAAAACCATTCAAGCTGGCGGTTATTATGCCTCTTATTAAGAAACCACAACTAGATTCTAGTGAACTGGAAAATTACAGACCCGTTTCAAATCTTCCTTTTATGTCTAAATTTTAGAAAAAGTTGTCTGCTCAATTGTGTTCCTTCCTGCAAAAAAAAGATCTCTATGAAGAATTTCATCAGGTTTCAGGCCCCACCATAGCACGACACTGCACTTGTTACAAATTACAAATGACTTGCTTCTTGCGTCAGACCACGGCTGTATCTCATTGCTAGTTTTACTTGATCTTAGTGCTGTGTTCGACACTATAGATCATGATATACTCAGAGATCGATTACAAAACTATACAGGTATTCAAGGGCATGCTTTAAGGTGGTTTAGATCCTACCTTTCCGATCGTTACCATTTTGTTTATTTAAATGGGGAGTTATCTCAATTATCACCAGTAAAATATGAGTGCCACAAGGATCTGTCCTAGGTCCTCTGATATTTTCAATATGCATGTTGCCCCTTTGTAATATTATTAGAAAATATAGGATTAGTTTCCACTGTTATGCTGATGATACTTACCTATATATCTCAACAAGACCAGATTAAACTTCTAAATTATCTAAGTTAACATCGTGTGTTAAAAATGTATCCTATTAAATTCGGATAAGACAGATATATTACTTATTGGACCAAAAAGCAGTACAGAATATCTTGGATTACAATTTGCAACTAAACGGATGTACAGTTACTTCCTCTACATTCAAAAATCTGGGTGTTATATTAGATAGCAACTTGTCTTTTGACAATCATATTTCCCATGTTACAAAAACAGCATTCTTCCATCTTAGAAACATTGCCAAGTTACGAAAACATGTTACCTGTTTCTGATGCAGAAAGGCTAGTTCATGCTTTCATGACCTCTAGACTGGACTATTGTAATGCATTGTTAGGTGGTTGTCCTGCATCTTCAATAACAAGCTACAGATAGTCCAAAATGCAGCAGCTAGAGTCCTTACTAGGTCAAGAAAATATGATCATATTACCCAAATTTTACAGTCTCTGCACTGGCTACCTATTAAGTTACGTATCAGTTACAAAATATTATTACTTGCCTATAAGGCCCTTAATGGGTTAGCTCCTGCATACCTAACTAGTCTTCTACCACGCTACAATCCATCACGCTCCCTAAGGTCGCAAAATTCTGGACTTTTGGTAGTACCTAGGATAACAAAGTCCACTAGAGGAGGTAGAGCTTTTTCGCATTTGGCTCCCAAACTCGAATAGCCTTCCTGATAACGTTCGGGGTTACAGCTCTCTCTGTTTAAAACTAGATTTTAAAGACACATCTCTTTGGCCAAGCTTTCAAATAATGCTTCTCATAATCTTGTACTGCAGTTATATGTGCAGTTATCAAATGCACATTGTTATTCTTTAGTTTGGGTTAAACAAAAAAACGTTGCTTGGTTGGAACAGCAGCTATTCTAATTATGTCTCTATTTGTTTAATTTTATGTTTTCTCAATTCACTCGGATTTACACAAGTCTGGATCCAGAACACCTGAGAAGTGATGATGCCAACCCCTCAGAGGACCTACTCTAAACAACATACATAACTACCACATTTTGCCATAAGTTTGATTGCAACATATAATAACTTCTGTTAATAGTGTTCATCGTCTGTTTTATTACATCTTAAATGGATTTTTCTGTACATTTCTGCCATATGTACATTAACTGACAGTCACCACTGATAAACTACCACTAAATATTGTAGAAACTTAATTTGCTGTAAAGTTGTTTTGCAACGATTTGTATCATGAAAAGAGCTCTACAAATAAACTTGACTTGACTTTAAATCCAAGCGTCGTTGGCGCCGACAGACTCGTGGTTATAGTGCACCGACATATAGCGCAACTGTGCTCACGGCGACCCGAGTTCGATTCCCGTCTCGAGGTCCTTTGCTGATCCTGCTCCCTTCTCTCCTCCCAGTGCTTTCCTGTCAGCTCTCTACTGTCCTATCTAATAAAGGCATAAAAGCCCATAAATATAACTAAAAAACCAATGCAGATAATCTAACATTACCAAGTTGAACCTGTTGGCGAAATCTGCTTGAAAATTGTTTGCCTTCACAAATCATATTTAAAGTGCCCTTTAATCACTCCCCTTCTGCTTCAATCCTTTTATTTTATTCTTCTGCAAACCCCAAATTAGATTTTGGCAAAATTCCAAGTAGCTCTTTTTTGCTTTTTTTTTTTTCAACATAAAAATGGGAAATTATTTGAGAACAATAATGTGATTAAATATTTTATAATCTATATATAATACAATAATATCACCAACAATCTAATTAAAAAACATTATGGCCATTTGGCATTATACAGTAAATCACCTGTGCTCAATGAAAAAGAGCAGCTTGAGCATTCTGCCAAACATCTTCTATTCTCTACAGTCATATTGGTTTGGAACCAGGGTGAATAACTAATGACAGAATTGTAATTAATTTTTTTTGGGGGGGGGGACAATACTTTAATAGAAAACAGACTAAATAAAACTGAGCAGAAACAACAGATGTGCCTGATCAGCTCTGAATGTCAGCATCTTGTAATTATAGCAACTCTGTTGTGATCATAGGAGCGCACATTTCTTCTTCCCTATAGACAAATCCTTACATCACTGTGACAATAAAAGTTCATTTTCTATTTCAGGACAATTCATGACAATGTATTCTACATACATTGCAAAATGTTTCAAAACCTCACCTGCCTAACATCCACCATCCATCTCCATCCCTCTCAGAGGTGTCCTTGAACCCCACCCGTCCTCTACACCCCAACCACTAACTCACACTTAGAGCGGCCATCTCACCTTTATGTTTAATGCTCTGCTGTCATTCTATCTTGTCTTTTCCTCCCACCCAGCCATTGTCGGGCTATTTATTAGCCCGCCATTAATGGCTTATTAGGGCCTCTCTCGTAGCTAACCATTAGGAGTCTTGTGTGGGAGGATGGCCCAGCCACTGAAGCCATAATGGGGGTTATTACAACACGCTGATGGGGTGGAGGTGTTGAAGGTGTTGAGAGCAGTGATACGTGTCGTTTACTGTGAAAAGAGCTGAGAGTCAGGGCCTCGCCGAGGTCGTTAAAAGGGCATTGCACTCATAGCAGATGTAGTAAAAGAGGGAAGGCCTGGGAGCACAGTAGATAGATGGAACAATGGACGGAGGAGGCAGAAGTGTTTAACAGAACATCGCTCAAGTGTTTGAGAAATATCTATTAAAAGCAGCAGGGAATTCACAGATTAGAACTAAATACAATTATAATGCAAGAGAGAAAAGTATTGAATATACTTTTGAGAAGGATGGCCTGTGGAAGCTTACATAGTGCTCTAAGTGCTTTGTGGGCAACTGTTACACAATAAAAACCCTGTACATTTTTCAGTATGGGGAGAAGATAAAAGACTGCAGGTTTGAACCTTGAAAAGGATGACCCTTGAGCAATCACCATTTTGCTCTTGATTAAGATTAGGGGAAGGTTTTAAACAACAATAAAATGAAATTTTCATAAAAAAAAATGATTTATTCATCTTTGTGTCATCAAGAACTGCTTCCAAAATAATGCTATTGGTTAAGCCAGTCTTGCTATATTTGGCTGGTCAGGATGCTTAGACAAACAGAGAAATGATTTAAAGACATTTCAACAGCAGTGTTCCTTTAAAGGTATAGATACAGTTCACGCTCATATTGTACCAAACCTATATGACTTTCTTTCTTCTGCACAACACAAAAGAAGCTATTTTTATTAAAAAGTAGATTAGTTTATGTTCCACAGAAGAAAGTAAGTTAAACAGGTTTTTAACAACACAAGGGTGACTAAATTATTTTTTGTTAAATTAAACTATTTTTCTAAGGTCACTCTAGGACAGTGGTTCTCAACCATTTTGACTCCAAGGTCGCACATTGTCTACAACAATATTTGAAGGCCACATGATTTTCAGTTGACCTAGAGTTACTGGATGAAAATTAAGAATTTAAAAATATTTTTACTATCAGTAAACTACAGTTTTTCCTACAGTTTCTATCCAATAGCATGTTTTAGAGCTTGGCATAATTAGAAAAATGTATAGGCTATCCATTATAATTTGCATGACTTTTTCATGTGAAAAAAAAATCACATTTAAATTAGGCTACCTGATTTATCAAGACAGTGAGAATCTGGTTCTTCAAATAAATGTATACGTATATATTTCTTGATTACAAATATCTTGTTTTGTCTCAAATGTTCATTCATATTGAGGCATCCTTGGAAATTTGCTGAAGCATTTTGGGTTCCTCTAAGAACCTTTCTGTAAAAAGTTCTTAAAATAACTTTTTTTTCTGGTATGAAGAACATTTTCTAATATATCGAACCTTTTGTGCAACGGGAAGGTTCCACGGTTGTTTAAAGGTCTTCATGGAACCACAGCCAGTAAAGAACAATTCTTTTTAAGAGTATAGCGACATTCCATGAAAGTTACAGCACATCGAGCATGGCTGCGAGGAATAATAATTGATAATAAATGAAATTACTTGCAAAGCCATATCGTTTTTCTTCAAATGTGTTCTTCAGCAAAAAAAAAGCCTTTTGTAAACTATTCACATCACACTTGCTTTGACTAGAAGGGGGGAGGCGGTGAAAAATGGCACAAAGAAAATGAGAGAGAGAGCTAGGGAGAGAAGAAGAAGAATAAAGAATCATAGGGGAGGCTGGGAAATCCCCAAACAGTTGTTATTGATTCCAGTGTTTACGGGCAGATAGTTTAGTGCCATTTACAAAACAGAACAGATGCAGCCAGTGAGCAAAAAGGTAAACAATTGCTGTGTGGCAGGTTGCCAAATCCCTGGCCTGGAGTATTAAACTCACACTGAAGTGCATTTCCCCTTTGGGTTACACTCGCTGCCACTTCATCTCCTCCATGCCTGCTCCCTCATTTCTTCTTTCATTCTCCTTTTCCAGTCTCTCTCACACACACACAAACAGAGACATGCCGTTCCAGCTCTCGCTGGCTGGCTTGTCCTGCTCTGACCCTTGGGGCCGTGTTCTGCCTAGCTGGGCCATTAGTGCAGAGAATTGCATGTTTCTGACATGGCCCTAAAAGCAATTATTAAATGCTTTTCTCCAAATGATGCCCGGCATCTTTAGGGAATGGGCAATCACGCAACAATTTAGCCACTGATTTCATTTCCTCTCTCTCTCGTATTGGTGTTGATTGGCCTCTCTGGCAGAAAAGTGAGAAAAGAGAGAGAGGCCGATCTTAAAAACGACACGACGGGCGTTCGGCGGCGTTCCTGTTCTTGACGTGGGGCCTGACCCAGAACATTAGCCATTCAGAAAAAGACTCATTTATCCACCAGCCACGTCTTAAGACGGCGCTCTCCGCTGCCTGTGAGTGACAGCACGACAACGACTCTGCCAAGTGTCACAGACAGACATCCGTATAGATGTGGATGCTCTTGGGACTAGAGATTTCCCATCTCATACAACAGGACGTGCGCTCTTGGTGGTGTTGTGGTTGGCAGGGCCCCGGGGTCTGAACCGACCACATGTGGAGCCCCCTGATGGCCTGAGGGAGTCTGGCTGCTGTGGCATGCAGTGGGTTGTCTGTAGCAGCCCGCTGCTCACTGAGACAGGCGGCATTATAAGCTGCTCCCACTGACACACACTAAACCGGCTCCTTCAATGCCAGAGGCACAGTCCAGCTGGGATGCAGTAGGGGGTGGGCGGCCCATCTTGAGGTAAAAAATGGCAGGTTTTGATATCTTTATTAATGTGTTATAGGGAGGAGTAACTGTTGGAGTCTCCACTTCTAGTCTATTTTTGGCAGCATCACATGCAATTGTTGTTCTGTAGCCATAGGTTGTGCAGGTTAGTCAAATTTACTAAAACAAAATCAGTGACAGGTATAACAGAACTGCTTGACATATTTGAACAATTACTGAGAAATACACAATGAACCCACAGGTAAACAACTTCAATAAATCACATTATGATACTGATTTACACAGAGTAAACAAAACATTATGCTATGGTAACGACTAAAAAAAACTCTGAATCACCCTTTAACAGGATATTCCATGTTAAATAAAAGTTAAGCTTACATGTGACAATCACAAACAGCCACAGAAAATAATTCGAATTGTCCTTCAGTTTTTAAAAACTAGTAATAGAGTACCATTCAAAATGTAGGGTCTATTTTAATATATTTTAAAATGCAAATTATTCCTATGATGGCTACATTTTCAGCATCATCATTACTCCAGTATCCAGTGTCACACGATCCTTCAGAAATCATTTTAATGCTGATTTGGTGCTCAAGAAAAAAAAAACTTCTTATAATTACTGTTTTAAAAGAAAAAAAATGTGCTTCTTAATATTTTTGTGGAAATCGTGATTTTTATTCAGGATTATTTGATACATAGAAAGTTTAAAAGAACAGTATTTATTCATGAATAAATTTACTTTGAATGGTAGTATATGTGCAATGGAAGGTTTTTTTTGTTGTTGTTTGTTTTCTGACTACATATAGGTGTATGCACCTGCACATTGCTGTACATTAAAACATGATGGATCTCCTCTGACAACGTTACGTACATACAGTGTGGCGTAAATGTCTGATACCACTAGTGAAAATGCTTTTAAATGGCATTTTATGTTCATTTCATACTAAATTTATCAGCATAACAACTACAGCGAAATGCTGAAGTGAAAAAATTCAACATTTCAGAATGTTTCAGTACTATTTGGTTTGCCCCCCTTTTGCTTTAAAAACAGCAGCCTTGAGCTGCACGAACTCCATCCACCTAAAGAACATGTTCCCCAGCATGATTCGAGATGATTCAAAGAGCATCTTTACCTTCAGTGGAAAAACATCTGACCGTCTGTACACATGCTCACATGTCACAAACGTACTTATTTTAGAAGTGACCTAGAGATTAAGACTTATGAAGTTGTCATGTTTATTGTTTTAATAATAAGAAAAAACTTAAATGTTCTGTTTAACCTTCCAGGTTAAAATTAATGCCAGATTTTCACTGAAGTCTCAGAGTTTTGGACCCTACTGTATGTTATACAAACTGAAAACTTTGCACTAGCAAAAAGTGAGTGAAGTAATATTGATTTTCTGTAAGCTTTACTGTACATAAAAAAAAGAGTCTCCTTTGAGAATGCAGCACATCGCAGAAATCTATATACTTTTCTTCAGGCTGAATTGAAAATGACATACAGTATATGTGAAATACCCAATGTCTGTGAGTTTCAAATACAGCATGTAATCTGCACATACACTGTATGTGCAAGAACATACAAACCATCAGCCAGCTCTTTCTCTCACTCACTCACACACACACACACACACACACACATACAATCGGTCTCTCACTTCCACCTTTTCAGTTCTTTATCCTGTCTGCTACAAATCCACTGAGGTGTGATAGTAAGGGTTTAAACCTCATTGTTCCAGATCAGCTGACCTGTATGGCAGTCTCCTGAGCCCAGCCCTCACCCCATTACCTCTAAGAAAAAGCGGAGGGGAAAAAAAGACGACATAAAGTGAGAGGGTTGAAAAGCAAGGGATGGAAAAAGATGGGTACAAAGGGCTGAGACTCCCACATCTGGTGAAGGAGGGGGGAACAAAGTCTGTTCATCCCTTTCAGATGGAGGGGTTAAAGGAACTGGCATATCTGCGCATGAAAAGCTGTTAAATGCTTCAGTGCTTTGACAGTGTGTGATGCCAGGAGCGGCGTCGCTCCCGTGGGACAGAGCGTCAAGATTCATCCCCCTCCCCCCAACCCCACCAGCACTTCTCCCAGACGGGCTTTCCGCGAAAATATGGAAAATGAAAAAAGCACAATAAATAAAACCTAACAAGACAAAGAAAAGAAACGGCAGGTTGTTTTGATGCCTTCCATTGAAAGCGTACCTTTTATTCGTCATTTACTTCAATACTAAAATATTCAGCTATGTTGCTAAAACACAAACCCTGCAACCATCAAAAACTGTCAAAGCATTCATTGTTTGATTTCACCTCATGTTTAGATTTCCTGAGATGTTTGTTAGCTGGAAATCCAGCCATAAAGAGGCATGTGATTGTGCGTTGCTATAACTGACTAATAGAAAAACAACTATTTCAATCATTAAATTTTGCCTACGGGTTTCTGCTACAGTGTTGTAAGTACATTATTTATATACTCATAAGTGTCTGAAATACATTACAGTCAATTTCCAGCAATACACACTTGCAGTGCCCCTGGTAATGTGTTTGAAGGATTGTTGGGCCCTATATAGGTCTGTGGACCTGAATTAAGCAGCCCCATGGACATAGGGACAATTATTGAGCCTGCTGCTACCTCATCCTGTATTTAAGGAGGGAAAATGAAGGAAAGCGTCTGCTGCTTGTAAAAATTAGTGAATTGTGGCAGGAACGTGAATTAAATGGAAGAGAGGTCCTAATGAGTCCATTCAAAAATGGACGCTGACGTCTCTACAAGGAGCCACATTAAGTGAGTCAATTACTGATCTGTCGATACTTGGCATAACATCAGTAGAAAAGGAAGAAGAAGAAAAAAAAAAGGAGTAAAATGGAGATTGTTACAATCTTTAAAATATGAGAGCATTTGGCAAATGGTGCATTTAAAACTCAAGATGCCTGGAGGTAAGGAATATTTATATGTGGCCCTGAACCACAAAACCAGTCATAAGTAGCACGGGTATATTTGTAGCAATAGCCAACTATACATTGTATGGGTCAAAATTATCGATTTTTCTTTTATGCCAAAAATCATTAGGATATTGAGTAAAGATCATGAAGATATTTTGTAAATTTCCTACCATAAATATATCCAAACTTAATTTCTGATTAATAATATGCATGGCTAAGGACTTAATTTGGACAACTTTAAAGACAATTTTCTCAATATTTTGATTAATTTGCACCCTCAGATTCCAGATTTTCAAATAATTGTATCTCGGCCAAATACTGTCCAATCCTAACAAACCATCCATCAATGGAAAGCTTATTTATTCAGCCTTTAGGTGATGTATAAATCTCAATTTCCAAAACATGACCCTTATGACTGGTTTTGTTGTCCAGGGTCACATATAGTACTAGTTTCATGTAGCTAGACATTCGGTTATCAGCATGAAGTCTGATTCACTTTGCAGTTTATTCCAGACAAAAAAGGCCCCAGAAACAGCTGCACACAACCACAGTTTGCTTTTTCACATGAAGCTTAGGTTTAGGTATAGTGATCAACCAGCACATTTTTTTTTTTTTGGTATTGGATGATACATTTTTTCTGTCTGGCCAACAAGTGTCGGAAGAGGACTTTTATTCTGACAGTTCCAGTAATTTTATTTTGACACTGCCAAGAACGCTAGCACCTTAAACGCACTTCTGCCAATGCTAAGAATACTAACGCTTAAAAATAATTGATACCAGCCAATACGTTTTTTTTCGTTTGGCCAATAAGTGTCGGAAGAGGATTTTTATTCTGACAGTGTTGAGAGTGTTATGTACAATGATTCAGTCAATGCAAGACACAGTTTGTCCATTTTCATTAATTTAACAGTTCTGTTTAATTATTTGTATGAAAAAAAAAAAATGGAAATCAAAAATTGTTTGGAAAGTTTTTGTAAACACTGGTGCAATGTGCTGAGTTATCATTAGCTTGCAAGCATCTCAAACAAAAATATAAATATCTTTCAAAGATTTAAAGCCCCAAACCAAGCAAACTTTATGCAGCAAACGGCTCTTTTTCACAGGGAAATCACATACTCTACCAGTCAAAAGTTGTAGAGCACCTCCATCTTTTGAATAAAAAAAAAAGAGGTTTACTGCTAGTGGACTACTGAAATCTCCAGTTCAAGAGTGAGTGGCACCCTGGAACCCTGCACCAAAAAGACTACCACAGCATGTTGAAGCCATGCAATACCCTCTGGTATACACTGAGTTGGTCAGGGGTTCACCCTACAGCTAGATAATGACCCACAACATACCTCCAGGCTATGTTAGAACTACCTCAGAAGTAAAAGCTTCAAATCAGGGAATGGTCAGCACAGTCTCCAGACTTAAACCCTATCGAGTTGGTTTGGGATGAACTGGACAGAAGGGTGAAAGCAAAGAAACCTACAAGTGCAACACATTTGTGGAAACTTCTGCATCAGTGTTTGGAAAAACTTTACGAACAGAATTTGGTTTTCATTTTAAAAAATGAGTGTGTTCAGCTATTATTTCTGCCAAGGGGGCTACTCTAAGTCAAAAAGTTGATTCTCCAATTGTTTATTTGTTCTATTATTTCATTTCAAAGCACACTGAGACATTAAACTGTGTAAACAACGTCAATGACAAGAACAACTTTTCAGTACTGTAGCGGTCAGCCAAACAGATTAGAACTGGCAGTTTCAACTTATAAACCAATTTTAATTACTTCCAGTTCTATGTGCAAAATGAATAGAAGAGCATGAAGATACTGACCTACAGCAGACTTCTTGCAGGACATCTTGCCTCCTTTCATGCTGTGCGTGGTGTTGTCTTTCAGTGCGGTCTCAATCTCCTTGTCCATCAGCACACCTAGTTCCTGTGCCACTGTGTTCAGGTAGACATGGTTGAGGAAGACAATGATGTTATGTGGTTCTGCAACTCCATTAAGCACATGAATTTCCTCTCGAAGCATTGAGCAAAGAGCCTGAGAGGCGGTTTGAAAGCCCAGAGTCAGTCTGTCGAAGCCCTTCTCCCCACCTGGGATGCAGCTCTGGCAGTTTCGGAGAACACTGAGGACGGCCTTGATCTGAAGGTGCTGGTACCAGCTGAAGACCTTTGTTTCAGGGTAGAGGAATAACAGTTGCTGAAGGTAGAAGATCTTCTGAGGAACCTTGGTCCCAACACCCAGTTCTCCCTCAGTCTGGCTTGGTTCAGTCATCATCTGGAGTTTGCCAAGTAAGTGGCTCCGCAATGAGAACCGAACATTATCCCATGCCTTCTGGACTTCCAGAGCAAGGTCATCACGTGGCATGGATAAGTTAGGAGATGAGGAATGCTCTTCGCTAGATGCAGGGCAGGAAGTAGGGAAAGCAACACCACATTGAGTAGAGATGTTCAGTAGTAAATGTAGAATAGCCTCTTCAAAAGCGTCCTCTGCCTTTAGCGAGTTTTCCTGTTAAAATATGACAGACAGAATTAATAATGTCAAGAACTGAATGTGGAATCAATACTATTCCTCAACATGTCATGATGATGTATGTTGGACAGATTGCATTTGGAGTTAAGTATGGTTTTGATCACCAAGGCTCGAAGGAAGTCCAGAAGCTCTTGGTGTCCCATAGCCACTGGTTTCAGGATGCTCAAGTTGCGCTGACTGAACCACTGGAGGCATTCTATTGGACTGGGAACTCTCTCTCCGCTACTGGCCTCACCAACCTTGGCCTGCAGTTCCTTCAGGTTCTGTTCAATACTATAATAAAAGGAAGCACACACTCTCAAGAAGGGGTACAAACTCTGCCTGCATAAAAGTCTTCAATGTCAGTGATTTACTTTCCACCGTCACAATTTACTATCTTAAAGGCACTAAATCAACTTACAGGAATATTAAAATAGTCATGACCAAGGGTTCAAAGATTTGCAGACACATTTATGTCAGTAATTCAGATTTTTACTTGCCCCACATACATACATACATACATACATAATGGCCATGTGGCATCGGTGTACAGAAAAGGCTGAGAATTAAAAACATGGTAAATTGTGTTAAACAGAGCAGGGAGGGTTGCATTCTCAATGATACCTGAATGCATGAACATATAGCCAACAATATCTAATAAAAAAGACACAATGAGAGATGGATGTGCATCATTTTGTTAATGACACATATTCAAATTCTGCTCAAATATGAAGCATTTTTCATGGGGCTCTGCTGGAGCAATTACAGCTGTGGTTCCTACACATTCTGAAGTTTGAAAACTGCCTGCTTTGTGTGATCCTCTTCTTCTATCAATAAAATGTCAAAGAAAAATAGACACAACATGGACATTCTGTTTAGAAAATCTTTGTCTGACTTAATATTGCGCTGTTGAATTACAATAAACTTTTAGCGCTGAAATTATTTTTATACACTCTCACAATGTGTTACATGTGAGCTGTCCCTTAAACTCAAGTACACTCCGGTTACTGTCACTCTACAGCTGATATCAGCCACATCGGGGCTAATGAACACAGACATCAATATATCAGTTGTGTGTGCATGTTTCGGCATGTGGCACATCTCTCTCAACGACACAGGATGAGCGGATCTTCCTCATAACCACACGGCATCAGCACTTCTGTCTCCTTCTATCCGTGAAAAATGAGACATGACACAAAGCCGTAAAGCCATACAGGTACATACACACACACACGGCAGCTGAAACACACTCTTACAAAGCGACATAAACCACTGACTGCTGTAAACACTACGGCTATGCATGAGTCCAGATGCCTTCGAATGGCAGCTTATTAAATTCCATTTAAACCTGACACAGTTTTACTTCCTCGAAAAATAGAGAGCAAACATAAAGTGAACATAAAGGGCTGTTAATTTTAACGATATGCAGCTAAATAATGTAGAAAGCAAAGATGAAGAGGGCTCTTTTCGTTGGTTAAAATGCAAGGTTGCCGACAGGAATCCAACAAATGTGTCTCTTTTTGTAGTAAAAAGGAAATATGTGTGATGAGAGGACATGAAGGTGCTGACAGACCGTGCTGGAAAAGCAAATCTTCCCTTTCTGTTTAATGAACAGCCTAAAGCTCGCTGTAAAAACACAAGCGCTAAAAGGGAACATAAAAATTCTGTTTTACACACTAAAGATGCTGTCGACACAGACACACAAACAAAACTGCCCTTTTCCGCTTATAGTCTACGCGTGTTGACGAAAGCAGCCAAATTGTATTTAAATGTGTGGAGTTTTAGAGTTCGTTTTACCAGTTTGGTATATTTTGAGAAGTTTTGTGTGAACTATTCTCTTTATAGGGTGTTCTGAACATGTTAATGACAATTATTTGCTACTCTGTGTTTTCTGTGAACATTGTTAACTCAAGGATATCGCTCAGCTTAGCTCTTATACATTAGTTAAGTGTAGCCATCCAGAGCTAGCAGAAAGGCAGATATACTGACTAAGTCTGTTTAATGTTTCTAATAAAATAAGGATTTGTGCTCAGAGCCGGTGCTGAGCCAGGCGTCACCCCAGGACTCTGCTCAAACAGCAGGGTCTAAACGAGCTTCCATCTGTGCAGTCACACAACGCTAAAACTTCATAAAAGTCCCATCTCTCATCCGCACACACTTCTGCCATTCACCAATGCCTGCGTAATCCTCTGTGTATCGGCACTGGATGGGGTCAGCGATCACTGAAGGCGAGTCACGGACAGTGTTGGTCTTAGCACTCACGAGGACTGGCATCAATCAAAGGGGCAGCTGCTGTCAAACTTCTGCCCGGCTGCCACTGATGATGTGCCAGAGTTTCACATTGCAACAATAAATATTTAAGGGACATGCTTCACATATGAATAGATTATCACAGATGGGTTCAAAATGAATTGAAAATTCATGTGAAAGTTTTCTTCTAAAAAAATAAATACAATCAGATTAAATTAGCTTTTGGGAAACTTTTGGTAACACTTTTAATAAAGTATGCATATATAAAGCATTCTATTTTTCCCTCCTAAATATTATTTTTGAAAAATTGTAAAACTCCAATCATCCTAGAACAAGCGGTTTACTTCCCTCTCATGATCGCTGCCACATTGGGAACTAGCCTTTTATTGGATACTAATCATAGTTGACTACATTTGCATATATGGCAAAGTCTACAGTAGCATTGTGAGATGAAAACTGTCCGGTTATGCTGCATCCATACCAGTAAGTATCAGTATAAAGACCAAGACCACTGTCAAAGCAAAGTAAAACAAAACAAACAAAAACAGATTTTTCATCAGACATCAATTTGCGACCCAACACAGCACCAAAATTGCTGATTTTATAAAATAAAAAATTACTTTTTTAAAAAAATCAAAAACACAAACATTTGTTAATATTAAATATTATGTAATTTCACTCTTTTAAAATATTAACAAACTATAGGAGAAGCATCTATCCTCACTATGCATGAATGCATAGTTTGTTGCAGTCCACTAGTTGGAAATCTCTGCCTTATTATACCATATGCAATCTTTTTTTTCTCCATATTTACTACTATTTACCCATTCATGGTATAAAGAGTATAATACTTGATGACACATGATATAATATATGATATTAAGCACCGTTCATTTGTTTTGATGCATTGCTCTTTAATGATGTAGCTAAGAATATGAACATTTCACAACTATGAATTATTGCCTTGCCTTACATACAACTAATTATAGGTAAATAACAATACAAAAAATACATCATACATATAAAAAAATATAGGTATACAGACATATCTTTCTGTGAAGAAGATTAAGTCAAGACAAAGCGCCCTATCATCTGACCTCACTTGAAGAGGGGTGCTAACCCCCTCCAGATTAATCAGATCCAATAACACGATTTTCACTGACTCGGACAGCCACACACAACAAGAAAGAAAGAAAGAACAGAGGCATTCAGAGAGAGAGAGCGTCTCACAGAAACACACCGACTAAAGCCAAAAAGACCGTCAACAGCCTCACACGCGCACAAAAAAATCCTGATTAATCTACCCTTTAAATCAAACAACAACAAAAGGAGAAGTTGAAAGGAATTTCAGGGAGACCAGACTCCCCAGCTCAGTCCCCACAAAACCCTGAGCGCAGAGACAGCGAAAGCTCCCTTAAGCCTCATTCTCAGCTTCCTCCCTGTCTGCCAATCACGCTTCCAAAAACTGTAATTGTTTTTCAAATCCACACAAACCAGACAAGACAGACCAGGTAAAGAGAGAGCGAGAGGGTGGGGGGTTGAACAAGAGGACTAGAAAGAAAGAGAGAGGCAACGGGAGTCTTTTATTAAATATGATGGCATGTTTCACAGCTCTCTGCCTTACAGAAACCCAATACACTGATTAGTCAGCGTTTTGACGTTATCTTAAGTTCCTTGTCAAAATTAATTTAGTGTGGGTGGGCTGTCACGCTCCAGGAGAGTGAAGCGGAGAAGGAAATAGCAGGGTGAGAGGGAGGGAGAGGAAAAGATCTCTTTCAAATAAGCCCCAGCTTCAGTGAGCACCAAGTCATGTGCCCAGGAAACAAATAGCCTATCTGGGAGCTATCAAAGAAGGCCTCTCTTTCCCTGAATATGCCGGACCCAATGAGACCCATGAAAGTGGATCCCGCCGACTGCAGATCTGGCCCGCTTAGCCTCCTCCGGTGCCAAACCCCCAACGGGTTATTTGTCAGGACGCACACACGAGGTAAATTGGCATGCCGCTGCGGCTATCTTCCATAAGCCGGGTTGAAATCCGAAGCCTGGCCTCCCGTCGTTGGACTATGGCTGACACTTCATTAGGGGCCGGCGTACTACCGGTGGCCTCCCTGAGTGTCCGATTTGATGAAGCTTAATGGATAACAGCGTTTCAATTTGGGAGATCCGAGGCTGTTTGACAGGCTATCTTAATCTCCTTCAATTAGGAAGTGGCTCTTAGGCAAATCTCCGACATCCTAGAACCGAGAGGAGGCGGCCCGTCTCGTTGACCCGTAAATGGGTTAGGACCGAGAAATGAGGCGGGCAGCCGCGAATTCTCCAGTTTCCCATTCTTCTCTTGGGTTTGTCCTAGGATAAGTAGATTAGGTAGCAGGTGTAGAGCACAGCTTTGGCCCACCCCAGAGGAGGTCACAGAAAAGGGCGAAGTCATCACCCACTTTGGCTCGGCTCCGACTGACCACAGGAGCTACACCCTTCCCACCCTCCCTTTCTCTTTCTCCTAGGCACAATTCTCTATTATCCGGGTTCTTTGTTCTTATAATGGTTCCCCATCTTCCATCTTTCTCCAAGAACACAAAATAACCCTTTAATGCTTAGAGAGGCAGAAAAACTGTCTCGGCCTTCAGTAATAATCCTTGAATTACCCACACAAGGGTTTTCGTTTCAAGATGTGGAATCTTCAATTATTACTTTCCCATTTGGAGAGGAGAGAGGCCGGACAGACAGGAATGAGAACGTGTGTCTAATGGCAGGGGGGAGTAAGACTGCCTTTGTTCACGCACAACACATTTAGCGTAGACCCTTCTGGTCTGCCCATGTCCTCAGAGCAACATAAAGGATAAAAGCATGGCAGAGATAGATTTTTTCGAAACCGGCGGCACAATGGAAAGAGGTGCCATCAGGGAGGGTAGACAGGGAAGGATCAGGAGAACAAACAGAAATCTAGTCGTGAGAAGCATGTCCTCCAAAACTACCGATGCAAGTGAGAATCTGAGGTGCATTATCGGAGTAAAAAGATTGCGAATTAAAACAGAGCGAGAGAAACAAGTTCAGGGGTGCTCGTCAACATGTCCTTCGCCGACAACAAAACCTCAATATCTGATAATGCCAAAACCTTCCATCAAAATGGAAAAAAGGATGTCTAGCTGCAAGCTTGCATTCAGAATGTGTTTAAGTTCATTGATTTCAGGTGAAGTGGCATGCTATTCATCAACCCTCAATTAATCATGTGGTCTCAATGTTAGGATTACCGACACTGGAGGACGCTTCTGTGGAAATAATAGCTCTGAAAATGAAGTGCTATACAATGTCCACTCAAGCACTAAACAACTGCTACCGCCCTGCAGTTACATCTCCTACATGACAAAAAATCCTTGTGCTTAATATACTGTATATGCCTATGCAATTTTATGTCTCATCCAACAGTGCTGAGAGTAGCAATTCATACAGTATCCTTGTAGTACAAACACCTTGGTCATATATTGTTGGTCATATATATTAAAATACTGATGCATTTTATATCAGGGTGATCAATAATCTTCTAAAGAACCAGCACCTTTAAGACTGAAGCACATGGAGGATCAATACAAACTGAGACTGTCTCATTTTGAATGGGTCAGTCCATTAAAAACCTACAAGATGTGTGTTTGAGATGAAGGGCTGTATTCCCTGTATACCAGTAAATGACATAATTCATAATCATATTTTTTTCTTAGCATCTCAGGATTGAGCATAGAAATTGCTTTTATTCTATAAAATAGGGAACATTGCTATTGTTTGTGTCCTGTATGAATGCAATGGTACAATAAAAACACACAGACCTAAAAATTATAAATAGTGTAAAACATTACTGATTTGTTGATCATTTTTCCATTTCAATCCATTCACAAATCACCTTGTCAATTTCAACAAATCTTCATCTAGAACAACAATGTTCAGTACATCACAGCAAACATCATCTGCTATTATGCCTTGCAAACGCAAATATCTACACTATCGTTCAAAAGTTTGAGGACGGTAAGATTTTTTTGTGAGTCTTCTAGGGCTACTGACCTGCAGGCGTTAAGTCTGAGTTTCTCCTCTGTGTCTCTGATCAGGTTTTGGATGTCCACCTCACTGGGGATTCCTTCCACCTGCAGCTCCACAAATGCATGGTCATGCAGGAAGTCACCTTGCCAGTCCATCGCTTCCCTGCAAAACAATGAAAAACTAGTGAAACTTTATAACGTATTAAAGTTCTTTCCTGCTTTAAAAACATAATTTAGCCATCATATTTATATACTATACATTCAGACCATACGGTAATCCAGATCTTCAGCTCTGTTCAAGGAAGACTATTTAACATTTGGTTTCGAATTAAGGTCAGTGTTGCCATGTCCACTTACTATACGTGACTAAAGGCTCATCCACTCCAAGAATGATAGCTATAAATAAATATATAACAACTATATTAGCATCCAAACCAATGATAATGCTGTTTATTAATGTTTTTTTTTATTATACTGTGCTGCAGTTTTGTCTTCTGCCATAAGCTCTTTAATGTCAGGTGGATTCTGACTGAATAGAATTAGAACAATTATTAAAAATGTATAGTTTTAGATATTGTTATATTTATCGCCCTTAGTGTGAACGACCCTTTAGTAATCATTCTGCTGAAACATGCACTGCTCCTATGTCGTTTGCCGCTGTAAAAGCAAAGTTCTTTAACTGATGTATTCGATTGGCTTTCAAGTTTTCTCGTTTCATCACTGGAAAATACTTATAACAGTGATTCCAACAATGTCGTTCCCCTGTGCCATTATCATTATAGTTGTAGTGTGGATTTCCCTATTGTTTTAAGTGTAGAATTATTTTGAAAACTATATCCTTGTTAGTCTTATCCCCTTTGGTATCAACCACTGACTATAATAGAGAACATTGGTACCACTTTATATTAAGTGGCTTTAACTATGTACTTACATTTAAATTAATCATTTAATACAATGTATGTATTGTGTACATACATGTTTTACATTGTACTTATATATTTTTTTTTAAATACTGCATGTAATTACATCTGTAATTAATTTCTGTAATTACATTTATAGTTACCCTGTTGACCCATCCCTTACACCTTAAACCTATCCATACCACCAAACCTGTCCCTAACCTTACCCGTACCCCACCTCAATATCAGCAGAAGTGTTTTGCATTACAATATGAACACAATAAGTACATTAATTTTTGATGTAAGTACATAGTATTTAAGGCCACTTAATATAAAGTTGAATAGAACATTAACATAGATCAGTTGGTACAAAAGACTTGTATGGGCTTGTGACATCATAAGCTGATATAAATTGGCAAAGTCTCAGTTTGCATTTTTGTGGCTTCTGTCCAGAATATAGTTAAATTCAATCAATTCAAGCTTATTTGTATAGCGCTTTACACAAAACAAATCGTTACAAAGCAGCTTTACAGAAAAAAATTTTCGACAATATTTGTAGTAGCTATTAGTGGGACTGTCAGTTATTACATGGCAGAAAATGTATGGCAATCAATTAAAAGACTATTAAAGTGACGTGAGTGCAGTGACGTGACATGTGGCCAAGTATGTTTACCCATACTAGGAATTAGTGCTCTTCGTTTAACCCATCCTAAGTGCACACATACAGCAGTGAACACACACACTGTGAACACCCACCCGGAGCAGTGGGCAGCCATTTATGCTGCGGCGCCTGGGGAGCAGTTGGGGGTTCGGTGCCTTGCTCAAGGGCACCTCAGTCATGGTATTGAAGGTGGAAGAGAGCGCTGTAAATTCACTCCCCCCACCTACAATCCCTGACTCTCTAACCATTAGGCCCCAACTAACAGCAAATATTATATGATGCAATCAAACTTATAGCAAAATGTGGTAGTTCTGTATGTTGTTTCAGGGTTGGCATCATCTGAGGTCCTCTGAGGGGTTGGCATCATCTCTTCTCAGGTGTTCTGGATCCAGACTGAAGCTTGAGTAAATCCTAGTTACCACGGGATGTTGATCTTTGGGATTGCTAATGCTTGGGTTCTTTAGCATAATAAAGTGACACATTTTGCCCCAGGTTTCATTTTTCCAGGACATGCCACACTCCAATGATTCCTGAATACAATTTATTTTCTTTTTTTTGCCAAAAGATGCCAAAGAGATTTATTCATTACCAACCTTTTTTCATATAATCAATATATATATTTTTTAAATATGGAAGTTTCTCTCATTTCATAATTCATAAAATACATCTCTATACAGCTCCATTTCACACCTTTCAGAACCATAACCTACTTTGTGGACAGCCATTGCCAGAAAAATGAAAAGAAGTGGAAAGAAATAATCAATGTCTGCTTGTGTACTGCATTTGTCTGAATGGGATCAAATGTAAGCTTGAAAAGGGAAGCCTTTATGTTTGATGAAATGTGTCCTCGAACACACATGACGGCCCTTTACACGAAATGATTTGATTTCACCTCAACACGATCTTTGCGCGTCAAAGCGCAGCTGGAACAAGGCGCTAGTTATCATCTGCCATAAATATTTCTAGCCTCAATCCATTGTTTTTCATCTATCCGGCTCCCCTCTCTGTGTCAAGCTGGAGTGTCATTCAATTTACAGTACAGCTCGGTGGTAATACATGCATATCGGAAAGAGCGGCCTTGCGGTATTACCAGACGCCGGCGAGATATAGACTGACACATCTTCTTGCCATCGCTTTAAATAAACAATCCATCTGGCCTCAGATTGCTATAAAGCCCTCAACGTTCAAGTCTCACAGATCCAGCACGCGCTAGAGAGAGAGACTGTATCAACGTCGTCATCGCAAGTCAAGTAGAGTGTAATGGAGAGTGTCAGTGTCAATTTGGCTTTGCTGGCGCCCCTCTCCCCTTCATCTGGGCTGATTTTAATAATCCCTGTCAAACACCAAACAGCTCGCACTTCCTCTCCGACACGACAGCCCTTTCTCCTCGCCCAGACAGAAATCTCAACATTAATTTAGCCCGCACAACGGCAAAGGCTGTCCAGCTGGACAAATATTATTTCCCTCACTTGACAGACTCTGCAGTTAAGCCCGCGTGTTATTATTTTCTAAACTCGATTCAAGCCTCGACTACTGTCTGAGGGGAAAGAGTGAAGAGAGAGAGTGACTTGTGTAGGTTTTTAAGACACAGGATTAGGAACTGAACAGTGTAATTACACTGAGACCGACTGCGTCAATGTCTGTGCGCACACGCGTGTGTGTAGCCGATGTTACAAAGGGATGCGCATCATCGCCCGTGTCTCATCCACATGAGAGTTGTGGGAAAAGTGTCAGGTTCATGCTGTCACCACATAGGGCCCAATTAGGCAGATGCACCCTCCATTTCCTTTGTCTTGTTATCTATTTTGAACTCAAATGTTGTGGAGTCCCAGAGTAGTTCTGAAAGCTGCCACACAAGGAAGAGAGCTGTAGCTGTGCATAAGTGTGTGTGTGTGGTGTGAGAGAGAGAGAGAGAGAAAGAGCTGGGGCAGATGTATTCTCTTGACACTTAAAGACACACTAGTATTTCTCTGCATGTCTACCCTTACAAACTGCTCCACACTCAGAATAGAGGTAGTGGTGTGAAATATTTAGCAGCCAGTGCCTCTGCTTTAAAACTGTCTAAAAAGGTTTTCTTATCATGTTCTAGCTCCCAAAACTCTTAAATAAAGCTTTTGGGATATTTAATGTATTAAAGAAGTATATTGTTTTACTCCAAAATAGTGAGAATGTTGTGTTTGTTGGTTGGTTGGGACAAGCAAAAGTGTGCAATATTCATACAACACAGGTGAATGTGAGAAAAGAAAGAATGCAAGGAAGAAAGAAAAAAGTTTCAGGGGAATAAATCCAGTCTGTGTTTACTGACTGAGTGCATGTTGTTGTTTTTTTGCCGGATGACTTTTCCTGAACTTGTCCTGGAATGGTTATGACAATATTCTCACTATACTTCACAATTTTTGGCTATCATGTAAACTACTGTATTCAAAAGTTTCCACTGCATTTCAGTTTCAGGTGAATTTGTCAAAATATGTCAGGAGCTAGAACATGACTGAGAGCTGCAGTGGCACATTTGTTTAAAAAAAAGAAGAAGAAATAAAAAAAAAGAAGTCACCTTCATATATAGGAAATGTAATGCAATTTATGTTCACAATTACTGTTATGATTATAATTAAATAAAGGCTACCATGGTAACCACTCACCAGTTTTTTTCTCAATGTCATCCAACAACACTAAATTTTCAAGAGCTAGAAATCAGGTTAAGCAGGTTGAAAAGGACACATTTCATTGCAGAGCATTTTAATTCACATCGATAGCCTATTCATAATTCACATTTAGTCAAACACAGTTGGTCCTATGGGTAGTTGAAATATGACTATGGCTTGATTGCAAGGTCATATACATAGATTTAGTCGAAAAAAAATGCATAGTAGATATGTCCCTTCAATTTAGTTAGCGATAAAATTTTCAGCTCAGAGACCCATTTTTCACCGTAATCGAGAAACAAAAGTTACATGTTGCAAGGTTTTTTTTTTTTTATAATTATTATACTTCAATAGAAACATACAGAATAAAAAAGATAGCGCAAGCTAGTGTTAGAGGCCTTTTTTGCTTTTTGTTAATAGTATAATAAATAAAAAGAAAACAAATAGAATACAAAAAGAATAGAGAAGCTAGTGTTAGTTTTATTTTTAAGAAAACAGCATAGTACCATTACTATAGTGCAGTCTAAAGGTGTCTTTTTTTAAAGAATGATTAGAAATAGAGAGTTCAGAGTAGGGGTCAAATCAAGATGGACGATAACCTGTGTTTTTAGCCGCTTCTTGAAGATGGCTAAGGACTCAGCAGCTCGGATTGAGTTGGGCAATTAAATACGGTTCTTTTAAAGTTTTATTCATCAAAGAATCATGAAAAAAGTACCACAATTTCCACAAAAATATTAAGCAGCACAACTGTTTTAAAAATAACAAATCAGCACATTACAATGATTTATGAAGGATCATGTTACACAGAAGTTTGAAGTAATGGCTGCTGAAAATGTAGGTTTGCCATCACATTAATAAATTACATATTAAAATATATTACAATAAAGTAACAGTGATAATGTTGTTTTGCAATATTAATGTTTACACTGTATTTTTTGATCAAATAAATTTAGACTTGGTGAGCATAAGATCTTTAAAAAAAAAAATAGGCCTATATCTTTCGATTAATAAAATCTGCATTCATAATAACTAGGCCAGGGGTGGCGAACTCCGGTCCTGGAAAGCCCCAGCCCTGCAGAGTTCTGCTCCAACCCTAATAAAAACTCACCTGCATGTAGCTTCCTAGTAACCCTTCAGACATTGATTAGCTTGTTCAGGTGTATTTGATTAAGGTTGGAGCTAAACTCTGCAGAACATCGGCACTCCAGGACCGACGTTTCGCCACCCCTGAACTAGGCTATAAAAGAGTTAGCAAAATGCTGTTACAATAGAACTACAGTATGTCACACCAAATCACATCACTTCCCACAAACATTTCATGTCAACAACCCATCATCAAACAGCTCTTTGATAGCACACATAAGTACAGGGTGGTTCTTTCAAAGCTTTTAACTATTGTAAACTACATCCACCACTGATGGTCCAGTCCTTATCACACCACACACACACCCACACACACACCACACACACCACACACACAACACACACACACACAAAAACACACACAACCACACACACACACAACAACACACAAACACACACACACAACCACACACACACCCACACACACCACACACACACCACACACACACACAACAAACCACACAACCCACACCCACACACACACACACACACCACCCACCCACACACACACACACACACACACACAAATATGTATATATACACACACACACACACACCCAAACACCACACACACACACACACCACACACCACACCACACACACCACACACCACACACACACACACCCACAAACCACACACACACCACCACACACACCACACACACACACACACACACACAACCACACCCCACACACACACACACACACTACACACTCACACACTACACACTCACACTACACTCACACACTACACACACACACACACACCACACACACAAACACACACACACACAAACACACACACACACACACACACACACACACACACACACACACACACACACAAACACACACACACACACACAAACACACACACACACACACACCAAACACATAAACCCACACACACACACACACACCACACCACCACACAACACACCACAAACACACACACACAAACACACAAACACACAACCACACACCACACACACACAGCCGCACACACACACACACACACACACACTCAGGCACGCGCACGAGCAAGCACACACACACACACACACCAGTAAATACTACTAAACACTGAGGTTAAGGCAAAGTACACAGTACCTTTTCACGCTGTGGTTTCAGGGGCTCTTCATCACATTAAATCCAACAGCAATGAAGGACTATCAGGGCTCAAATCCAAGCAGAATTGTCAGGTGCATTTCTTCCCAAATCTTTACATATCACTGCAGTGAAATGACCTAAATGATCTGAGAAGTGTTTACTATTGCAATCCAATCTAAAGGCATGAGTCTAACAGTGTCGAGTAAATATAGCAAATGGCCAGCCTCACACACTGAGCCAGCACTAATGGAAGGAACCTGCGACTGTTTTAATAGGAATGTAAGAAATAGTGTTTCAGTCATTTATATCGATCCACAACATGAGATTGTAGACAAAAGTGTCGTATAATATTAAAAGGCTTTCTAATGGTTAAATAACATGCGGTCTAGCTCGCTTACGAGGACGAATACTTGAACTGTTCAGCCGTCGCATCCGTTTGTTTGTAAACACGTGTGGTGACGCACTGTTGTGATTCTTAAGCGAAAAGCGTCTCTGACAACCAACCGGAAGCATATCAGTATTTCCGTGTTACGGAACAGAGTATATCACAGAGAAAAGGGGGGAGCGTGTATTTGTTAATATTATAATATTCTCCTCAGTCGTTGTTTGTACGTCATAAATGATCTCTCTTTTATTTTAGAAGTGGTTTCAGTACTTTTTATGAGTGTACGCACCTCAAGTTAGGGACAGTAATATTTATGTGAGTTTGAACATACTGGTCACCCCTAATAATATACCGTGGTCAGGCAACACACTGTACGCTAGTTTTGAAGTGCAACTAAACTAAGCGAAATGAATGACAACGAAAGGGAGAAATATCTAATCCATCTAATCTTACAGTTAGCGTCATATTAATCATGGTTTGAGTGTGTTATATATACAGTGCTGATGGTCGCTCGATAAAATGTCCGCGCCGTTGTAGTAAGCGCGAGATCAAACTGTCCAATTCATCATATCAGAGTGATTTCACGGGTTTCAGTTTCAGGTAAGATACTATCTACGCTTCTTATTGTTGTAAAGCAGCTGTCAAATCACAATCTAATTCAGATCCATAGAGTTCATTCAACTTTACTTGCGTTTCTTCTGTTCTTTAGTGTTTGTAAACAGCCAATAGCTGTAATATATTTATCATATAATCTGTTTTTTTTCCCACTAGGATGATGGACAACAAATGCATCTTTCAAATGTCTGGCATCAAGAATCATTCCCAGAAAAGACAGTTACTCCATGGCATCAGAAAGCTGATATCTGAAGATCTGATAAGCAGATATATTACTTACTGTAACAACCTTATAAATGAAGAGTTCTGCTGTTGTACAGTGGCCCCAAAATATTTGGAGAGTTTAATCAGACATAATGTGTTTGACTGTGTTTGCATTAGATACGAAATATCAAACAGAATTTATTAAATAAAACTGATAATAACAATAATACACATGAGAACATGCATTAAGCGAAATATTTAACAAGCGTGTTGTTTTAAATATTTAAATCGCAGTTAATATACCTATATTATCTACCAATATACCTAAAAGTAATTAGAAAAAGCGTTCAAGTTAATTGTAAGAAAAGGTCTAGCATTCTCTGCAGAATTTACTTATTTTGATATATTATAAAATGTAATTCAATATTTTTAACCTCTCAAAAGTGCACTGCTATATAATTCAGTTAATTTCGCACAAGCCTCTCTTCCACGACATCAAACATTTCTTACTGTGCATGTAGAAAATGATAAAGTGTTGGTTATTAGCCCTGAAAAATTACTCTTCCCGAATTGCTTCCCGATGCTACAATGTATTTCGGACCATGTAATGTTGTCCTTGCCCTCAGTACCATCTTAATATAGGCACAGATTGCTCTCTCTCTACTAATTGAAACCCTCATGAGCATAAATTCAACCTCCAAGTTCTTGACCTTTTCCTAAATGATCTCGTGGTAAGGCTGAAGACCAGATTAGAAAGGTGACTTTACATGTCCGATAAAAGAGATTTATTTTTTAGCTTAATTTACAGTTCACAATATTTCATTGACTCCTGTTTCTATGTTCCAGGATTATAAGGAGGCAACAACTCACCTCATCGCCAAAAAAAGCTTTAGCGAGTGAAAAGTTTATTGCAGCCTGTGCTTGAGGTCTGTAATATTGAGAGTTGACTGTCATAATCGAGTAGAGAGCATGCAATAAACTAATAACACATAAGCATAAAATAACAAACTGAAATGGTGATTCTGTTTGGTTTCTTTCTGTTTCAGGGAAGTGGATAGTCACTCCAGAGTTTGTTCTGCTCCCAGAGGCTTCATATGAATTAAACTTAACAGCTCAGACTCCTGAAACACCCAATCCACTGAAAACATGGAGAGAGAGAGAGAGAGGGTGTCTAATGGCACTGTGTCTGGAGCTTTTCAGGTGAACGTCACTATATTGTTAACTCGCTTAGGTAATAACTGACCTGTGCCTAATGAAATTAAAAACATGTTTCATTATCAGTCGCAGACCGGTAGGGACCTGGTAGTGCTCATTGACATTGATGATGCCGCGAGGAGACATCAGGGTGTATGTCATGGTCAGGTGTTGTTGCACGTGATCAAGTTTGTACAACCATGCCTGTACAGGGAACTGTTGTTGATGGGTAGTTGGTACTGGTCATGAGTGAAACACTGCTAATGGGCATTCTTACAAAAAACCACATTTTGTTTGACAAGGATAATTAAAGTCATGGCGCGCTGTTTTCCATCACAGACTTCTGGTCGCTGCATATGATCTGTACTCACGTGATAAGATTCAAAAGAAATCACAAATACATCCAAAGATAAAGGCGAGAAGTGCAGAATCCCTCACTATAGTGTCAGCTATGTAGCCAAACATCTTTTGGGGGTAAAGGAACTCTTTGTATTATTTGCTTTAAAAAAAAAATTAGTTTATAAAAGTGACACATCTATCATTGTTAAATCATCATCATGTCATTTCAAACGTGCTGTACTGTTTTGACTTATTTCATTGCACACAGAATGAAGAATTGTTTTTTTTTTCTTCATACAACAGAACATGTAGTGACTAGTGACTGTCAAGTGCCAAACAGGACAAAAAAGCCCTATAAAAGTTCTTCATAAACATGTTCATGTTATGGACATAGAACCTTGGTGCACTGTTTTTTGTTGTGCTAAGGTTTGATGACTATGGCACTAAACAGTGCTTTGGGTTATTGCACATTTTATGATGACTGTTTTTTTTTTTTTTACGTAGTCCTATGCACTAGTATGCGAGGCGTGAAAAAGTACTCCAACTCTATTACTTGAGTGAAGTAGTACAGATACTGATGGTCAAATATTACTCCATTACAAGTGAAAGTTGTAAAGAAAGATTTTTACTTCAGTAAAAGTACAGAAGTACTTGCTTTTAATAGTACTTAAGTACCAAAAGTAAATTTACTTTTTTTATGTCAATGCACATATTTTTTTTATTGTTGTACGTAATACTTGCAAAACTTCTGATGCAACTTAGAATACATTACACTTACTAGCTTGTAGTATCTTTGGAATAAAAAGATTTTAGAATGTTGTTAATTAAAAACCCTATGGGAAAAATTAAAACACTACCCACCCATCACAATAAGCAGGGATGGTGGTGATCTCATCAGTTCTCTAGTGTGTGCACACTCTATGTTGTAACCCTTTGTCCAATTTGAAACGAGTGGACAGTGAATGAAATCCTGTATATACAGAGTGATAAGAAAGAAAAAAAAAAGTTAAACCTGCTTTAAAACCCAGCAACGCAACATAACTTTATAACAGAAACACTGCTTTAACAAAAAAAAGCAAGACTTATTTGACATCAAAAAAAAAAAATTTTTTAATGCTGTCTAATTGCTCTCGCTGTACTTTAATGTCACACAAAGAACAGTCTGTGCAGTGCTGCTTCAAGTACAACACCTATTGTGTTTTATTAGGAGAAGCACAACAGTTCTTCTGTGGCTTTATAGGCAATATTTGCACGTATACAATTTAGCAAAATCAGACAATATTGTGTGTAATATATACCACATTATTAACTTCTTATTATTGAATTGTTGCACATTTGCAACTGGTCAGTTTTCAAAAAATGCTGGGAAATCACTTCATGAAGCCCCAAGAGTGATTACTGATAAACCGTCTGAAAAAAAAAGAAAGTCACAGAGTAGCGACTTTCTACTTCGAGGACCTTTATAGAAATGTAGTGGAGTGAAAAGTACGATATTTGTCTTTCAGATGTAGTGAAGTTAAAGTAATAAGTTCCCAGAAAAAATAATACTCAAGTAAATTACAGATACTCAAAAAGTGTACTTAAGTAGAATAATCAAGTTAAAATTAATAGTTACTTGTGTCCATCTGCTGGTATGTTTACTGCCAATACACCTTTGTTCCGTTGGCTGAATAAAAAATGTACAGGTTGTAAAACAACATAAAACCATAAGTAAATTATGTATGTTTGGGTGTAAAACTATTCCTTTATAACATGACTAAACGGGGACCCACTTATAGATATTATATAGTCTAAAATCTAAAGTAACAATCATGTTTGTTTTTCTTAAATTTTTATGCAGCAAGGATGCATTAAATTCACTAAAAGTGACAGTATTTCTTTTTTCTTTTTTACATGTCTCGAGCATTCAAACTTTAAAAATGTAAAATTTCACAATACCGCTGTATTGTTACTGTATTGTAAATACATAAATGCAGCCTTGGAGAGCAGAGAAGTTTCTTTCAAAAATTAAATAAAATCTTACCAGTCCCAAACTTTTGATAGTGCATTTGCAAACAAAAAATTGCTTATTTGATTTGGACAGCTTTTACGTTTTACATTCACCCTCAAAATTTGGTATTGGTGGTTTATTTGTTGTCTTTCTTTTGCAGCATGTTTGCTCAGTTAAACTGGTCCTGTAATTTGGAGTCCTTCGATGAAGAAGAGAGCTGTGAAATGGCCATCGATGCTGCTGTAATCATTGAGTCTATGGATGTTACTGATGACATTTCACAAGAAGAATTGGAGGAAATGCTCAAAGAATACATCATAATAATGGAGGTCTAATATATTTTTATTCTCCTCATCCACTTTTTATTCTGGTACTTTTATATATCATTTTGAAACATAATTATGGCTTTCACAGATGGATTTTGGGCACAAATGAGAAAGTTGTCATGGTTATCAATGTAATTTCTATAAAATATGACCTTACATGACATCTCGTTTCAGCAACGGAAGAAAATGCTTTTGACAGTCCCAGAGATCTACAGCTACTGCACACCCAACCTGCCAGTTCAGGTATTCAAATCTGTGAAAAACTTTTCAACAAACCCATCTGCCATACACAAGCTGTTAAAGTACAGAGAGGATCTAGAGGATCGGGTCATTCAATTTCCTGTGTGTCACATAGAGGAGTAATAAACGCAGGGCTCATCACAGCCAGGTCACCTGATTTAGGCAAATCTGTTTGATCGGTACGCTCATGATTGGCATACCCATTAAAGAAACATTGCAATGTGCCTACACTGGTTTCTCAAGCGGAAATGTCCGAATGCACTCATTTGACATTGACCCTGAGAACACATTATCATCAGTCATCTTATTTCCTGTGTGTCTTTCTTTCTCTGTTTCTCTTGTACTCAGATTCAGCAATGTGCAGAGCTTGGTAGAGTGTGCCTTCTTCCCTCAAGCTCTGGAGGAGATTCTGGGGTCCCTGCAGCCTGGAGTGATGCCCCCAGTCACGCACTGCATGTATGTATAATAAGAGCTATTCTAAATCCCAGAGGCACTTATAAAGCACTGTTACATTCAGTTGGTGTTATCTTTCTTAAAAAGCAAAGTGTGGTAGTTTCTTTTTCATTAAGGGTGTTGTAAGGATTGTGATTTACCACCCACTGAAAGTCTGTTCACACAAAGTGCAAAAATTCATGGCAATAAGATGTTAAAACGTATTTTTTTCTTTATGCAAAAACTCACTACTTTGTTTAACAATTGCCATTGTTTTTCTATGTATACAAATAGCATACTGTTGGCATAGAGTCAAGCTAAATGAAAGGGAGGACAGAAATAGGACATCAATTGCATAGTGTATATGTATAACAATAACATGTGAGGTCAGTATAATTATATATTTGTGAAATAATACTTTTTTAGCAAAGACACATAAATTGATAACAAATAAATTACATTTATAATGTACAAAAGATTTTTACTTCAAATAAATGCTGTTGTTTTGAACTTTCTATTCATCAAAAATTTCGCTGAAAAGTAGTGGCCATGGTTTTTCACAAAATATTAAGCACTGAGACTGGTTTTTTCAACATTGCTAAATAAGAAGAAAGGTTGCACTTTCGCTCAAAATCAGCATATTCAAATGATTTCTGAAGGATCATGTGACAAAGACTGGAATAATGGCTGCTAAAACACACGAGTAATGGATATTTTAATATTTTTTTAATCTTAATTTTTGATCAAAATAAATGCAGCTTTGATGAGCATAAGAGACTTCTTTCAGAAAAATTCAAACAATCTTACTGGCCCTAAATATTTGAATGCTAAGTTTGTGAATTTTGAATGTGTCTAAAAATAAAAAAATAATTCCTATATTTATAGAATTGTTTGTGTTATTATTTGCTGTCATTAAATTATGATTGTGGATATATCAGAATTATACAGGTCATCAGCCACCTTCCTCTCTTGGTATCTGTTTTGAACACTGAAGTTTATGTAATGATCTGAACTCTTCAGAATAGATGGAACTGTTTAAAAATGTATTTTATTACAAGCGCTTGTTTTCATCTCCCTTTTTCTGGTTTGACCAGATAACCCAGTCTTTGCTCTTGCTCTCCTACTTAGGTTGATGCAAAGCCATTGTACCTCAGCATGTTTATCACAGTTCTCCACAGTATCCTGCACAGCAATCCTACCTGGGGTTCTCCTGGACACACAAAGTACTTTCTCCAGATCCTGCAGTGTCCAGAATGTAAGGGTCACTTCTTGAAACATCAGTTCAGTATGAAACTGTCAATATACCTGTCAGTAATGCCATTTTGTCTGATTTATTCAAGAGTGTGTCTAGCAAGCGAACCCACCTGTCACTCACTGCCAAGCCCACCATCCACTGAGTTGTTTCGTCTCCATTGTAACCTGCAGGAGTCCTTCCTGAGACTATTTCAGCTGGAGCTTCATGCTGCTAGCTCAGGGTGAGCACCTGAGCTCTGTTCATCTCTGCTTCAATAAAACAACAACTTTTTGATTCTGCATGAGCCCAAAGAAAAGAAGCTGCAGTATTTTTCCACCCCTCCACAAAATAAACACAGACAAAACATGTCATAAAGAATGTAGAGATAAAACACAATATGTAGCTGCTTGGAGATATGCTGATGTCTTACTGTTCACCTTGTTTTGAAGATAAAGACTGTACTATTTACATTCGGTCTGTTTTGATAGAAAGACAATGGTTAAGTAACTGCGTTAACCATAGATATTAATGCCTAGATTGTACATCAGCAACTATTCTTTATTGCCATCACATTTCTATGTATCCTCCATATTTGACAGGATGACATATTTTATATTTAATGGATAACTGAATAAACTATATTACATAAACCCGAACCTAAAATGTTGCCGGTTTCAACATAGCAGATCTGTCATTGTATCTGTAGCAGCTGTATCTACATTTTAATATTAATATATATGGCAACTCTGTTTTCCTCTCTGCAGGAGGTCAGCCGGAAGCAGTCGGGTGTCTGTTCTGTACAGTACCTTCTGGAACATGTGGGAGAATTCAACTCTGACCTCCAGGGCGGTTCAGCAACTCGGCAAGCTGCTGATCAAGACTATGGGCTTTCAACTCCACTCAGGTTTCATTCAAGTCTTCTCCTTTCATGCTAAAAATGATGGCCACTTTATGGTTTATTGAAATCTTCCGTTTTAGACATTTATGTATATTTGCATATTTGCTGGTTTCATTTTGCGACGTTATTGTATTGTGACCTAAGCTCATAAAGATAACTTCCCAGCTTAAACTAAAATTTGTCACATTACACCTGTATGCCAACAACATTATGCCAACAGATTTCCACATTAAATATACCATTTTGTAGAGACATGTCCATTCCAGATGCTTCATCAGGCGGTGCAGGCTGAGTTTACTGTGTGTTTGTGTACAGGAGTGGAGGCTGGGAATGTGGGTCACTCTGCAGGAGACTCTGTGTGTAGTGGTGGAGTTCTGGGCTCAGGAACACAGTCCGCTCAACAGCAGTCTGGTGGAGAAAGGCTTTAAAGACCTGGCAGAACACATTGCCATACTGTGCCAAGGTATCCCATAGTGCAGTGGGAAACTGGTGAAGAATCACGTTATGCACTTAAAGCTATAGTTCACCCAAAAATGAAAATTTGCTGAAAATACACTCACCCTCAGCCCATTCAATATGTAGGTGAGTTTGTTTAGATTTGGAGAAATTTAGCATTATGTCACTTGCTCGCCAATGGATCTGCAGTGTGAATGTGTTGCTCAGTTTTGTTTGATACAATCAGAATGAGAGTTCAAACAGCTGATAAAAGCATCACAATACTCAAAAGGAATCTTACTGTTGTATTATTGTGATGTCTGTCATTCGTCGTTCTGACGGCATCCATTCACTGCGGATCCATTTGTGTTCAAAAACAACAAAGTCATTTACATCTTGGATGGCTGAGAGTGGACATTTTCAGCATATATATATTATATATACTATATATATAAAAGTTATGTCAATCTAATATTCTGTGTTTATTAGCGTTGTGTGAAAATGTTGTGCGCTTTATTTTTTGTTATGGTTATTTTTATATGTTTATATGTTTTTGTTATTTTAGGGGGATTTTTGGAACGTGGATACTTTTTCCTTTGATTCTTTGAGAATAAAAAAGTAAATAAGAAACCGCATAATTATGTCCAAATAGAAATATTTCTAACAATACTAAACTCTCAACGTAACGTTTTGCTATCACTTTATCATTTAACAATCTTTGCTGAATAAAATAGCATTAATTTCTTTATAAAAAGAAAGAAATGAAAAAATGTACCTGAACCAAACTTTTGGAATAGTGGTATTTGTAACTACCACAAATTTCTAGTTGAATTTAAACCACTGTTCTTTTGAAATTTTTATTCATCAAAGAATCTGAAAAAGTATCACAGGTTATAAAATAAATATTGATTATATAAACTGCTGTCAAAAGTTGGGAATCAGTAAATTTTTTTAATGTTTTTTAAAGGAGTTTCTTATGCTCATCAAGGCTGTATCTATATCTATATAGATAATTATATATATATAATTTTTTTGAGGGAATGTACATTAAAGATTTAAATAGCTTAATGGCTTTAATTACCTTCCTGTCTCCTCCTTTAGACCTACCCTGTGACATGCTGAAGGAAGTGATTCCAGCCCTTTGCTCTGCAAGACTCCGGATGTTCACATCTATAGACATAGACAAACATCTGCTGCAGCAGGGACCTGATCCTCAGCTGTGAACCACTCTGCCTGCTCCCAATTGTGAGTTTTAACTTGTGTACATGTCTGTTAACATAAACATCAAGATTTATAGCAACTACACTTTCATTTGCAGCAAATTGCCTTCCCAGAAGTCTGCATTCATCATACAACACAACATAATACAGTGAATAGAACATTCAGTGAGAGATGGAGGGAAAAAGTTTAGATTTATTTTGCTTGTCTCTTGCCAGGTCTCAACCTACCTCAAAGCTTTGGGGATCTTGTGTGATCGAGAACCAGTCCAAACCCTGAAGGGACAGACTGACAGAATAGAGATGACTCACCCCTCTTCTAGTTGTGCCGCCCATGTGCCAGGCTCAGAGTGAGTTTCAACTCTGCCACATCTATCTGCTCTTGCTATTGTCCTCCATACTGACACTGCAGATCACAGAGCACAGGAGAAAAGCAAAAATACGTTGACTTTTTTAAAATATTTGTATATTTTCAATGAATAGACCTGGTACTAGTGTTTACTTTTGTAAGATGTTTCTCTGTAAAATCACAAGAATTAATAGGTGTCATTTTTTACATCTTTGTGCCATCAGAGCACATTTTGAGATAACCACTCTCCACTTACAACACTATAAGATCCTCTTTATGTCAGCATCCATACGTGTATGATAGAGGCAGAGAGTGCAGTAGGTGCCTTTAATTGGACAATTTTCTGCCATTATGGGGCATTAGAGGGGTTTAAGATGACTAATGGAGAGAGACAGGGTGCTGTCCTTCTCTGTTGGGGCAACCTGTGATGGCAGCAGACCACCAGCCATGTTACTAGTAGTGACATAAGGGTAATTGGGGATGTGTGTCTCTCCTACCAGCTCAATCAACTGCTGCTTATCTGCCTTTTTTCCCAACAGGATTCAACTGAGACATCATGCTTAGACAAACCATGACTGCATTTAAATGCAGCCTGAGAACTTTGTAATTGCTTTTGTGAATTGAAATAAAGATAAGATCAAATTAAATTAAATAAAATCTAAATAAAATATAACTGATGAAAGTTAGAAATGTACTAAAATTACTAAAAGTAAAATAAATGAAATTATTTATTTTTATATAAATGTGGGAAGAGTGATATGTGAAATTATTTGGAAATCAAAGTTATTTAAAACATTTTTGTTAGGTGGGATTAATCTGATTAATTTCAGAAAAAATTTGCAAATTAGTTTTTTATTTAATTCAATCGACAGTCACTAATATATCTATAATTATATAATAATATCTTAGTTTTATATATATAGTATTTATTTATTTTTTCTCCGGTTAATCTGCGTTAGAATGTAGTTTAATGCAGTTTACACAAAGCGGGACTAGGGTTGTCTACCCCACTACAAATGCTGTTATCTATCTTTTGACGTTCTGATAAAAAAAAATTGCATTTATTTATATTTGTAACACATGTATTCTATATTTAGGTTATATTTATACAAACGATCAGCATAGTAACTATCAATTTTCATAAAAATGCTTAACTACCACTAAAATGAAAAATGAAAGTTAGATTAAGATACTCGGAAGGATACCTTCAAATAGCATACATCAACACATTTTCTTTTCTGAGCAAATATACCTATGTATGTAAAAATATCGTACTCCCTATGTTTAATTCTGTGGAAATCTAGCGACATACCTAATTTGATAACCATTCTTAATCTTGAGACAATTTGTTTACAGTTACTGTTGTGTCGTCTTTTACCAAAAGGTCCACTTTGGCATAGTGAGAGCTGTATGGAATAGTACAGCAGGTAAGTTCATAAACACATTATTGCGGAGACATGGCGGATAGAAAAGTCGCTTGGGCTGTATTCTGAGTTAGCTTGTAACTAGTTCAGCATGATTTGCTTCGTGGGAGTAGTTTGCAGGATCACCAGCACAGTGGGCATCAGGAAGGATACCATTGTGATCCTACTATCACCAGACTTGCGAACACTGCACACAATGATGTTTATTGCTCCTCACTCATAGGAACTAAGTGACGACTGTGAGGCTAGTGCAGAATGTTGGATGTTTGCTGTCTGTTCCTGGTGTTGATTGTGGACCTTGGTTTTTTCACTGAACCAATCAATTACTAGGGACATCAATTTGTACCCATTCTGCTGTGACAAACAGGACAGCATCTATATGCTGACTTTCTGGCATACATGAGTCAGCACCACTGTTCCTTTAAGGCACTATACTTAGCCTGAGCTCTCAGTACTCGTTCGTATAGCGACTTGGGCCCCGGATTGTGATTTTTAAGAATGGTTTTGCTGAGCAGGTCTGTCTCAGACAATCAACACCCTTTGCGAAGATTTTGTTATCGTAGAGAGATACTCGGACTCACCTCATATTGCAGTCGTGGAGAGATTTTCAGTTATCTGTAATCTTGGTTGCTGAACGTTAGTTCCTATCTTGTGACCAATTGGCAACAAGGTTTGGACATCTTGTTGATATGAGAGTAGTAGTTTCAGTGACATCTTATCTAAGTAAAATATCTGATCAATATTATGTGCACATTTAGCTTCTGCTTAAGCGTCTTTTTTTCTTTAGACCGGAAGGATCCAGTACACAGCTCGTGAAGTATAACTGTGACTAAGAGTCTTTAGTTATTTAATTGTAAGTTTTTGAAAATCATAGAAGCACTGACTTGTACAAAGTAGTTAGTTGTTCTTTATATAAGCTAGCTATTAGACAATGCCGTATCAGTATCAGGAAAGTCGGGAGACTATATCGGGAATTTTTAATTCGTGTAATGTGAGTGATTTCCAGGTCTGGAAAATTCATGACATTTTCTGTAGTGAATATGATTTTTTTTTTATGGTTTTGCTGTGCTCTAAAATATTGCATCAGCTAGATTAAAGTATTTTGCCTGCAAGCCAGCATTGAGGGGGTTATTGGAGACATTTTTGCATTATAAAGTATAATCATTTTAATCTATTAAAGGGGTCATATGATGCAATTTCACGTTTTACTGTCTCTTTGGAGTGTTAAAATTCAGCTACTTGGTGCCATAAAGAAGATCTGTCAATGTTGCAAAGACTAAAGTTCTATATCCCAACGAGATCATTCTATACTTAGAAAGTACAAGAGTCAACCACGCATGCCGCTTGTAGAAAACGCTCAGTTCTAACAGCACCCACCATATCTAGGTCACTATGTGGAAAATTTAGAATATGACGCGCCAAATGTGCCGCAAAGAAAGAAGACGTGGTTTCAGGAACAGCAGTAGTGTTGATGCAGCCATGTCAGGGAGACGCTGTGTGTTTCAGTGGGAAAGCAAAATCACTTTATTTGGCCTTCCGGAATTAGATGCAATTAGGATCATTGGTTAGGATTTATTTACAACAGAACAGCACAACCCCGATGTTCGAATTTGTGCAACGCATTTATGGACGACAGTTTTTTTTTAACCTAGAAAAGAACAAGGCTGGCTGTGCACAAAGGCTAATTCTAAAAAAAAAAAAAAAAAAAAAAAAAAGGGTCAATTCCGACTTTGCTATGACAAACTGGCGCTTCTGAATAAGCGACTGTAAGTATGTTTTGTTATCAGTTTAAATATTTGATATTGACTGTTCAAATGCGGAGTTTTGGCATCACAGAGTACGCGTCGTGTGTGTGTGAGTGTGGCAGCACCTGTGTGTGTGACCTGTGTGTGGATCGTGTGGTGTGGTGTTTTTATAAAGATGAGGGGATGTAGGGTCACATCACCGGAGAGTGATGCGTCCAGAAATTCATAACATCGTGAGTCAGCTGTTCTCTAGACCGACGGCTTGTGTTACTGTATACATCACAGAGTGTCTGTTCAACGAGACTGTGCCCTTCGGGCTTGAACTGGATGTGGTAAAACGACGATTATAACGGTCTTGTAGTGTACTTTGAAGCTGACGCTCTGAGATTCATGTGTATAGGGCAGTTGCATTCCGTCGCGTGGCTGGGTAGGGTTCGGCAATCACAAGGCAATGGGGTCAGCTGGCCAATCAGATGCAGGACTGGCTTGCAAAGGAGGGGAGCTTTGTTGAAAATGAAACGTCTTGAGAGAGGGCGGGGCATAGACTGAGCTTAGCAATAATGCTGCCTTAGTATCTGAAAGACAAGATTAGGGTTTACACCTCTAAGCACAAAATAACTGAGTCAGTTTTAAAATAGAATCATATGAACCCTTAAACAGACAGAAAAAATAACCGCAAAATGACCTCACATACAGTTGAAATCCACCGTATTCGTAACTCAGATAGATAGATAGGACGACTTGAATTTTGAATTTGATTTTATTTTGCATATGACCATCCCGTCTATTTCTGACCCGATCCATCAGTCATGAGATTGTTTTTTGTTCAGATTTTCAGTCTAGTCAAACCTTGAGCAGACGGCCAACACAATTCACCAAACACACCGTGACAATCATGCTGCAATCCTGCCTACAGTATGCAACTCCGAGGCGTCTATAGTGCATTTAGTGGACAGTTTGATAAACACTGGCCAGGTACTGCATGCCGGGCGAGAGCTCAGGGGGGGTTGGATAGCGTCTCCTCAGATAAAAGGAAGTTCAGTGAAGTTACAGCTAGCGTTGCAGGCTGGCTGATAGTTGTACAGGCGAGCACTTAGATGCCAGTCCTACAACTCCATCCTGCCTGGGGGACGTTGTGATAAATGTCGGACAGTGTATATAATGATGTTGTAGACAACACAGCACGCATGGCATAGTAGGTGGGAAGTATTTAGTGACTTTATGGTAGCATCTCTCACCCGCTCTTCTGTGTTTTAGGAGAGATTTGTCTTGGAAGTTTTTAAATATTGCAGGCTTTTTCCGCACACAGTCCTCTTGCATGGATATAAATTCTGATGTAACCATATTATGAGCAGTTTCCATGAAATGGAGAAGGATGTGGATAGTTGAAATGATCAGGATCTGTATGTATTCACCCCACAAGCTCTGGAAACTATTGGCCCTTCGACAAAAACACGTGCTTGATGTCTCAATCGTCTGTTAAAGTTACTGTGTGTCTTTCAGAGCTGTGAAAGACTCAGCAGCGTGATGACCGTCGGTTGGCCGGTCAGAATAGAGGGATTGGGGAGTAGACCGATGAGCACTATGAGACTGTCCCGAGAGGTTACCAGCAGTCAGTCCATGCTGCAGGTAAAGAGCTGCTACGTAGGTTAGTGACTGCTTGCATGCCATAGAGACGGAAGAGCATTCCTTCATTATCACTCCTAAAAAATAACTAATGATCTGCTCTGTCTGATTGTTGTTCTCTCTGCTGATCCTATTTAGAGGTTGCGATTGCAGTACATGCTCAGACCATTCTTTATGACTTCTTGTCATGTTTGTGCTGTCTAATCGTCATTTATACTCGACGAGGTCGTCAATTCGCAATCAAAATTGCATATTGACGACCTAATCTATCTAGTCTGACTTGTTCTAGCTATCTATCTATCTATCTATCTATCTATCTGTCTATCTGTCTGTCTGTCTGTCGGTCGTTTTATCTATCTGTCTATCTGTCTGTCTGTCTGTCGGTCGTTTTATCTATCTGTCTGTCTGTCTGTCTGTCTCTGTCTGTCATTTATCTATCTTTCTATCTGTCTATATCAGTTCTGTAGTGCATTCAGCTAGGTCAAAAGCTCTCAACAGAGCCTCTCTTTATAACCTCAGGCAACAGCATTTACATTCCACATGCTTTTTATGCTCCCTCCATCCTTTGGTGAGGAAGAGGTGGAAAATACATAAAAATCAGGTGACACACACACAAACTTGTCAGATCTTGCTTGTCAGATCCCCCATTTAAGAATATTAAACACTGCAATTAGGATTCTGCTGTGAGGAAGGAGAGGGGAAGAGGGGGCGAGCGAGAGAAAGACACAGGTAGCCAGGCCTGGAAGTTTCTGTAATTAGGAGGTTGGCACTCCGTGTGAACCCACCAAGGTGTCAACGCTCATCTTTCCCCTTCCACCTGATCAGAAAGACCCCCACGCCAGAGCAGGGAGCGGGGGAGGGCAAGGAGAGAGAGACAGCTCTGCTTTCAGGAGACTCAAGGCTGCTGCTCCCTGCCTTGTGTTGTTTTTGCACTACGTGCTCCCTATACTGATGTGTAGCGCATCAATTTTTGATGAAGCACCCGCAGGCTCTCAGCTGTAGATTTCTGAAGGTAGACTGCAGTGTTTTTCACAAGGTGTGCAGGTCCATGGTGCCTTGTTAACTTCACCCTGAGCTGTCTGTCTGCTCAATACGCTTCATTGTGTCTTATGGCTACAGTTAATTATGCTATAAGCACATTGGTAATGATCTTGGGGTAAAGCACAGATTGTGATATCAGGATGATTTCTTTCTTTATAATATGTATATTCAGTTGTGCCCTTTGTAGGATCTTTAGGATGTTTAGCCATTACATTTGCTTATAATGCATTCTTACTCTTTAAAGAACTGGCATAACAGATGTTTACATACAGTTTTGGACACTTTATTCTTAGCCACAATGTAGGAATTTCAATGTATTATATACAAAATATAATACCAATCAGAACTAAAATCTGTAAACACATGATACTTTTTGTAAAATGTTTTCCTGTGTTTCAGCTATGTTAAATAGTTTTGTTGTTTTATAACAGTGCATTTTTAATTGTGGTTAATTGTGAAACTTTGTTAAGGGGCCAGCGGTTTTTACAAAATACAAAGTGATAACTTGAATTGTCATAAATAAATTGACATAACAATAATAGCAATTGGGGCAATTGGAGCACTCCAGTTCTCTGGCTATGTATAAAGTCTTAATTTAACCATATTTATGAGCAGTTTCATGATGTGCTGATGTTAGCATACATGACAGAGCCTATCTGTTCACCCACAAGCTCTATTGGTTCTTAATATGTTGTGTAGCCCTACTGAGAATCAGTGAACTCTTGCAGCCTTTTATGAATGAGTCCCTCACTAGAATGGCAAAGATGAATCTTAAACCAGGACTTTTCAAAAAGGACAAAAGTACTTTCATGTTAATTGAGTTGTTATATTGTATTATTTAAAAATGTATCACGTTACAGAGCTCAGGGCAGTGATAAATAAAAAATGCCATTTTTGATGCACAAAATTAGCACAAAATTAAAAAAAGATTAGCAACTGCAAGTGGTGTGTAAAACTAAAATAAATATCTTTGACCCAGTTATTATTGGCCTCTTTCAGTTCTTGTTCACAATCCCATAAACTAAACC
This sequence comes from Sinocyclocheilus anophthalmus, assembly GCA_018155175.1. Classification (NCBI taxonomy): domain Eukaryota; kingdom Metazoa; phylum Chordata; class Actinopteri; order Cypriniformes; family Cyprinidae; genus Sinocyclocheilus; species Sinocyclocheilus anophthalmus. The sequence goes on along the minus strand of JADLZN010004050.1, from coordinate 66,510 downwards.
TCTTATAACTCCTAAAACTAAAGGATGTTGCTTAAACTTAAAAGTGGTCAAATTGAAAATGCATCCTGTCATCACAGTGTTCAAAATGCACTTTTGTGACAAATAGCCCGCTATTTAAACCATTAGCCAACCTGCACCAGAGCTGTCATGCCAGATGTCACAAACCACGCAAGAAAGTACTCTCTACAAGAAAAAAATAAATAAAAACAACAACCGCAAATGCTACACACATTTCACAATTTACAGAAAAGGACAGGATGGATTTATCCTCTTCGAGCTTGTAAATGCTGAGTATGCAATTACGCCTATAATGGAAGCGTTGTGTCCAAATTGGAGCCATTAAAGTGATTTAACAGAGGGAAGATTGGGCCTGGCATTTCTGAGACTGTGTACACATGGGGAGTTAAGAAATGTTTAATCACTGGGTTTTAGGGCCTATTAGGGTGTGAAAAAAGGGCTAGTGTGAGCCAGAACTTGCCATGGTGCTGAGGCACTCATTAAGTCATACTTTTATTGCATTCTGTTTTATTTCTTCATAATACCCTGCTAATTATTTTCGTTGATTTTGGGTTGCGAGTCTTTGTGATCTTGCTTTCATGTACTTTGACACGTGAGTTAGTGGCTTGTTGTTGCCTACCCTGTTGTTCCTTCCTTTGAAACAGAGAGAGGTTATTATAGATATGTGCTATGTATTTATATATTTCTTTCATCTTAGTTTTTGAAGTTCTGTCATTGATTTAGTTTAGTCTGAAACATTCCGTTCATGTGTTGTTTGTCAGAACCTGTTTACACCTGATACTAATATCCGTCTCTGGTAATCTGACGACTAGTGGTCTCCCAACACACTGTGTCTCAGATGGGTTTTCTGTAACCACTTATGATCAGATTTTTAGGAGAGAGTCTCTGTGTCACTATGCACTGTTACCGCATGATGAAAAATGATAGAAAAATGTCTAGTTATTTCTAGACATCTTTGAATTTAATTGAAAGTTAAAAGAATCCATCTTTGTCAGCAGGATTCTTGGGAGAAAAAAAAGTGAATTTTTGTAAAACAAATAAACTTTGTTTTACAACATTTGGTTTTGTTCTTGGAGTCCAAAATGGGTATAGCAAGTCTCCAGTGCCCATGATTCCACGACTTCCGCATCTTTCTTCTTTATACCATGACAGACGTCACTCTGTAGTCACAGTCATATCAGCCTTATCTGGTCATTTACGTTTTCTTCTAACCTAATTTTCTCTGTTTGATCTGGCTTAAAGGGGCTTCTTGAAAACGCACCCAATGTATTGATGTGAAAGAGGATGCAGCTTCTCCCTTTTTCCCTGCCACAAGAAGAAAGAAGACTGTCTGCTTTATTTCCCCCTCCTCTTCCCCGCTGCCTCTCTCTGCTTTGGCTCTTTTAGCACGCCGGGTTTTATCTAGCCGGCCAAGGCTGCAGAGAAATGGGCACCCTGGTGAGACCCAGTAAAGCATTTATTAGCAGCTTTGCACAGCGGCATTATAATGGCAGCCGCAGAGGCACTCAAGTTTGGCCTTTTACTTTCTTGTGAAGTTCAGCCACACATGAAAAAAGGAAGCAGCCCACCCTCTAATATATTCTTGATTTGATATCGTATCGGGAGAGCGAGGGATGAAGGCTGCCTTACAAAGGGAGCAGGCAGAAGGAAACTGTAAATAAAAGTCCTTGGAGGCTTTTGTGTCTAGCTGTTGTAGTTTGCAAAAGTGAGAATCACGTGTTCCCATTCGTACTGCCCAGTGGAGCTTTTGAACTCTGGCTTTTTGAAAAATCCCGTCAGAGGCTTTGTGTATGGGCTCTGTACCATAACTTTCCCCGGCTGAACAATACCGGACTGCCAGGAAGCCTTTTCCCACAATCGCCTTCAACTTGGGGTGCTAGTGTAAGTAAAGAATTCCCACTGTCCGGAAAAAAGGGGAATAGCGACAAAGAGAGCGGATGAGCGCCTTTCTTTGCTCTCTCTCTCTCCGCTTCCTGTCCCTCTCCCCCCAAAAAAATCTCTAGCTTTTTTTTTTTTAGGGTCAGCCCCTTTTATCTGTTTAATTTTTACATTTTCCATATCGTTTCGGTGTGTGCCGGTTTAGTCGTTTTAATGTCGAGCACAGAAAACCTTAAATAAGCGGTTACGGGACTGTGAGGGCAGTTGGCAGGATGCACCCTGATTTTGGATGTTGCCCACTTCTCTTATTCACTTGCCCTTTCTCTCTCTCTCTCTCTCTCTTTCTCTCTTCTCCATCCATGTGTAGGCGAGACACTCCTTCATCGAGCCTGCAAGAGGAACCAGGTGGAGACGTTGCTTCGTATCCTCAGCGTGCCTGTAACGGACGTCAACATTAAAGGTAGGTTTCTATATTCCTCCCCTGCCCTCAGTAGAATCGTCCCATTTCTTCTGTTTTACTTTTTTGTGTGCTAAACCGTTAATTCATATGAAGGAAAGCGTACGTCACACGTCTAACGTTTTAGATCAAATGTAAGGGTGTGTCTGGTAGGCTCGAACACTGTTTTAGGCTCGGTTTACTATCGTGGCATCAAGCTAATTTTGTGCATGCCTTTCGCTTTCCGATCTTGTTTTGAAATCTTAATGTAATCATGGTTATTTTTGCCATATACCTTGATGAAAATTCCGCTTGTATTGTTTTATACAATGTTGCGCTGTTTTTTTTTTTTTTTGGTTAAGGTGTCTTTCACTCAAAAAGGGATTTCTTTGAAAATGCCATTTTAGAATGAGTATGTTTGCACAATTATGTAATGACATACAGATTGTTTACAATTGAGGCCTCTTTGCTAAAAAAATATTTGTATTTATTTTTTAGTTTTTCCAGTGTTCCGCTATTTTTGTAGTTTTATTTCACTTGAAAAGACTACAGTGTGAATCTTAAACTTGAATTTGTATGAAAATTACTAGCAAACAATTGCATTTTAGAATCAGTATGTTTGTGGTGTTATGTAATGATGTACAGAAATGTTTGCGTTTGAGGCCTCTTCGTTTAAAAAAATGCAGTGTTTTTTTATTTATTTATTTAACAATGTTGCATTTTGTTTTTGTTTGTTTTTTTTTCACACACAAAAAACAGCATTGGGAGTTTTAAGACAGGATTTATATGAAAACTTTTTTTCAGTCAGTTTGTTTACGCAATTATAGTATAACGTACAGAAATGTTTACGATCGAGGCCGATTTGCTAAAATAAATTCAAATAGTTGATGTTTTGTTTACCTTTATTGTTATCGTAACTCTAATTTCAACAAATGCATTCTATATTTTATAATATACCAAAAAAAAGTTTAATAATTTACTTTACCATTAATGTAGCAATGTCATAGCGAATAGTTGGTTTTTAATGTTAGAAAAACACAATGGAGAGAAGCAGTACCTTTTAAGATGAGGCATTTTGTTATGATATATTCTGACAATTAATTTAAATTCTTATTTATATACAATTATATGGCAAGAATTAAAAGTACCTATTATGCATTTGCCAATTATACCGATTTATTTGCTTTCTGACATCAGCGAATAGTTTTTAATAAAGGACATAATATGCATAAAATTTTATGTATGTATAGTTTTTTTGTTTAATTTATCATATGTAGGCACCAAAATCTTCACAGTATTTTTTTTTGCGTCACTGTTTGTAGATCACGCTGGCTGGACGCCCCTTCATGAAGCCTGTAACCATGGCAGCACAGAGTGTGTGAAGGCCCTGCTCCAGCACTGCCCCAACCTGCAGCTGGGCAGTCAGGTCCAGGGAGTCAGTCCGCTACACGATGCCCTTCTGAACCAACACACGCACATCGCCAAGATGCTGCCAAGGCGCGGCGGTGAGTGCCCAACATACACGTATATACATTCTGAGATCAGACCTTCAGAAGACAACGCATACAAACACGTATATACACACACAATGCATGAAGATTCATACTGTGAATATAGATCTCCTTCACATAAGAGGGCTGAAAACATGAGAGCGCATGCACACAGTCGCGCTCGCATAAACGTAAACCCTTCAACTGCAACTTTAAAGAAGCTGTTGAATTTCAAAAAAGTGATGAGTTCACTTGTTCCTCCTGGTTCAGTCTCTCACGAGTCTCTTATCCAGTCACAATCAAACAGGCCCTTCTATGGGAGCCTGACTCGTATTGAATTCCATATTATACCGTATTACTTCAAAACATGTTCAGATTCCGATTCCTTTGAGAATGCTGAATTTATGGAGTCATATGGAAGTGCCTCTCTTACTGGAATAAATAAAGAGAAAACAGTTTCTGTTTCCATGTGTGATGTCAGTATAAACAAACTGATGAGTGAAAGCGGCAGAAAGTCAGATTACAGCGGCATTACATGTGTAAACAAACAAGTGCTTTGTAGAAATCTGTTAAATCCAGGCCTCTCCTGTGGCTTAACAGTCGAGTTCTACCACACACACATAGTGTCGTCTTCTGCCATTCAGGGTTCAAGCTTTTTTACGTTCTTTCCTCTATAAAAACCATCCATCTGCAGGAATAACCCATCGGCGGTGGAGGACGCTGTTGCTCCTCCAGAAGAGATTAGGACAAGTCAGGTTGCGGCCTCTGGTGAAATCAAATGCTGGTTTTTAACGGGGAGGGGAAATCTGGCCGAAAAAGAAATGTTTTGGCGCGCCGGAGGTATACGGCTCGGCTGCCACATGCAATCGATGTTTGCGAGCTTTGAAGCGGGAGCCAAAAGCGACATTTGTCAAATAGCGGTTTCACAAAAAAAGGGGCGATGACTGGACGCGGGGGAAGGAGGACTTGAGGCGGAGAGACAAATGAGACGGCTATGGTTTTCCACCGCCCTACTGTCACTATATCTCTCTCGCTTCTCCATTTTGACTAATTATAGTTAATTGATTCTTCCCTATTAGCTAAGTAGATATTCGGCCTCAAAAACGTAAATTAGATTGGGATTGTTGGTCACGGGAGAAGGTTTTTTTTTTGTCCTCTCTCATTGTTCTTCGTGACGGACCTGAGATTGCGCCCTATACCAAGTGCATTGAAAGAGTTAAAGAAAGATGCTCTTTTTTCTTGAAATAAGAATTGTGATGTGTCTGGGAAACAGACAGCCCACGAGATCCTCATAAGGAGCAGGGGTGCACAACACATCAAACCTGGGAGGACTGCATCCCTGCCATTTGGCATCTTATTCACAGATGATCATGTAGATTCACGTTAAATAGTTGGATGATGGCCATGAGCTTGAGTTTTTATAGAAATCAAGATCATAGAATTAACATATGTAAGTCATGATTAATTTGATTTAATTCACCATTGTTTAATCCATTTTGACTAGAATGGTCCTCCTATGTGACAAAGTATTTAAAGAAAAAATAATAATAATAATAATAACAAATTTTTTTTTACACATCATTCCCACGGCAATAGAAAGTAAATACAGATTTTACAAAATCATGGAAAAGTGGACATTGGATGTAGGTTTTTCTCAACTATGAATTTTTAATGGACTTTAAATTGTCCTATATTTATTTATTTATCCATCCCTTGTCTATTTTTATTTATCCCTTGTCTATCAATTGCTAGACAAAAAGTCATGGAAAATCATTTTTTAAAGAGATAGTGAACCCAAACTGAAAAATCCTATCATTTACTGCAGTTGTTCCAAACCTGTATGAGAAGATATTTTGAAGAATGTAGGAAACTAAACAGTTGCTGATCCCCACTGACTTCCATAGTACTTTTTAAAGGGGGGTCCCTTTAAAAAGCATGGAACTCTTATGAACAATAAAATTAGTATTAAATATTACTAGGTAATTATTTTAGATAAATTTTAGTGCCTGTTTATATAAGATGCCTAGAATTAAAATAGTTTCCCTTTATGAGTCGGGTTCACAAAGTCGCTCATTATCAATAGGTCATTATTATTGAATATAGAAAACAATTTAATAAATCATACAGAAATAAAGGAAAAGATTCAGACCAAATGTTGGCGTTCAAGTAAATGTACTTTCTTCACAACATGTTGGCATATTTCTGGAATAAAAAGGACAGGCATATGCACATGAAACATTCACCTCGCTCTCACTGTTGCTCTCTGCTTTCAAGGTCATTCAACTCTTACATTGTGTAAAACACGGCTTTCTTAATCCCAGCATTTTCAGCATGAAATAATAATGAATGTTAGTGGATGGGTGGGTGAGAGGGTGAAAGACAAGTTCCTCCTCCTCCTGCCCGTGGGTACTGGCATGCTAACCATGCCATGGCCGAGGGCAGGGATGGGTGTCATCAGCTTGCCTAACCCAAGGATGCCAGCTCAAACCTCCCCCCAACACACACACACACAGACACATTGTAAGCGTGGTGGAGCGTAATTTCACTCAACCATTTCCTGATTGGTATTGCATGCAGCTTCCAGCACCCAGCAGCTTGTATCCAAAGAATAGCAGAGCGAATAACGGCCATGAAAGAGCCTTCGAGTTACTGCCATGGCCTTCGAATCTTAATGGCATGATGGTTGCTATGAATACAGTTCTGTTTTCAGGACTGGAATGGATTAAGGCTTGCTGGCATGACTCGGGCTCTCTCGTACGAGGGTCAGCATCTAACAGATTGTTCTGCTCAGTCCTATTCACAATGTACAGGAAAGAACTATCACTTTAATCCGAATGGAGGTTTCCTGTAAGTGCTCAGCATCGCCTTTGATGAGATCCTGATGCAGGTCTGATGTCATTTATGTAGCCATGTGTGCTTGGAGAGCATCAAGTTATTAGTATGAGAAAATTTTGCATGTATTTCAGAATGACTTAGTATTTGGTTTTTCCCCCTTTTACTCTAAATCTTATTTATTTGCATGCTTAATTTAGATTTTCAGTATTATCTCAAACATTTTGAGTTCACTGTAGGTAAAGTTATTCCTGTAATCAGTATTTGTGGGCATTAGATATTGTAGTCATTGATGGACAATTATATCTATGCCAAAAATATTACAACAAAATTGTTTATTAATGTCCCTGGTCATATTATACATAATTCAGAAAAATATTTTCAAAATCTGTAAGGAAAATATAAAGTTTTTCTTTCTGCAGTACCACATCGCCAAAGCCGCATAGGTGGGGAAATAATAGGCCGCCCAATTTTCCTGATTCCCAAATTTCCAACAAATTCTGGTAGATGAAATCAAGTCCCATCTTATATCGTTTCCCTTTGAACTTTATTTGCCTTGCCAAAATCTGTCGTCATTTACTACTCACTCTCATGTCGTTCAAACTTGCATGAATTGCATTCTTCTTTGGAACACAAAAGTAGATATTTTGTTTTAAAAAAAAGCAGTATTTTTTTGTCCATGCAATGAATGTCAGTTGGGTCAAATGGTGTTTTAACATTGTTTAAAATATCTTTTAAGAAAGTCATCCAGGTTTGAATGGCATGGGGTGAGTAAATCATGAACTAACCCTATAAAATTGTTGCAAATACCATTTTAACATTTTCTGTAAACAGATAGTAAATAAAGTAGTTTTACAGTATGTTTTATCCAAACACTCTTGTTAGGTAAAACTGTAATGTCATTGTACTTCTCCAGCATTGTCTCATGACTTTCTGAAGCTCTCAACAGCATTGTTGCCACCAAAATTTCACCATACATCAATCATTTCTGGACTATATTTCCTACCCGTCGTCGATAGTATAGAGAGTAACTCAGAGTAACAAAAGAGCCATGATTTCTTTTGTTGTGGTATTAGAGTATAAAACACTTAAAGACTTCGAACTTCTTGGCGCTGTCGCTCCAGCACTGTAATGACAAACGATGGCTCAGTGTCTTTGTTAATAAGCCTGAGTTCAAACGCCGTTGTTCTCCTTTTCTTCCACTCGGTGTACATTAATAGGAGTATTTCCCCCTCGTATTTTGCATTGAAACCACGTTAGATTAAAGCTCTGGCAAAGCTCTCAATTTAGTTATTACACAACTCCTCATGCTCTGTTTGTTTGTTTGTTTGTGCTAGTCACACCAAATACATGAATCAGCTTCTCTTCTCAGACTTCTCTACCTCTATCCCTGTTTTTCTTGCCTTCAGTCTCTCTCTCCCTCTAATTGCGAGTGCCTTTGAGCTTCCTCTGCATACTTTTTCTCCTATTAAAATGCATAATTAACCAAGTCACTTCCTCACACTGATCTCACCAGGCTTTCAGCTGTGCCACTGTTAGGATCAATATCGAATGTTTGACTCTCTATTTTGTGTGTGTGTGTGTGTGTGTGTGTGTGTGTGTGTGTGTGTGTGTGTGTGAGTTCCACCAAACTTGCAGCATGCTTTTTTTCTTTAAAAATGGCACAGATACTCTCTTTGAAATATTTACTAGACTACTTGCACATTAATGACAACAGCCACAACCACGACAAGCAGCAGGATATTTTGTCAGTTGTACTGGTTTGTGATTTTTGCGGCATTGTGCTGGATAGCCCTGCCAATAACGACATTTCATCGGTTTAAAATCTTGCTGCATATAACCACAAGTTAAACAACAAACACCTACTGATTGGATTTTGGTTTTGGATAATAAAATTACTTAATAAATCTACTCGGCCCAATCTAGTTGTGTAATACCTGCTAAACCAAGACAAAAAGAGATGTCTACACAAATATCAAAGCTGCAAAAAAGTTTCTATGTTTCTATGAAGTTTGGAGCAATAATATCAGTATGCAAACATTTTATTTTCTACTTTAACTCAAGATTCACATTAATAGCTTTATTAGTACTTCAGTTATTTGTATGTAGTCAAACATAGCCAGACTGTTTATTATTGGCTATTGGCATGTACTTTCTGCTCATTCTGACCAAGAACAGCCCATTTGGACAGGAAGGGCCCTTTTGATGTAGTCAGTCACAGCATGCCACATGCATGCCACAATAAAAGCACAGAACAAGCTTATTTACTCTAAACTGGGATTCTGTCCAAAGCAACTTACATATGAGGACAATAGAAGAAATCAAAACCAACTAAAGGCCAATAATATGCAAGTGCTGTGACAAGTCTCAGTTAGTCTAGCGTAGTACACATGGCAGGAATTTTTTATAATAAAAAAGAAAACAAGTAGATAGAATAGAAAAAGAATGGAGAACACTAGTGTTAGAGGATATTTTTTTAATAAAGAAAAAGAAAAGAAATAGAAAGGGAAATGATGAGAGGCTAATATTAATAAAAATTTATATATATGATATTAGTTACCAATCTGGCACAGTTTGGACAAGGGATCTGTTCTCATTGCACCACTACCTTGTCAAAACAACGTTTGTTCCAAGTGGACTGGTGCCCTTTGACTCATAGAAGATAATGAGATCAGAACTGGTGATTTCATCCAGCTCTTGCCATTTTCATGTGCAATATGCATCAGACAGTGGTCTGGCTTGCCGTGTGAGGCTGAGACTAGATCGTTGAAACCGACTCAAATCTTTATAGAGCTCCATCTGCGTGCCATAACCAACACTGTGCTGCTCTGATAATCTAGGTGGGATGAATGGCACCTATCTTTATCAGTCTGGCATGGTGGCATCGATAGGTCTACGCTGTGTTTGTAACATGAACCGAGGAGGGGCTCGTGTGGCTCGAGTGCGATGCCAGGGAATCAGGTTTACAAAAAGCTTCTGTTGTGCCCCCCATGCACAGTAATCTGTCCTAATCTGTGCCTGCCTGGCCTTTTGTCTTGGTCAATCTCTGTTAGCTCAGTGTAATGTGATTTCACACACAAACAGACCCGGTGCGGGTTCACAAAGACGTGTACCCTTAGTATAGACTAAGGGCTCGTGTTGTCTAGATTAAATATGTGTAGATACAGAATGGATGGAATCGTTTTCGCTGTTTCTGCCTCCCCTCCTCCACCTTTCTATTCGTAGTCTTCGTCTGCCCTCTAAAGGCTAAGGGGCGGCTTGCTTTGCTCTGACTGATGTGTGGTTTACATGCATGTTAGCAGCAGCAGCTCGTCTGTGAGGACCGAATTCCCCCGCATTGTTGTCGCCTGTACAGGGAGCATAATTACCAACGCTGGCATTTAATCCCCCCAGGTGTTTTATTTATCTGCCGAGCGAAGTATCTGACACATCATGCCATTACCTGGACTGACTTCAATCGTTCGGCGTGACGAATGCACCAGCGTCGTATCAAAACCCCCGGCTGACCACTCCAGCGGCTGCACGTGCATCCGCGTAGCTAACCGCTGACAGATGTGTGTTTCATGGGCCATTGTGAAGAAAGGGTTGTGGCTGATCGTGCCGTCCTGGGGAGGGAGATCTGCCCGTAGCTCGCATTCATCAGCAGTCGCTTGCGAGCTCGCATTTGTGCTGGCGGTCGGGAAAGCAGGGCCCCGTCTCAGCCTTTGTCACATTCCAGGTTTCGGCCTGTCAGGTGTTTGACAGCTCTGCGGTGGGACCGGTGTTAAAAAAGCATGCTACTTGATTCAGATGTTGGCGGACGGGAGTATTCTCAACGAGAAAGATTCTCCAACAAACTCGAGGAGAATTGTGTGCTTAAATGATTGAGGATGGGCCTTTTACACATTTCCGGGTTTCTCAGCAGTGGAAGTCGTCATTGTTGGGTTAACTTCAAGAGCAGTGAATGGGAGAGTACCACAAATATATTTTTTTTGCATTCCCATTTGCTCAGATAGCAAAAGAAAAACATTGAGAGAGGATTCCACGATAGGACAAAAATTTAGAGAGACTGATAACGGCAGTCAGAAGAGAGAACGATGTCGAATTTACCGTCCCGCCCATAGACGCTGCATTAGAAACACCCTCGCGCTAGCGTTAACTAGTTTTTTTGTAATTTGATGCAAAGGTTATATAATACAAAGTATAGTGTTATAAATGTACATACATTTTTTAAAAATCAAGATATAAAAAACTTTTGAGGATTTACGGTGCTGATGACCGTTAAATGCATCTTCACAGTCTTGTGAAAAGTGTCCATTATTTATTTAAAGCAGGGGTGCCCACACTTTTTGTGTGGGGATCGACTTTTCAAATGACAAACTCAATGAGATCTACCAATTAAAAACTAAAAAAGCTAACAAAAAAAAAAAGCTTGTTCGGACCAACACATGTATATTTATTTTGAATCAATCTAATACTTAAATAAAAACATTCATGTTCAATTTTACTATTGTTCAATTTTAACACTACATTGAAAACACCCACAGAACAATAGATTATGACAGTGAAGGCGTGATCGGGAAAGGTCCACGAGCCGGAATGCGAACTTGAGACGGCCGAAGCGCAACAGCGCTATATGCCGATATGCTGCCCAAAACATTGTCTGCGCCAACAGCCTTCACTCCTATTAATTATCTGTCACAATCTGACAAAGTTTTGCTATAATCCATGACTCCCTCTACACTGCACTAACAATCTATCATTTACATTGTGTGCACACTGTATGTTGTAATGAGAGGATTCGCGAGTTTGTATTACTCTGAACAAAAACCTGTGTTTTCAGCGGTGAGTGGATTCTGTCTTAAAGGGATAGTTCACCCAAAAATGAAATTTTTATTTTTATCTGCTTACCCCCAGGGCATCCAAGATGTAGGTGACTTTGTTTCTTAAAGATTTTTAACTCAAACTGTTGCAGCCTGTCATTCATATAATGGCAGTCAATGGGCTCCACGGCTTTGAGAGTCAAAAAAACATATTCCGACAAAACCAAATTAAACCCTGCGGCTCGTGACGATACATTGTGGTCTTAAGACACGAAACAATCGGTTTGTGCAAGAAACTGAACAGTATTTATATATTTTTTTTTACCTCTGATCCACCACAATGTCCAACTGTCCTGAGCGCATTCACAAAACATGTATTGTTATATTAGGGCTGTGCGATATTGAAGAAAAATGCTATATGCGATACCTTGTTAAAAAATGTGATACGATATTGCTTAAAGTGTGTTAAATCAATTTAAATGATATTTTAAAATATTTAAAAAGGAAAATTATATAACCAATTTGTTTCACATTTTTCTTGGAAAATAAAGAATCACTATAACTTATGAAAGTGACCAGCAGTGTTTTAGCAATACATAAAAAAAAGTCACAAATGTCACAAATCAGAAAATGTAATTAACATCATGTGAACATAAAACAAAAAAATAATGACACTAATTATATCATTGAACTTTGCTTCACAAACTTTAAGTAGCTTCTTCATATACCAAAGCACAAAAACTATAGTATGAGAAGTTCATAACATGATAGCGGGCAGTGGTGAAACAGTCAGTAAAAAAATGAAGAAAAGAAAGAAAAGAAACACAATTTTTACAAGAATAGATAGAATAAAATAAACCAGTAAGTATGCCGGTACAGAACTTTCATAATAAGTGTAAAATACCACTGCCATAGTGTTTCACTGTATGAAGTTAGATTTTAAGATATAGCTTTGTATAGCCTTTGTGTTCTTGTAAACGTAGTGAATAGTCAGCAGCACGTATTATAGGACTTGCTGGCCCTTTAAGCCGACCACGCACGGATATTCGTATAATGATACACGTCCGATTTTTTTCTCAGCTGTTTACATTCATTTAAAAAATAACTGACTGCGTTTACGAGAATGATAGTCGAGACGAGTACTATTGACATAATTCTGTGTGTACGTGTCTGTTCAAACACGAGGAGATGCGAAAGACGAATCAACTCAGTCTGAAACGCGTCTCTCTGTGTGTGTGTGTGCTTTGTACGTGTGCGGCAGAACTGAAGATACGCTGTGCGAGATGCGGCTTGTGCGCGCGCTTCAGGTGTGAGTCAGACAGCAAGACGGGATGGCAGAGAGTTGTTTTCTGCAACTTATTGCATTTAACTCTTTTTAACGTCAAGCAATTTTCTGCTATATGCGTCGAACTAAAACTTTTACCTTTTGCAACGTTTTAATCTAAGTAGCCTATTATTAAAATGATAAATGATATCGCAAGAGCTGCCGTTGGGAGCACAGATGCATATGCGTGATAAGCTAGTAAAGAGCATTTGCAGAGATTATCGACTTATATCGTGCAGCCATTAATGTAAATGCTCACTCAGATCGCTTCCACCGCTCATGGGCCTACTCTGCCAGAGCAGTACACGCTCACGCGCGGATGTTGTGAATGCGCTCAGCGAAGTGGACATTGTGGTGGAAAAATCAGAGGTAAAAAATTATAATGAACAATACTGTTACCAAGTTTCACTTGCACAGACAATCGTGTTCGTGGCTTAGACCTCGAATGTATCGTCATGAGCAAGCATGCAGAGGTTTAATTTGGGTTTTGTCTGGTGATATAATGTTTTCTTTTACTCTCAACACGTGGGAGCCCCTTGACTACAGTAGATGACTGACGACTGGCAAACGGTTTGGATGGTTAAACAAATCTTTTTTTGTATTTCTATTGGGAAGAAACAAAGTCACTACATCTGGATGATTCCCTGGGGTGAAGCCAGATAAACAGCTCATCATAGAGCTCAGTTTTGGGTTGGACCTATTCCATTTAACTATCATCGGATTGACCATTGCATTCCAGAAATCAACAGATATGTCTGTGATTGGCTACATTGCTACCACACGTACAAAATACACCTTTATGCTCTTTAGATGTTGTTAAAAGATGTGCGATCTACCAGCATTGCCTTTGTGATCGACCTATGGGGCACCCCTGATTTGACCCGCCTCTGATTTTTTTGTATCTCTATGGGCACGGGTGAAGAACCCTGGTCTTACCCCCAATTGGTGGTACCCCATCACTTGTCTACTCTTTCATTCGGGCCATGGCAGCCGCCTATCTCGGATGTCTAATAGTAATGGAGAGCTGATAGGCGGAAGACTAGCGGCATGACGACTGTAATTAGCTCGCAAAAGCGTTTACGGGGTGAGAGTCCTAGGATAATTATGAGTTGCGATGACTTGATGCAAGGCTGAGAGCATGCCTTGGACGGACCGATGTGGAAGTGTGCGCCCATTTTGGTACGAATGAAAAAGATGTTTGAATGTCTAGTGTGTTGTGAAGGACGCAAGCATTCCCCTTCGCCTTACAGGAGAAAAAAAACAACCCTTTTCAGAGCTCGGCACCATTTAACCGTGCATAAAACATGGCCTTCTCTCTGTCCAATTTTTATCAAAGTTGTAGAACATCAAGCAGGGGGAAGCTGGAGGCAATCCAAGGCCTCTCTTTTCAAAAAAGAATAGACATTTGCAGATTTATTGAATTGTCACTGTATTTCAAAGTCGAGCATCGAAAGGATAACAGTGTTTTCTTCATGTCAAACAACAACACTGTTTTCCCTAAAGCCAACAATGTTCACGCTGAATACATCTGTCAAGGATTCCGAGAAGTGCACACTGGCCTTAAACTTGTAAAGTTCTTGCTTGAGCTCTGGGCAAGGTCTCATCCGTGGAGGGGGTGACGGTGATGACCTGTTATGAAGAAATGTGTTGTTGTTCTCCTCCATTCGGTCTCATGGACTTACTGTCTTCTTCAGCTCCTTGACCTCAGCAATTGCTCTGACCCTGGATTTTGAAAATCCACTTTTTTTTTTCTTTTTCTTTTTACCAAAGTTGTACCAGGAGTTATCTGTCAGCATAAGTAGGTTTTCCTAACAAATTAAACATAATGTGATGGTCCCATGTACAGTGATGGTATCAGATTTACATCACACGCTTTTATCCAAACCACTTTACATTTATACATTTTTTTATCAGTTCATGTATACCCTGAACATAGAACCCAAGACTTTGGCATTGGTAATATTCATTTTTATTATTTTATTTGTGCATTTTGAAAGATCAGTATTCAAAAGAATTCAATTGAAACAGACTGACCATCAAAAAATGTAAAAGAGAACAGAGGCAAGAAGATGTTTTTTCGTGGCCCTGCCTTTAGTAATTCTGTGATATAAAGCAGCATCTTTTTTTTCTTGCACTTGTGCACATAATGATCCTGTCTTTTGATAGTGGGATTTCATCTGAGTATCAACAGCGAGCGGAAAGCACGGCAAAGCTTTTAAGAGAGGTGCAGAGTTGTGTGAGATTTAGCAGAACGGCTGCCACATTAGCACAGAGGTTTAAGAGTCAAGTATCATCGAGAGCAGTTTGCCATAGAAATGGGGAGATCTAAATGCAAACAAAGAGCGCACTTGACACGGCTGGCGTTTGCTACGCCAAGAGTGAGTGTGCAAAAAGTGACTTTACCTATCACCAACATGAAGCCACTTTAACTGACAAAGACACTGCAAGTCACACTAGAGAGAATTCATATTAAAGCACCATTACTATATGGGCATCTAAAGAAAACCTGTCGATGAAAAAATCAACTTCGCGATTAATGTATTTTGACAAAATAGCTGACATTGATTTTGAATTGAATTCATGTTACATATCAGGATGTGTTGTCCTTGGGGTACGTTGTTTATACTCCTTTGTTGTCGAAATCATTCATTGGGGGGTCATCGTGCCAGTGAATGGTTGGGGCGTGGCCGACACTAAAAAAGGGGGCACTGAATCGCTGTGCGCCTTATGCCGCACGTGTGGTTTTTTATATTGGACATACATTATATCGTGGTATTCTTTGAAATCCCATTGAGTACCATGAGACAACTTCGCCACAGTACATTTTTAGTAGGGGGGGGGAGGGGGGGGGGGAGGGGGGGGGGGGGGGGGGGGGGGGGGGGGGGGGGGGGGGGGGGGGGGGGGGGGGAGGGGGGGGGAGGGGGGGGGGGGGGGGGGGGGGGGGGGGGGGGGGAGGGGGGGGGGGGGGGGGGGGGGGGGGGGGGGGGGGGGGGGGGAGGGCGTCAGATGCAGAAAAATGACAGGGGGAGGAGCAAAGGGAAGATAACAGACAAGGAGACGAAGACGCGGCGCGGGCGACGCACGGCAACGGGGCGCCAGGAGAGCGCGACCCGGCGCAGAGGGAACGGGAGAGCGGGAAGAAGCGAGGCCGAGCGCCCCGCGGAAAGGGGCGCAACCGACGGAAGACGAAGGGAAAGCGTGCCGGGCGCGCGAAGAGGAGATCGAACGTGATGTCGGGGAAGAAGAGGGGGGGGGGGGGGGGGGAGGGGGGGGGGGGGGGGGGGGGGGAAAAAAGGGGGGGGGGGGGGGGGTGGGGGGGGGGGGGGAAGGGGGGAAGGGGGGGGGGGGGGGGGGGGGGGAAAGGGGGGGGGGGGTGGGGGGGGGGGCGGGGGGGGGAGGGGGGGGGGGGGGGGGGGGAAGAAAAAAAAAAAAAAAAAAAAAAAAAGAAATCATGCTCATGCTAATCTCGTAAGATGTTTTTACATTAAATATATTGGGGGGGATTATTGTTATAAGCACAATTTCTGAATTTAAGCCACTGAAGATCTTTACTGTTCTAACTGTGCCATTTCTAGGTGTCACTTTGACTCTTATGTGAGTTTTCAGCCTGTTAATTGTGTTAGCATAAGTTAGCTGTGATGCTAGCCTGTGGCTCAACATTAGACTGATGGTGCCTGGAAAATATCCTTTCTTCCTCCTCACAAAGCTGTGTTGTTTATTTTTTCAGCTTTAATTGTTAAAAAAGCATGGCTTTAATTACTCAGGATGACTGACGGTGTGTTTAATAAACTAAAACAATTCAGCAGATTGGATTTTCACATTGAACAATAATGATGACTCGTTGCTAAATGTGTTGATGTGACGTCAGTCACCTAAACATTGTAAATTTGCCCAAATGTAACTAGCCCTACCCTGCTGAAAAACAACAGATAAATCAGCCTCAGAAGTTTGCTTGGTCTTAGTTTAACATGGTCTAGATAGGCTCATAAGATGGTGTTCAGCTGGTTTAGCTAGTCAACCAGTCCTGAGTATACAAAGCCCCCCCTACAACCACCAAACTAGACCAGCTTGATCCTGTTAGGAGACCAGCAGGCCATTCTAAGCTGGTTTACATTATTTTTCAGTGTAATCATGATCTTAACTACGTCTGATCATCTCAAATGGTCATGGTCGATGCTGTTGTAAGCTTGTATGGTAAAGTACTTTTCTTGTTCTTTTCAAGGCTCTCCTCTTCTAAAGCTGTGTGACAATCAAGGTCAGACCCCTCTGGACCTTGTGTCTTTTGAGGCGCTACGTGATGAGCTCCTTCGCTGTGCAGAGGAAGGGGACAAAGCTCTGGATGCTCCCTGCTCTGAGGTTCGGGATCTGCCCTTCATAGAGTCCTGCTCATGGGTGCTCAGCTGCCTGTTCCTCTCCTACCTCCAAGAGCGACACATACAGTGGGGCAAAAAAGTATTTAGTCAGCCACCAATTGTGCAAGTTCTCCCACTTAAAAAGATGAGAGAGGCCTGTAATTTTCATCATAGGTATACCTCAACTATGAGAGACAAAATGAGAAAAAAAAATCCAGAAAATCACATTGTAGGATTTTTAAAGAATTAATTGGTAAATTCCTCGTAAAATAAGTATTTGGTCACCTACAAAAAAAGCAAGATTTCTGGCTCTCACAGACCGGTAATTCTTTCTTTAAGAGGCTCCTCTGTCCTCCACTGGTTACCTGTATAAATGGCATCTGTTTGAACTCGTTATCAGTACAAAAGACACCTGTCCACAACCTCAAACAGTCACACTCCAAACTCCACCATGGCCAAGACCAAAGAGCTGTCAAAGGACACCAGAAACAAAATTGTACACCTGCACCAGGCTGGGAAGACTGAAACTGCAATAGGTAAGCAGCTTGGTGTGAAGAAATCAACTGTGGGAGCAATTATTAGAAAATGGAAGACATACATGACCACTGATAATCTCCCTCGATCTGGAGCTCCACGCAAGATCTCACCCCGTGGGGTCAAAATGGTCACAAGAACTGGGAGCAAAAATCCCAGAACCACACGGGGGGGACCTAGTGAATGACCTCCAGAGAGCTGGGACCAAAGTAACATAGGCTACCATCAGTAACACACTGCGCGCCAGGGACTCAAATCCTGCAGTGCCAGACGTGTCCCCCTGCTTAAGCCAGTACATGTCCAGGCCCGTCTGAAGTTTGCTAGAGAGCATTTGGATGATCCAGAAGAGGATTGGAGAATGTCATATGGTCAGATGAAACCAAAATAGAACTTTTGGTAAAAACTCAACTTGTCGTGTTTGGAGGAGAAAGAATGCGGAGTTGCATCCAAAGAACACCATACCAACTGTGAAGCATGGGGGTGGAAACATAATGCTTTGGGGCTGTTTTTCTGCAAAAACCAGGACGACTGATCCGTGTAAACGAAAAAATGAATGAGGCCATGTATCGTGAGATTTTGAGTGAAACCTCCTTCCATCAGCAAGGGCATGGAAGATGAAACGTGGCTGGGTCTTTCAGCATGACAATGATCCCAAACACACCGCCCGGGCAACGAAGGAGTGGCTTCGTAAGAAGCATTTCAAGGTGCTGGAGTGGCCTAGCCAGTCTCCAGATCTCAACCCCATAGAAACTCTTTGGAGGGAGTTGAAAATCCATGATGCCCAGCGACAGCCCCAAAACATTAATGCTCTAGAGGAGATCTGCATGGAGGAAAATACCAGCAACAGTGTGTGAAAAACCTTGTGAAGACTTACAGAAAACGTTTGACCTCTGTCATTGCCAACAAAGGGTATATAACAAAGTATTGAGATGAAATTTTGTTATTGACCAAATACTTATTTTCCACCATAATTTGCAAATAAATTCTTTAAAAATCCTACAATGTGATTTTCTGGATTTTTTTTTCTCATTTTGTCTCTCATAGTTGAGGTATACCTATGCTGAAAATTACAGGCCTCTCTCATCTTTTTAAGTGGGAGAACTTGCACAATTGGTGGCTGACTAAATACTTTTTTTCCCCACTGTACCTACCTACAAATCCCCCCTTACACCTCTCCACCTTAGTCCCACTGTATGCGCACCCTGATCCGCCTCCGTCCAGATGAGCTAGCCTCCACCTGGGGAGATTCCCGCGCCGTGACCCTGGCTGAGGACCTGAGGACTGTGTTGAGTTTGGAACAGTATGGGTCACAAATGAGCCCCGCATTGAGACGCTGTCATGGGGATCAAACCAGACTGTTTGTGCAGCTGCTTGATGATCTGCAGGCGGAGGGGGCGGCACTGATCACTGGACAATCTGATTTTGACTAGTTCTAAAAGAGTCTCTATAAAGGAACAAGAAAAAATGGGCATCTATCTGTAGAGACCGTGGTAAAGCTCTGCCTTTTGGTAAACTACTAGTAAAACGTGTTTCCTGGTTTGATTAGTGATTAGTAAATTTTGAATGGATACAAATAAGAATTAAAGGGGTCCTATTATGCTTTTTCACTTTTTGAATTTTAGTCAGTGTGTAGTGTGTATGTTTGGGCATAAAAAAGATCTTCAAACTTACAAATCTCAAAGTCCACTCCAAAGGGAGATATTTCGTTTTTTTAAAAATCCCTTTTCAAGAACTACAACGAACGGCTCGTTTGAACTACAGCATTTATTTTCCGGGTTTTGTGATGTCACAAAGCGGCCCATTAGAATATCATTAAAATAATTCCCGCCTACAGAAACTCGAATGGTTGGGGGGTGGAGAGGGACGAGGTCGTGGTTAGAAAGCTTGGTTGAGTGCATCAGACAAGACGAAGAAGAAGTGCTGCTGTAGCTTCAAGTTTTCGCAAGTTATTACACATGCACCTGAATAATTATGTATGTAAATATGTATGTTAGAATTATGAAAACGTTTTAATAATAAATTGCTGACAGTACAATACTGGACAATGATGTAATCTGCTGAATTTACACTTCAGTTATGAGACTACAGTGTTTCCCATACATTGAATGCGGGTGTTTTTATATCTCTGTATTTCTGAAGCAAGACTGTCTTTAGAAAATTTTTGATGTCATTTTCATTTAATCTTGCATGTAATGTCTGATAAAGCAGTGTATTTTTGAGCGGAGCGCTGCTTTGTGTACAGCAGTTACCGGGGAAACCTTGATCTCTACCACCCCAACAGCGCCTCCTGCTGGCAGAGAATGAGTTTGCATATATATACCGCCTGGGAAACACTGGACTATGGTATAAATGCATTCAACTGTATAACAGTTTCACTGCAATTCATGTTATAATGTTAGAATTAAATAACAATAAAAATAATACAGATGCACTTATCTGTACATAGTAAATGCAGTTATTTTTAAGCGGTTGTTGACATCCTATCTAAAACGTGATTTAGCAAAAAAAAAAAAAACAATAACGTTACCACTCTAATATATCTTACAATATCCGTGCGCGCAAAGGTTCTGCGCGATCCTCTTGTTCAATATTCTCTGTGTCTGAATCCGGCTCAAATTGATATGGCAATATTGACGCCATCCTTAACTAAACCGGAGCAGACGGAACTTGCTGCTTTGGCAGTACTGAAACACCGTCTAAGCTGTTCACCAATCACAACGCACTGGAACAGCTAACCAATCACATCACATTTCATTTTTCGGAAGGCGGGCCTTCATCAAACCCGGAACTAATCGAGCCGTTTGTGCCAGAATGGGGAGAAAGGTGGGGATACTTGATTTTTGTATGTGCAAAAGTTTTTGTAAAACACAAAATTATTTTTAATGTTATTTTTACAGTAAGCTGAATAATATTTTATAAAAATGGTTATTCTTAAGAATGTTCTTAATTTAATTAATTGCTAGTATTTCTTTAATTGCAAAATTGAAAAATTAAAGAAAATAAAGATAATTTGAACCATGCGAATAGTTCAAATATTTAATTTTCACACCCATTCAAAAGTGTGGAAACACCTATGCACATTATTATAGTTATTTTCAGAGCTGGGTAGATTACTTACAAACTGTAGTCCGTTACTGATTCCAAATTACATGACAAAAATTGTAGTCAGTAATGTAATCCATTACCTTATACATTTAAGGTCTATAAAATTAGATTTAGATTACTTTTGACCAAAGTTGTTTATCACGTTGATGAAAATGGGATAATCTTGTACCATATTGATATAAAAAATGCAAGAGAAGAAAAATATATTCCATTGGTGTTATTAATAACCTTGAAGTGTTGTAAACACTTCGATGTCATTAAACATTACAATATGTCAAGGTTTCCCAAAATGGGGTTTGTGAGTTTAATGAAAGCTAATAATTCATTTAATTATAAAAAAGTAAAACTAAAATAACAACAATCAAAATAAAACATTTACTAAAAAAGATTAAATATATTTTATTTGTTGACCTCCGCATCATGTGACCATTAATTAATGTCAGAGAACTGTGAACTTGCAAATGTGTTACTTGCAAACTAATTACCTTAAAATCTCAAGGAGACTTCAAGTAAATATATTAGGTGAAAATTTAAAAGATGGAAAAGAATAATTAGGCAGAATCAATAAATTGATTAATTTATTGCTATTGTGTGAAGAGTATGTAATCAGTAAAAAAAGTAACTGTAGTCTGATTACGAGTGTTTTAAAATGTAATATAATCTAATCTAACAAGTAATTAATTTTTGGAATCTGATTACGTAATCCAAATGACATGTAATCAGTTACTACCCAGCACTGGCTATTTTCCAGAAATATACAGTGAACAACCAAATGTGAAATCAGAACTGGCAATATAAATTCTTCTCTCGATTGCAGCTCAGCACACTTTGGACATCATCCTGGGAAGATTTTAAAACAGATTTCACATATTAGACACTTTTTTTTAGTCTCATCTGGTCCACTCATTTAAAAAAAAAAAAAAGGTGTATAGAAATTTCATTTGAGAGATCTTGAGAATAATTTGCAATTGCAGAGTATATAATTTGCAGTCCATTAGACTCTGCAGCTCTCCGTGCTTTGTTCCAAATGAATAAGCCTAACTTTAGCTCAAGCCCAGCCTGTAAGACATGGCTTCACAGCTCTCTGATCCAGGATGATGGAGGGAACTCATATGTGTGCCATGTGGGGTTAATAATCAATCCCCTCCAAACAACTGATTCCAGTACAAAAGCAGAGAATCCATCCAAGACCTCCATGAAGAATGAGCCGTTTCCTGATCAACTACAATGCAGCCTCCGGAGGTGACGAGGGATCACAGAGTCCGGCTTTGGGATTAGAACCCAAGACGCTGCGGATGGTCTGAGCCTGACAGCCCAAGAGCGATGGAGGATGCTGAGGTTAATAAATAACAAGCTCAAGTGTTCTTGCTTTCAGCGTGGCTGTGATTATTAGCGTCTGGCAGAGCGGCCGTTTGTACTGGATCATGCCGTGTGATGCTACGGTGTCATATTGAATAACAGCAGGGATCAGACAGGCAAGAAACAGCCAGACTAACAAATGATGGGAGGCCGCAGAGGCTGAGAGCACAGGGGAGCCCCACACAGTCCCTCCATCACTCTGAGAGCGTGTGAAGGGCGCTTGCATCGTGAGGTGTTCGGCAGGGAAACCTGGCTCACGGCAAACGGCTTGAAATATAGCAGCGCTGGTGAAGGTGTAAGAAATGAATGACTCTGCGTGTGAAAGATGAACCAGCTTGTACACACCTGTGTGTTTGTCTACAAAAGACCCACCGCTAAGATCTATAGATGAGACCTTGTGCCTTCAGTATGTAAACTCTTCATAGTCGAAGTAATATTACTATAAAACTAATGTTATCATTCATTCATTCATTAAAAACCAATTGAGTTTTAAAGTAGAGCTGCAATCTAATAAAGCTAAATACTAAAAACTGGAATAAAAATAAAGCTAAAATTAAAATATAAAAAACAAACGAATAAAACGCTAAAAAAATACAAAAATATTAAAATTTACTAGTTAAAAATATCATCTCTACTAATTAATATACAGAAATAATACTGAACAGTCATTCTGTGTACATGCTTGAGATTGTTTTTTTATTGATGAACGCAAGCATAAATTATTAAAAAAGGAACAAAAACATCTTAAAAGGAATGACAAAGTATTATAGTACGAGTTTTAGTTTCAATTTGTCACAAATATGCCAACTGTGTTTCAGCCAATCCCCGTGAGCAGTATGACAGCCAGGCAAAAGGTTTTAAAAATGGACACACAGAACACATTACAGTTTCATACAATGACACATTATTATGCTTTGTTGTCGGTTTGTTTGTACAATAGAATATTTGACCAAAAAATGTTTTGTTAAATAAATTATTAAAAATATGGTATAAATGAAAGTGCCTTATCCTTTCCACGAATCATTCTAGATAGTTGTCTTCTTATACTGTATATATATATATATAATAAAAAAAAGATCCACTTTGGTTTGCTTGCAAACATAGCATGTGCACTTTTACAAAACAAAAAGCTTTTGGGATGCAAAAAACATTCACAATAAACCCACTTAACAACTTAAATCAACACGTACAGTACACAGAAACACATTCAGGCTTAGAAAACTATCCTTTCTGCTGTTCAAATCATCATTGTGTTGTTGTTTTTTTTATAATGCAAGTCACTGAAGTACCGCCCGTGTCCTGCTCAGTGGGGATTGTGTTGTCTTTGTAATGGAGTTCCCTCCGACAAATCAATGGTCTTTCCATGTGATAGATGCGATAGATAGATGCGATATGGCAAATGAGAAGTCAGGAGGGAGGCGGAGGGCAAGTGTCTTTCTGACGTAGCCTGCGCTGTGATCTTTCATCGCTCGCTACGCCGAGGTCCCTCAAGAGCGGCCCGTGGACCCATCCATGACCTCCCTCGCAAGCAGCTGGATGAACGAGAGGAAATGACAGAGGGAGAGAAAGCGGAATGACAGGAGCGTATGAGAAAGCTGCCCGCGTCCTCCTTTTTCTCCACGGCGGCGTCAGTAAACCTCTGCCCTACGGTACCCCCCCCAAGGCCCTAAAGCAGCCTGTCACACACTATCGACTTCTCATCAAGCAGCCAATCCACAGCAATGAAAACACACACAGACATTCACCCTTCAAGTTTGGGATTTTTCGAAAGATTTCGGCCGGTTCCTTTATATAACAGCACTTGGCCTTTAGAGATCAAAAATTAGCGGAGTGGCACATGGCGGTGCTTTAGGAGCAAAGGATGAAACGTAAATTCTCTAATCCCCACTATGAGGACAATGCTGACGCTGCCACGGCTACTATTGGTCGACAAAGGTTTGCAATAAACAATCCCAGTATGCATCATTCATACCATTGAAAGAACATCGAAATGATGTAAAGATATCGCAAACCTCACTGGCACTGGGCGTTTTTTGAGTCATTTCCACGAGCACTTTAGTTACAGCCTTAAATCGGACCGTAACAGGCTCAGCTGTCGACTCAGCTGCGGATAGCTTTAGATACGGCAGTGACCGTGCCGTGCAAATTATAGGGTGCAAACTGCAACTTAACCACCGTCGTTTTCCCTTCTGTTGAGGCGAGGTGTGTCGGCACAGGTGGCCGTATTATTATCAGCTGATCCTGCTATTTGTGGTTAGAACGGCTCAGTTTGCTGCCGTGGAAGGACACCTTGGCTTTTAGAGCTGTCTGGCTAGTGGCAAGCGCTGACAAATAACCCAGACTGTTTGACTCTAAAAGGGGTCAAGAGCTTTCGCCGCTTTCCCCGCCGCAAAAATAAACCAAAAAAAGGACGGATGGTAATTAACAACGGTCCCGTTTTCACTCTGACTGCGCTCTTTAACTCTCCACGCTGCAGAGAAAAAGAGTGAGGAAGAAAGACAGAAAGAGGCTGGTTGCCAGTCAGTACTCTCCTTCTCCTTGGCGTTGGGAGAGCATCCGTGCGAGAAGAGGAGCTATCCTGGGTTATTTTTCTTTCTTTTGTTTGGGCTGTGACTGGGCTCCACTTTCAGCTCTCGGTACTGCACCTGTTAAAACACACACAAGCACACACACGTGGTCAGGTAGGCGGATTGATAGCGGCCTCGGTCAAACACAGCAGAGCACAGCTGTGCTGTCACACTAAAGGCTCAAGTTAACAGCCACATATGACTGAGATGCACACTATATTGGCCATAACTGAGACCATTTCAATTTCAAACACTTTTAATGTTTTCAAACATTAACAATGATGCAAAAAAATTCTACTTCAAATAAATGCTGTTCCTTTGAACTTTCTACAAACAATCACACAATTTCAACAAAATAAGTTTAAGCTATAAAATTGTTTTCAACATCATTGATAATAATAATAAGAAATGTTTATTGAGCATAAAATCAGCATATTAGAGTGATTTCTGAAGGATCACGCAACACTGGAGAAATGGCTGCTGAAATCACAGGGGAAAAATACAATTGAAAATATATTAGAAAACACCTATTTTATATTGTAATAATATTTTACAATATTACTGTATAATTAATTAAATAAATTGAGCCTGGTCATCTTTTAAAAACATTTAACAACCCCAAACTTTTCAATTTTCAAAAGTGTAGAAAGCAGTATGATAAAAACGTATATTAATAACTATAATGTTCTATGTAAACCAAAATGTGAGTGCTATGTGTATGCATATTACAGTATATAGTTGTTGATCTCACATTGCTTGTATTGAATCAATTGACCACAAAGTGCACCATTTGCACAACACTATGTTGCAACCTATGTACATTGTTCCAAAAAACTCACTTATAAGGTTCCATTCCAGTTGGGATGTCTTAAAAGGCAGCTACCTATCTAGGTAACGAGGCAGCTCACTAAGGTTTTGGAACGGAGCAGAAAGGGGAGGTATGTCAGCTTAAAATTCACAGGGTTGTCACCATACTAGTATTCACTTTCAGACCAATAAGACAGCAACAGTCAAGCGCCTCTGAGTGAAACAGACAGATCACTGGTTTTCCCTCAGATCTGGCCCTCAAACTGACTGACGTCATACTCAGAATCCCTAAGACATGTGGTCCATGTACTGCCAGCTCAACAGAAACATCAGTCACCTACACTGAGAAGTGTGTCCATCTCTCAGCCATCCATCTTGTAGGTGTGAGACTGGGTTTGTCTGTGTCACATTCCGCTCACACCAGATGTGATTTTGATGTGGTTTTGAAGTAGTAAGGATGAAAAATACATTTATCCAAACCGAGTTGGTCTGCTTTGTAGTTTTACATGCATCTTTTCATCAAGACACAAAGGTTTAAATAGATGCATGGAAAATTGATAGAAAACATTAAATCAACTGACCAAGAGTTTTGGGTTTTGTTTTGTTTTTGTAATGTCCTTACTTTTGTGTGTGTATGGGGGGTATTTTTATTTTTTTTAAATACTTTTTTTTATTGTAAAGAAGTCAAGGCTGCATTTATTTGATGAAACATACAGTAACTCAGTAATATTGTGAAATATTATTACAAATTAAATTAACTGTTCGTAGCAAAAAATGATATATACATGTATATATACATGTATATATACATACATGTGTGTGTGTGTGTGTGTGTGTGTGTATCAAGAAACATTATCATCTTATTATTCTTAATCAAATCAATGTTGAAAACAGTCGTGCTGCTTAATTTTTTTCCAGGATTTTGATTATTAGAAAGTTTGCATCTTTGCTGAATAAAATTATTAATTTCAGCAAGGTACTGTACATTTTAATTTTGTATAAAAATGTAAATAAAAAAATAATTTAAAGGAATAGTACAGAATTCTAGGCTCTCTATTGACATCTGTGGTTGATACAAAACATTTAGTTACTAGCAGAGGAACATCTTTATGTCAGTTGTGCTTCTACAGTTTTTAAAGTACTGAGTCAATAATTTCAAACTAAAATTAAAATTGTCTGTAGTGTAAAAACTAATTACAATAACAATTAATCCTGCTCCTTAATGAGAGTGTAAATGTAGTACATTTGCAAAATCTAAAAACATTGATATATGATTATTCTAATTAATTATTCAGCATATAATTGAATTCATTTGATTAAAAAATAATAAATTTAAATTTAGTCAATAATAGACCTAATAAATACTAACTCAGTGTTGACAATAGTGGCCATAGCTACAGCTAGAGCATTTCTGGAGGATTTCAGAGCGGCCTGGCATTCGTCGTCTTCAAAGCGCGCTTTAAATTGCAGCCTAACGGGGTCATTATTTTCATATTCGCTTTAAACACATCAGGGTCGCGCCTGACTTCAGAAGACTCCCTTGAACTGTGTGTAAACAAAAGTTTACATGTCAAGGTGAGGCGATGAAGATCGACATTAGTGAATCTAATGGAAGAAAAGAAATGAAGGCAAACAACAATAAAGGCTCAATCAAAAGTAGCGCAATAGAGAGTGTGTGGCACGTCAGAGGCTCTATTACTCTTAACTGCTGACAGTTATGCCACCCTGTATGGTGCAACAAGCACTGCAGCTTTAATGACAGAGAGCTGTCCCACCCAAGATAACACAGCGCACTAGTTAGAGTCAAAGAAGCACGCGGAGAAAGTAAAAAAAGGGAACAATACAAAGAGAAGAACTTTAGTAGATTGAATAAGGGGGGTTAAAAGTGACTACGGTGAGATAGCAATTTGGAGCAAGTGCCGAGCACAAAGAGAACATCCGTGGAGACGATGGGTAAAGACCTTACGCTGCTCAAAGGCTGCTCCACCCTCGCTCCGCTCCCCCATGTTGACAGTTGCACTACAAAACACACTTTGAAGTGCGCTCTCGCAGAGGGGGCGCCAAGCGCGCGAGCGCCTCGTTTAGCGGTGTCAGACGCCGTCCCGGGACCTGCCGAAGCCGAGTACGCCATGTCGTCCCGCTGCTAAGCGTGGATCGGGGTTTGAAGCCACATGGGCGGCAGGCAAATATAAATAAGTAAATGAAAGCTGAACATTTTTAATGATACTATGCTATGCTGTTTATAGAGGAGCAGAGAAATCGTGCCTGCTTCATCTCCAGTGACACCTAACCTTGCATTAGGGGCATTAAATGCTCCTGTAGAAGAAAAAAAGGGCTCACAGACGCCCACAGACAAGCTCACATCCATTGTCGAGAGAAAAAAAAACAAGAGTTTCGAGGTGAATATAGAGGGAAAGGCACTGAGGAAAGTTTCTCCTAACTTTTTTATTTTCCTGAGGTAAGGTGCACGCTAATTGCTTGTTTAAACTCTAAATAGAAACCCCTGGTGCAGCACATACAGGCCTTAGAAAAGATTATTGCTCTCTCCTCAGAAACAAAAAAGTGATTAGGACAGCTGTGGGAGGGATCACAAATTTGCCAAAGGCTTAGCTTATGAATATTAATTAGGGGGTGCACAGATAATTAAACATGGTATTTGACTGTTTTGATAAATAAACAATGTATTGATCTGATATCTGATCTGAGGTCATGCTTTTTCTGGGAATCGAACCCATGACTTTAGCACTGCTGGCCTCATGCTCTACCATTTGAGCCAGAAGATTTTTTTTTCCCAAGTTGCCAAAATGTAAACGATATAAAATCATATATGTATAAAGTACTTTTCAAAAGTTTGGAAACTTTGGAAATCATTTAAATGAAGTATCTTGAGCTCACCAAGGCTGCATTTATTGACAAAAATACAGTAAAAACAGTAATAATGTAAAATATTATTATTATTGATTAACGTAAATTATTTGAATATATTTTACATTTGTATTTATTCCTGTGATGGCAAAGCTGTCCTCAGCGTCATATGATCCTTCAGAAATCATTGTAATATACTGACTTTTTCGCTAGGGATGGGTATCGTTAAGGTTTTAATGGTATTACTACTCTTACCGATACTGCTTATCGATTCGGTACTTTAACGGTATTCTTATCGGTACTTTTTGTTTATATATATATATATTATATATATTATTATAGATATATATATATATATATGACAAATTAAGAGCTGAATTAACATTGCTTTATATTCTGATATGTAAAATAAATATTTAATGAAATGACTATAAAACATCAATTTGTAAATGCACCAGTGTGCAGGCATTTTTAGAGTTTTATACATAAGATAAGATACAGTAAGAACATGAACAAAGACACAAAGTAAAACAAACTGACAAATACAATAAAACAAATATACAAATTAAATGAAATAAACAGTGCTGTCATTTTTCCATGAAAAAGTTCTACTAACATTACTGTTCAGGTAAGTAATAGCCTACAAAAGAAATCTAAAAGTAATCAAATGTAAATGAACACTGCAAAGTTTTCAGTGTATGTATTGATATATTAATGCTTATTAAAGCTATAACATTATTCAGATTAAAAGCTGTGAGTGATTTTCTCTTTGAATTTTGATGGCCCAAGCGCCAGTCTGTCACGTTAAGACAATATATTGACACACATCGGATTTTCTCCCAACTGTTCTCCTCCACTTAAGACATAGAAAATGAAGTAAAAAAATAAAATTAGCTTAATAAAACCACCACAGGCCTAAAGTGTAAGCAGATGTTTGAATGTTTAGTTCTCTCTTCTATCATAATTAAACAGGGCTTTCATGTTGCGTGTGCTGCTGCAGCTCCTCTGTGTGAGTGCGATCTCGCTTCTGAATTGCGAATAGCAAAAATGCATCATAGACAAATGTTTGAAAAACAGCTGACGACTCTGGTGAGATAGAATTTGCAAGATAATGTATATATGGCAATAATAAATGTATGTGCGTTTTCTTAATTTCTCCAGTACCGATAGCAGAACCGTTAACGTCAGAGTTTATCGATACTCCGGTCTTTCATAATTTAGCCCCAGGACTGATTAAATACCGGGTTTCGGTACCCATCCCTAGTTTTCGCTGCTTAAAATTTTGTGTAAACTTTTTTTAAGTTTCTTTGATGAAAAGAAAGCTTTTATTTGAAATAGAATGTTTTGTAACAATTGTTTTACTGTCACGTCTGATCAATTTAATGCGTATTTGCTGAATAAAAGCATTTATTTCTACTAAAACATCCCCCCACCCCACAAAAATTGAAATGGTAATATATCATGGTTTCGTCATAAATATTAAGCAGCACAACTGTTTTTCACCCCCCCCCCTTTGATTAATAAGAATAATAATAATAAATGTTTCTTGAGCAGTGAATCAGCATATTAGAATGATTTCTGAAGGATCATGTGACACTGAAGACTGGAATAATGATGCTGATAATTCAGCTGTCCATCACAGGAATAAATTACATTTTAAAATACACTACAATAGAAAACAATTATCGTAAAAAAAAAAAAATGTGTTTATTCTAATGAATGCAGCCTGGTATGTGGTAATCATTCCGTATTTTTGACTTGTAGGCAACCGATAGTATACTTGTCAAACATTTGTGAACATAACAATTTTTAAGTGTTTTAATGATTTTTTATTTCTTTAGGTTTTTTTTTTTTTATTAGGTTTTTAACAAAGTGCAAACATAAATCATGATGCTTTTTTTTTTTTGTAATATGGGATGCAAGCTACTTCAAAATGTTTTGGGGACAAAATCAGCCATAAATTGCCAACAAAAAAAATTTAAATGACTATGTCCTCAGAAAACAGACTAGTTTTGCTATTGTTTGCCCTCTTTTCTTCTCTCCTCGAGTGTGTGCCCTTCGCAGGTGATGAATTGGCTAAGAGCTGAATCGTTTGTACGCTGTGACTGCATTTTAATCTCTGCATTTGCATAGGCCATAATGGAGCCCTTGGCGTGCTAATTGCTAGCGTCCCAGTTACGCACACAGTTCCTCCATTGGCTAATGGCACCATAAAGTATGCGATAGGACACGTCTTAGACACCTGGTAGAGAATGTTAAGTTGGTAATGCCAGTTGGCCTCATTTAAGAGACAAAGTATTGCATTATATCAGAATGTGCTTTATTCAAAGCAGCGAGGCAGGCACACAGCAGGTAAAGATATCCTCGGAGGAATCTATAGGCGCATACATGAAAAGAACACAGAGTGTGTAAACTGGGAGAGTAATTCAAAGTGAATATGCACCTCGCAGCAGGTTTGATATATCACTGGTCTCCTGCAGTGCACTTAAAAGGCCATGCACAGAGGTGGTACTGTATGTTTACAAACACATCTTAGAATAAGCACAGCACTTGTGTATAGTGTACATTTAACCTGACTGCTCTTCACTACACCTTCAACTTGGGCAATTAATAAAGTCATTTAATGAATGTATCCATTTTAAGGCTATTTTACAAGAGGAGACAAGGACAACAGTGCCTTCCCCAAAAATCTGGAGGGGAAAGTAATCAGCAGTCCAAAAATAAAAATAATATTAAAAATAGCACACAAACCACTCAAGTTTATAAAGTGTCCAACAGCGACACCAGTGGATACAGTTTCAAAATGTGCTTTAAAGTATGGTGTAGATATGAGAGTGAATGGTGAAATAGAGGTAAAATAATCAAATAAGCCTGAATCACTAAAAGTAAAAATCTTTTGAAATTACTTGTAACATGAAATGATCTAAGGTTTTTAGTGACCAATCAGTTTTATTATGTTAAAGCCTTCATGCCAACACTCTTGTGGTAAGAATTTGATAACTCAGGTCAGACAAAAAGGATGAGAAACAAAAAACAAACAAAAAAAAACAATAGACGAACAACAGCAACCTGTACATATAAAAGATATTCAATATTAGTGTTACTGTATTAGTGTTACTATTATTTTTGTTTGTGAAGCATGTAAAAATGTTACAATGTAATAGATAACTTTAATAAAGATTATGTTAATATGAACAAACTAACATTATTTTATGAGCTCCTTCCATCCTTCAAACTGATTATCCCTTGTATGGTTAGGGGGATGCTGGTGCTTTTATAATATGTGGTTACTGATAAAAGTTTTTTAAATGGTGTTCCATTAACACAGTAATTTTGTAAACATCATATGGACCTAGAGCATGCCTTTACATTAGGCAAAAAAAAAGAAAGAGACAGAAAAAGGGAATTTGCTGCCTCATTTCAGTCCACAACACTCCACTGATATGTATCCACCGAAATGCATATGCAAGCAGCGTACTCAAAATAACACAAACGAGGTTAGTAAAGACATTCCCACTCAAAGACACTCTGTACTCACAGACTGCAGCATAGATGCCCTTTATATAAAAAGTCATTAGAATCTCATCAGTTCATGTTGTTCTGAGGCACCTCCAAATGATCTGTAAAAGAGGCAATGCTGGCCTCTCTCGGCCTTGCAGGGCTTTTATCACGGGACGGCGCGGGAGGTGTGGGTCACGTCAGAACCTCAAAAATAGCCCTCCATTTGTCATTTGTGCGAAACGTTCGGGCCCTTGGGCATGTGCAGATCACACCCCGACACTTTGTTTGAGTCTCTGAGGTCCCACAGAGGCGTCTATAACCCAGAAAACAGAGGTGAACGGACCTCCACGGGCAGTTGTGCGATGCAGAGCGGAACGTTCCGCGCATCACGCCGATGTTCAAGTACTTTTCTGGACTATCCTAAATCAAAAGCTGTTACAGGGCATAGAAAGCCCACGGCGGCCTACTCTTCTGAGCGTGAACCTCACCGTACATCATTAGCCAGGTCTCCTCCGGGCCTCCTACCTGCAGGGACCTTCTGGGCTCCAGGTGTTTGGGGTAAACGCACCTTAGCGACCTAGCCGCATCGGGCTAATTTAGAGCAGGCTACCTGCAGCTGCAGGGCCTATGTAAAGCCAAGCAGGGGCTTGGGATTACGACTCTGTAGAGATCAAAGCCTGCCCGCCGCCCCGGGCTCATCAAAGGCAAGCGACTGGTCCTGGATCAGAGCCCCGTGTCACCCCCGCCGTCAGCACCGCAGGGTTTATCCCGACACAGAGGAAGCACGATAACAGGCTGGGCTTGTGTTTACGAGCTCAAGTTTTAATTGCAGTTAAACGGCAGCACCTTGCTGCTCCGACAGAATGCTGCTGATTGCAAACGGGACAACGGGGCGGGCCGCATAACTCAGATCTCACGGTTAATGTAGAAGCAGACCGGGAGAGGATTACTGCTTTACACTCATTACGCTCAATAACAAAGCATGACTCAGTACAACACAGCAAGAAGTCCATAAATCTACAGAGAGACACGTGCAGACTGGAAACATCACAAGCCATTTACATTCAACTTAACTAACCCAAATTTACGAATCACATTCTTCATGAAGACTAACAAGGATCAGAACATAATTGGTTATTTCTCTAACAACAGACACTTATGGCCCTGTAGACTGGTGTGGGTGTGGGTGTGTTGTGGTGTAATACAATACAAGTATAAGGTCTGTTTGTGTGTATATAGCATATATATATATTATATAGTATAATATTGGTGGAAATTTTAAACATTTAAAGATACTTTTTTCAGTCTAATTGTATAGCTAGCACTATTTAAATTATATTTTTACACATCTTTATAATTTGACAAGGTTATAGATTGACTGGAAATGATTCAGAATAAAAGTATTCTGTACATACTATTGACATCACATGTCTCATATTTCATGTCTCCTTGGTAATCACGTACACTAACTTGCAAACTTTTTGTTCATGATAAAAATGATGCAGTAACTAATAGTTAGCTGAAAACTAGGTAAATACTATGTCATCGTTAACGCGTTAACGCATGCGATTAATTTTACAATCCTTAATGCGTTAAAATAATTTTACGCAGTTAACGCTAAATTACTGAAGCACAATTTCTATTATAACCTTTTAACCCAATTTTGCTTCTCTGCTTGCGATAAGATTTTAAGCTGCTAAACTCCAGGAAAGTTTTCAGTCCAATGATCCAGGAAACGAATGCGTTCAAACAATCCGTCCAAAACAGCTCTAATATAAAGGAACCAGGTTGATTACATCAGAGATTGCAGAGAGAACAGATACTCGCGTTGCGTTTTCAGTGAATTATTCATTCCAGTGTGCGTCGCTTTTAAACATGACATCATCATGACAACATCGTGCCTCAAAAGGGGGCTTACAATGAATTACAAAGATACATAACAGCTACAAGTGTATGCACTACTTGCTTTATGCAAGCACTATATAGGATAAATCACTATACAGGATTTACCCTATTATACTTTATCAACACGAACTGATAGGTGAAACAACAAACAGCCACCCACAAATAGTCTATAAACAAAGCATCAGGGAAAACTCTTAATTAACAGTGCATATGTGTTCCCTATTCTAAAGTGTAACCAATCTTTACAATATACACAATAGCATATATTTATGCAATCAAGTAATTCCCAAGTTTTACCATGAACTTCAAAACACAAAAAGTAGTGCACCACCTGGTACTTAAAGATACTTTTTGTTAAAGAAACACCCAATTACAAGGAGTGAAATCAATAAAATATGAATTAGCATTATATATTTCCAAAGAGGAAAGTGCGATTATAGGTATAAAAGTTTAGGTGAAGTTTGTGAGTTTAAAAAGTCAACATATTGCGCTCTTTCCATGGTAATGAGTCACAGGGCTGTTTGTGATGACAAGAATAGAATTCCCTGATTCTGCATTTATGCATATTACCATGAGCAGGAAGCATAAATTAAAGCATAGAAAATGGAACGGGGAGACAGGAAACTCTGCACAAATACTTTCTCACACAGCAGAGTTTATTGTTATTATTTTATTATGTTTGCTAAGGCTAGCATCACTATTACTGTTGCTCATACTTAGGGTTGGAAACTAAGTTATAAACCTAAGTGTTTAACTTATAAAAGACATAAATACATAATTATTAATTACATTAAAGGGGTCATATGATGCTATTTTAAAGATCATTATTTTGTGTATTTGGTGTAACAGAATATGTTGATGCTTTAATTTTCAAAAAACACATTATTTTTCAAATACTGTACATTATTGTAGGTCCTCTATGCCCCACCTCTCTCAAACAAGTCATTTTCAACAAAGCCCCCTCCTTCCGACAAGCGCAGTCAGCTCTGATTGGCCAGCTGACCCAGTGCATTGAGATTGGCCGAACACCATAAGCACGCGTCGGAAATGTAACGCCCCTTACCATAATCCCGAGCGTCAGTTTTCAAAGTAAATATCAAGACAGTTAATAATGTTGTAAGTTTTACCACCAGTTCAAGCCCGAAACGGGAACAGAGTCGCGTGACAGACACAGTGAAGATGCAGTACACAAGCCGCGGTTAAGACAGCGAACTGTTATGATTTCTTTTTCTGCCAGGCACGGGTTCACTCCCCCCCCCCCGCCTTTGAGTTACCGGTTCCTCACACACACCAACACACACACGTGTACCGGCGCTGCGGCAAAAACGCCCACATCTGAACAGTCAATAGCAAATACTTAAACTAATAACAAAACATACTTGCAGTAGCTGACTGTAGCGCCAGATTGTCATAGCAAAGTTGGAATTTACCCTCTTTTTTTTTTAGAAATAGCCTTTGTGCACAGCCAGCCTTGTACTCTTCTAGTTTCAAAAAACTGTCATCCATAAAATGCTTTGCACAAATTCGAACATCTGGGTTTTGCTGTTTTGTTGTAAATAAATTTTAACCAATGATTCCTAACTGCATCTACTTCCGGAAGGCCAAATAAAGTGCTTTTGCTTTCCCACTGAAACACACAGCGTCTCCCTGACATGGCTGCATCAACACTACTGCTGGTCCTGAAACCACGCCTTCTTTCTTTGCGTGCACATTTGGGCGGCATTACGCTAATATTTCCACATAGTGACGTAGAGATGTGGGGGCATGTTAGAACGAGGCATTTTAGGCAGGCGTGGCTGACTCTTAACTTTTATAAAGAATATCTCTTTGGATCTGAGACTTTAGTCTTTGCAACTTTACAGATCTTTTTTATGCACCAAGAGCTTGTAACACTCCAAAGAGAAAGGAAAACTTGAAATCGCATCATATGACCCCTTTAACTTTTGACATCAGAAATGACATCATTTTGGAATTTGGCTAAATCCAAATACATGCAGTTGTCAGTTACAATGCTGGAGTAACTGACAGTACGGGTGAATGTAATAAGGAATACCTACCATTTGAACATCTGAGGGCACTCGGGACAAGAAGTCCAACAGCTCATTGTTGTCGATGCTGTATGGGTCTCGCAGTTTTTTGGTGAACATGTTCACCCCTGAAAGTTGAAATAACAGTGGCGCATTAGACCTCACTCACAGTGCGGTTCAGGAGGACCTAAGACCCTGTACGGATTCTGAACCCTCATCATTGTACTTTACAGGATCAGCTGCTATGGAGCTGACAGGAGCTCTGCTCTCTGACCTTGCAGAGCTTCAGATCTGAACACTGTATAAAAGAGCACACAGGGCATTAGCTACTAGTGAGTTTGCCCTGAGCTCGGCAGTTTACCATCCTCCCTGCTGTGCTGGTGGAGAATCCCTGGAGCATTCAAACCTAAACTGCCATTAAACTCTGTGAACTCCTACAATAGTATATTTGAAATTCTAAAATACACGCTATGCAACATGCTACTGGCTTATGTTATTTCGTCATTCATGACACATTATGAACGTAATGGATGACAGCTTACCCCAGGCCAGTACGATGTATCTGAGAGGAATGAAGTACACCACAAGAGTGGCTGCACACAGGGCAACTATGGCCAGCCAGCTGAGGAAAGGCACAGTCCAATTGAAAGTACTGATAACACAGAAAAGAGTGAGAAAAGGAGGTTATTTCCTTCTACACAGGCCTACTCCAGTCTACACCGGAGGAGAGTGACAATATGCAATAAAATCCAGGAAAACCCATTATAATAAGTAATACTGTCTACACTGAATGCAGTAAACTGATGCCCCAGTCTATCTAACATATTCCATGCACTTGAGCTACTTCCGACAACAGGACAAATGGATTTACATTCATTTGATGCGTTTTTTTCTTCTTTTTCTAATGATGTTTTCATTAAGGCTTATGCTTAAAACAATAAAGAAAAAATTGCTATCAGGGTAAAACAAACTTAATTCAAGATACACTACTTAAAACGTTAAAAATGTCAATAAACATGTTGAAAAAAGTCTCATGCTTATCAAGGCTGCATTTATTTGATCAAAGTACAATAAAAATTAACAGTACTATTGTGAAATATTATTACAATGTCAAATAACTGGTGTCTATTTTAATTCGAAAACTGTTATATTGAAGACATTTGTGCTGCTTAACATTTTCGTGGATATTTTTTGTGCTTTTTTTCAAGATTATTTGATCAATAGAAAGTTTAGAAAACAGCATTTATTTGAAATTGTTGAATTAAAGTAATTATTGCATAATAATAATTTACTTTTAAATGATATCATACATTCTCTTAGGGCAAGTTTTGCTTTTTAGGTCAGTTTGATTAAGGATGTTTAGAAATTCCACTGGAAAACAAGACAAAAACAGTGATTAGGAAAAATATTTTTCAGTATAAGCATGTGTGTGCGTTTGTGTTTGTTAACAGCTGAGTAAAAATGTACTACTGAGGTTGGCCTGATTCAAGCACAAGCAGCGAGAGCTCAGAACTTAACTTTCTTTTATCTCTCACCATAGAGGCCCCTTGCATCCAGCGCGGAGGCTGACACTGATTACACACAATCCTGACTGGCATGAACAGCTTATTCATGAAAACCCTTTCTCTATCGAGTCCCTGAAAGAATGATAGGGAAGAGAAGAAAGACCGAGAGGGCAAAAGAGATAGATGCTAGGGCAAATTCATTTCCACACAGCTGTAAAGAGCATGATAGCTCAAGGCTCGAGAGCCTCTCTCTTTCCATGTTCTCCTACTGCCATAACAGTGTTTGAAATTAATCACAGCTTGTGTACCAATAAGAGACGAATATTTATTCTAACTTTTTCATGAGCAAACTATTTGGGGTATACTCATGTTTTACGTTGGTGACATCATTGGGCCATCACCACCTCATTACTATAACACCAAAACTTGATTGATGGTCCCTTCAACTTAAAATAAACGGGGCCACAGAACTCTCAAAAGTAGGCAGTCAAGTTAATTTTCCCAGTCAAAATTCTGATTTTTGTCTAAGCCATAAGAACAGTCTGCAACAGTGGGCCCTACACAGAATGTAGTTGACTGAGTGTGACACCCAGACAAGACTATGTAGTGCCATTGAGTCTGAACACATCACCACACACACATGTACACTTCCACACTCACCTTAACTCTTAAGGGACTGCTCACACAAAAATAAAAACCCTGTAATTATTTGCTCATTCTCATGCCATTCCAACCCTGTTTTTTACTGACAGAGCGGGACATACTGAAAAACATCTTCTGTGTTTACAGATGTTTGGAATGAAGTAAATTATGACAGAATTGTCATTTTGGGTGAACTATTCCAAAAAAAAGTACAAGATTGAAACTCAAAACTCATCCATTTAACCTACAAAACACTCCAATTCTGTCTGTTTCTTCTATCGGTCAACCATTTGAAGAGAAAAACAGAAATCCTGGCCTATTAGCAATATGAAAAATAAGCTATGTCCAGATTTCCAAGCCCTGACACAGGCTGTGCCCCTCCGGTGGGCCTACACAAATGAACTGGCAGCACTTAAGAAGAACGAAAAGTCCTGGCGAAATGGTCCCAGCGGGACGGCACTGCCATGCAGCAGTGAGCATCACTATGCCTTTGCCCCGGGTCTGCTTTATGGGAGATCCAGGCCTCTGCTCAACCCTGCCCAGGTTTATCTGGAAGCACTTCAGTCGCCATCCCCAGGCCTTTCATGGAGATCAATTGAAATGTCACTGCAGTGGATCATGTCCACAATGAGCCGACCAGCTACTGAACCTCTGGATCAAAACCCACTGTGCAAATCAAAGCAGGAAAAGAGGGATGGTGTCAATGCATAGAGATCTTTTTGTGCTTTATAAAGGAATGCAAGTGCATGAATACTGCATATTATTTGCATTTAAAGAGATAGTTAAGGCACAAAGTTTATACACGTCACGTATTGTCTCTAAAAGACAAAGGAACCGCAAGTGCATAGCACGAGGTCTATTCTAGTCTGAGTAACCTGTTTACATGCAGAAATGAAGCGGACCTTCAATCATATACTGTAATCAAGGTCTGTTAATCTGATTTAGGGTTATTATCAATAACTAAAACTAAAACTATTTTTTTTTAAATTAATCTTAACCTTATTTTATTTAAACTAGTGCCATTTCTAGTTTTTTTTCAGTTTAGGTTGAAGTACTAAAATAACTAAACGAGTATAAATCTAAAAAACCAAAAACAAACAAAAAAAAACTTAATTTTAAAAACTATAAAAACTGACAAAAACACATTCTAAATAACTCTTTAAAATTTAAAAGTTATCTAAATAACTGTAAAATTAAAACGAAAACAAAAATATATGTAAAAATCCATGCAAATAATTACAAAAACTGCCGGATCATATATATTCATAATAATACGATAACATGGTATGACTTCATCCACAAAACTGATACTGTACGATTTCAGTCAGATTAAGTCTGGCAATTTTTTTTTTTTTTTTTTTTTTGTTTTTGAGATTTCAAGTCAAATATTTAAAGTGCATTTAAACCAGTAGTTCTCAACCTTTTTGACTTCAAGGCCCCTCTTTGTACACGGCAATATTCAAAGGCCATATTTGAGCTGATACTTTATGTGCCTCTAGTGCTGCTGTTGTAATAAAAATGAATAAACTGATGTTAGATGTTGTACATCTTTACTTTTTAATATTTTACAAATATTTAATAAGACTAAATGTGCATAATTTTAAGATGTATTAGGGCCTTCCTGGAAGTTTGTTGAGGTCCCCTAGTGGGCCCGACCTGCTAGTTGAGAACCACTTATTTCTACACACAGAGCGAATGTTTCAAGAGCAGATATGTAAAAGGGTCTATACAACAGGTACTGGAATATCATCCCCAAAATAAAGAAACATGCTTATAATATTGAGATGGGTCTCGGGAAAAACCAGATCAAACTGTCTGTACTCCCTCAACACACACACACACACACGCTACCTCACACATCAGTTCCCAATCCTTACCTCCCACGCTTTGTACTGGATCCCACATTTGAAAAATGAAGCCCAATATGGCCTGCATAACCACATCTCCTTCCCAAAAAGACACACAAGACAAATAGATACAATTAGACCGCGTCCCAGGGTTATTTTTCTTAGCAAATATTTAACAAGACTTTCCTGTCCTACCTCCCATCTGGTTTGCTTTATCAACCGAAACAAAAGTCCAACATACACTCCATTGTATTGGGTGCTATATAAGAAAAGAAGACTTTGAGGGACAAGGCATCGGTGTGTGCGTGTACACGCGAGGGTGGAGGTGCAGGTCATGGGTCTCTACAGTCTAAACCATTACCACATGGCCCTCAAACCATGAGCTAACTCCGATTTCCTGCCTTCAAAAGTGGATTGAGGAAGGCAGGAGGTTGGAATAACACTAGCCTGGGGAGAGGCTTGTTTTCACTGCTCCTCCGCACTTCTCTCACACACACATAAACAAGCTCACACCGCTACGAGCCGAGGAGCAACCTGCCGCAGAAGAGCCTGCTGTGGATCCTGGCTGAGCTGTGGGCCGCTGGAGCGACACATGGGCATTCCATTACCTCAGGTCCTCTTCCTCACGTATGCGGACACACATCATGGCACAGCAGGAGGCACACTTGATGTCAGCGGGCAAAGGGAAATTGATATTTAGTCAAAAATCAGTTCTGTTTAAAGTGTCTTCCAACAGTGCACCCAAATCTGAACTCTTCTAAATGCACAATGTCTACATATAAAGAGTTTGAATTATGCGATAACACACGAGCAAGAGTCCTGCTCCACTGAATATGAGCACTGCTGCAAGGAGCTGTATTTTACCATTTCAGTACAACCACACGATTGTGAGTGTACTGCTTTTAAAATGCAGTTCTATAAACAATGATTAAGCGGCAATGAGATACAGGGCAAGATAAAGAAAAAGGAAAATCTTTAAAAATATATTTAAAACACATGAGTCTTCAGCTCTGTATTTATGTTTGTTTCATATGGTTTTGAAAACTTTTCAAGAAAAAATTTAATTTTAATGATTCAAAATGTAATGTCCTGAAAACAGGAGTATTTTTTTAATTACATATTTTAAAAAAAATAACAACAAATAACATTCATTATCAGCTCATGAATATCTTTACTAATAAAAGTAATGTAATTAAAAAATACTCACAAAATGAAGTTACTGATGAAAATATACATTTCATGAATCTGTTTAAAAAAATAATACCATATAATAAATATTTTGTGATATGAATATTTTAGTATCAATATTCAATTTCAATCATTGGAGATATTTCAATTACTGTATGTACAAAGTGATTTGTACGTATTATTGGAAAAAAAATTCAAAAACAAAAAAAATGTAATTGACCCAATAATTGATTATCATGTTTCCAGTTACTTTATATATATTTTTCTCCCTCAACGGAGACAATTCAAGTTTGGTAACATTGTTTAAGTTTGTAATTTTTGTCTAGCCACTAAAAAGGTGATTTAGATAAGAAATAATTCACAAGTGTTTTAATAAAAATAACTTCTCATTCTGCTTTCCTTGCTCCATGTGCATCGATTTGTATTTAAATTGGCACTTTAAATGCTGTTGACAGTCTCTAAATAATCCTTTAACCACAAGGCCATGTCACCAAGATCTTTGAAGCATTGTTCTTGATTTTAAAGTGTCATTCTTAATGTGAAATCTGTTCACCTGATTAATCAAATAACACTTTGATTACACTAAAAGTTAAATAAGCTTTGTGAAATCAACGGCTGGCAAGTAAATGAACAGAATCTTCCATCTTGAACAGTGTTATCATTAAACAGTGTATAGGACTGACTGCAGCTGTGCGGGACCCCCT
Organism: Sinocyclocheilus anophthalmus; assembly: GCA_018155175.1. Taxonomy (NCBI): domain Eukaryota; kingdom Metazoa; phylum Chordata; class Actinopteri; order Cypriniformes; family Cyprinidae; genus Sinocyclocheilus; species Sinocyclocheilus anophthalmus. The sequence continues at coordinate 24,822 of JADLZN010004050.1, read as the reverse complement.
GGCGCATCCCCATTATCAAACTCCTTAGGGCTGCAAGTGCTATAGGCAAGCAGAGGCAAGTCCGTTCCAGCCAGTTTCCAACATCAGGCTATTCACACCTCACCGTCCCATCAGGAGGCCGCAATGGGCACCCAACATAGCGGGAGACTGATGAGGTTGGCACAGACCAGGACAGACACTTCGTAGAGGGCATATCTTGTTTGTTAACGACAGCAGGAGGGGGAACGATATCCCAGGGGCACCAAACTTCATTTACACCAAAGCTAGAGCCCCAATGCAAGAGGACGGACCCCCAGCCGGGCCTAATCCACACCCACGCCCTTCTCTCGGCATGTTCGGAGGGAGAGAAAACAAGATTCTTTGATCTACGCAGCACTAAAGGTGAGAGGAACAAAGAAGGTAGATAAGATAGAGATCAAGATGAAAATGAAATCATTTCACCCGGGCCAGGCTGCTCCCTGGATACACATATTATTTGTTTGTCTTCTCTCATTTCGAGCCAAAGGCGCACTGACCCAGACAGGCACAAGTAGAGAGTGATATCACCAAGGAAAAGAGTTCCACACCTCTGATGGCAAATAAAGCCAAGACAAGTCCCCTCAGACAGACGTGAGCCCACCTCTTATCAGTGAACACATGAAACGAAAAACAACTTCTTTAAATAGACGAGTGCATTAATTTTCCAAAAGTAGTTCATTAGCACTTTATTCATAATGGATGGGACAGGGGAAGAGACGTACAGGGAAAGGCTTGTCAATGAAATTGTTCCTCGTCTTCGTGTCTGAGCACTTTGGGAGGTTAATTAAAATTGCAGTTTAATTAGATTTGAGGTGTGTGTCAGACTAAACGGAAACTCCCCTGACTGCCTGCTTGATCCCAATAACTGCTATCCCAAATACTAGAAGCCAAAAAATATTTCACATCAAAAGGAAAACCATTCACATTACTCTTTTTAAGGAGTAAATATAAACAAAAATCTTTTGACGCAACCTCAAATACAACATCAAGAAAATTAGTAATTACCTCGTTAAGTAGTATTCTGAGAGTTTGCATATATGCTGTTTGGGACCTTTCTCTTTGATTCTCCTATAAAGTAATCTAGTTTACTTCAACACTTGCAGGATTTTTATTTTTAATTTATATATAGGTCTTTGTCGTATTTATAGGAGAGCAAAGGGAGGAATGGAACAGGAACAGGGAAATGGTCCAGACCAGATTCGAACCTTTGTCCCCATCAGAGACTCAACATGTCACAAGCATGTGTTTTTAGCACTGCATTACAGCTTAGGCAACCTGCGGGATAATTTAACAAAACAACTGTAATATAAAATCACAACAAGACAAGAATTTTAAACACATACACACACAAAGTATGTTCAAACATCTGGAAGCGTGACAGAAGTTCAGAGGCACTATCCCCACCTCTCAAATCCCTAGGTTCTACCACCCCTCAAACCTCTAGTGACGCTCCAAAAATAGGTGTGATGCTGAATGCCACGCAACAATATGTGACCACAGAGGCGGCAAAAAAGCTATTGAGCTATTCCCAGGAGATCCATACGCCCTCACTATGGCATTCACTCTGGAGACAGTATTCTGGGCCAAGGTCTAACAACAGTCATTGTGACTCTTCAGCAGGTACAAAACCGCATTCTGTTCAGAATGGTACATTTTGAGTGTTTGGTGCTAATAAGACAATCATTTTATAAATTAAATTAAATAGAAATTGTTACTGTTTACAGCAGGGCCATCCAATCCTGCTACGTCCCTGCAGAGTTCAGGTCCAACCCAAATTAACACACCTGAATCAGCTAATCAAGGTCTTCAGGATTTGTAGAACCTTCCAAGCAGGTGCGTTGCCCATGGGGCAGGTTGGAGCTGAACTCTGCAGGACACTGGACCTCCAGGAACAGGATTGACATTGATTGAGTCTACACCTTCTGAAATGGGTCTTTCCAGGCTAAACTAGCCAGGCTTGATCAACCAGCTTCTAGAAATTCATGCAATCAAAGCTGTTTTTTTCATCAGAGACTACACAATATAAAGGTGCGAGTTTACTGTAAATTGTAGCTAACCAATTCATGTGGAGATTAAGCAAAACATTGTCTTTCATAGTAGCAATTAAAGAGATATGCTGCACTATTCCCTCAGGTTAACGATATATATTCAACATCTACTTCGACCCTTCCAACATTAGCTCTCTATAATCAGACACAAAAGAAAGGTTCTAGTTATGGTAAGCACACTCAGTTTTAAGGAGCAAAAAAAAAAACACTGTACTATAACTGCTTCCACACCAGTGCCCCATTGCCCTGCGCTCCCGGTATGTCCCTGTGCCATGACATGCAGATGAATAACACCGTAAACAGGGAGAATAAGCTTTATTTTACGTCCGACCTCTGCTTCCCACCGCTCCCTGCTAAAAACAACAGCATTAGGCTCTAATGGATCCGCTGGAGAGCCGGGTTCACCTTCGCCATTACTTCCCAGGCCTCCGCACCCAGCAGGCAAGGCACTTCATCAGCCCCAAGGTCAACCTGATAGTTGCCCCTGTTCTCCAGCCTCTCTGATGATGCCCCTCACCCCTGGAGCAACCCCCCTCCGGCCCCCCTCCGCACCTCAGATCGCTTGTGTTACCCCTGCTCTCCTTGCCCTGTCCTCTCTGGGTCCCTGGATACCACCTGATGATGAATGGAGCACAATTAGCTCCACCCGCCACTGCACTGGATTCGCCCCTGCCCTCTCCATCTCTATCGCAAAAATGAGGCCGTCAAACTGGGGAACATCATCAAGCTGGGCACCAACAGGCAAACCAATATAGCCACTATGGATGTGCAAAACCACACATTTTCAAAGTGGACTGGACAGTAGATGGTCAACAACAAACATGCTGTATAATAAGGCTTGTCCTGGGTTCACATGACTGCATTCAGACATTTCTTAGGGGCAAAAGATATACAAAACAGTTGTTTCAACATTCTTTAAAATATAATCTTTGTCAGAGACTATGACCTTGTGGGCAGTGCACCGACATGCAGCACACATGCGTTTTTGGCAACTCAAGTTCAAGTCCCAGCTTGTGATCCTTTCCCTGTCTCACCCCCCATTCTCCTACTTTGCTTCCTGTAATTTTATTAAATTACAGATGAAATAAAAAAAACAAAGAAACAAAAATAAAAAAGAATAACACTATAAAATATTTATTAATATTCATTCAAAATTAGTGCTATATCAAATGATTCAACACACGGGGGGGGCAACCACTTACTACCGTCCCATCCAAACCAACATACACACTTTACACTCTATCACACAAAATCAAATAGTGTTGTGACTACGGGTACTAATTATATTATGCTATATATGTTACTGTAATGCAGTTATATCTTTATTTCTTATATATAATTATATTATGATATAATAATTTAATATATAAAACAATTTATAACATAAATCTACACCAATATCATAGACAATGCATTGGGGTATTTAATAATAGCCAGTAGAAACACACACACCTGTCTTATGTAAACAAAACACACACTGGATTTTTGGAGCGATTAATCGCAATTAAGCGGTTTGACAGCCTAATTAAATAAAATAAAATAGGTTAGGAACAAGATGTGGCAAGTAAATGATGAGAGAATTTATTTATTTATTTAACACAACTATCTCTTTAAGCTGTCAGCTTCCTAATTAAGCCATTGCTGCTACGCTGCTAAAATACAAATATAATTGCTTTAAAATCCATATACCTTAGAGGTCCTTACAAATCAACTAGTCGGTTGTTGGACTAGGTAACCACTATTACATTATTTATTAGTAATGATTATATAACCTCTATTACATATGAATGTGCTGAGATGCCATCTATAGTGAGTGCATGTAGACATTCTCAATTTCAAAAGTTTCCTTGAGGGATGCGCTTCTCAAAAGGATATAAATGGCAATGGCATTCCTCCACTTCGGAGACAAACATCAATACACCCTCATAATTCATTCATAAACCCTCTACTTGGAAGCAGCTTTCATTGTCTATACAGCACAGGTTCGGTATTTCTTTAACGTGAGCTGAGCTGCAAATGAGTTTCTCTGAGTGACGTCATCGAGCAAGTCATGTTGGGCTAACTGGCTGGTTTGAAAAAAGTTAGTGACAGCACAAACATGGATGCCCCAGTGCACCCTGAATGCTTATAGACACATGGTTAGTAAAGCACAGTACTACCTTTAAGCCAAAACAACATGGAGAAAACCCAAACCCAGAACTACTTTCTACTGAGCATGTTGCCGTATTTAGATGACCTAGCATAAACACCCACCGAACAACCCATTTTATGAAGTTTCCAGCTAATCCAACAAATAACAAAGCACTGATCACCAGGATGTTCTTGTAGATAAAGAAGGAAAAGTGACAACTGAGAACAAAGTGAGAGGTGAAAGGGAGCGACACACAACCCTGCTTGGCGTGACAGACGATGAGCCATAGAAGTGAGACACGGGGACATACGGACCACACTTACCACCATCACGCGTATCCACTCAAAGTGCCAGGAAGCCAAAATATCCGCAAGGATATGGCTTTCCGGCAGCCGGCCATCCTGGGAGGGGACTGAGCCCGGCACCTTGTGGACCAGAATAAATTGAGATCTTTTTAAAGCAGGGCTACAAAAGGAAAACAGTTAGACAAAAAAACATTGATGGCTACTAAGATGGCTTAGGACCCTTGAGAGAGAGAGAGAGAGAAAATATCCACCTGATGTAAAGGCAAAAAAGAGAAATCAAACAATGAAGCTATTTTACACAACAAGACAATGCCCTGAGTGTGTGTGAAGGATTTTCTAATCTCTCTTTATTAGCCAAACATGATTAAAATGCAGTTCCTAGGAGCATCTCTCCCCTAAATAAGAAGAAAAAGGAAAAAAGCCAAGTCAAAAGCATCTTTTACAGCATGAAGCTTTTCATCTTTTAGAGGCGCTGAGAAGAAAAGCAGCCAGAGATGCACAAACATTCTCTCTTTCTCTCTGTATTCTCCTTTGCACTGAAGTAAGCCACGTTACCTGAGGATACGCATCATGTATCACAAGCTCAATAGCCCCAGAACAAGTTTTCAGTCACAGTTTTTCAAAGTAATAAAAATAATCCCTAGCACACTCTTTAGTCCAATTACATACTGCCATGTAGCTATCGCCCAGATCAACCCCCTGTCTCCGCTCGGCTGGGTTTAACCCTCCGCGTGTTATCTACAGATAAGACTCACTTGTAATTCTAGATTCTAGCGGACATAAATGTGCATGAATCAGGATCAGATTGTCAGCGTTTCACAGTGCAGAGGTTAGTTTTCCTTTTCTCCCTGCTAAAGTGGCAGCGGTGTGGTGGAGAGAGTAAGTAAGAGTAGGCTAAACTCTTAAAACAAGGTCAAGTCCAAAAAGAGAGCGAAAGAGAGAAACAGAAGAAGAAACACAAGATATTTTACTTATTTCATTTGCTCATTTTATTTCTCTTGCTCATTTTTTTCCTTTCCTTTTACAGAAGACTTTTATTTATTTTGCTTACAGGACATATTATCTTTAACACTGTATGCACTAATACAGTAGATCTGCAATGTTACACTTAAAATACAAAACACAAGTTACTGCATGTACTTGCAGTTAACATTAAATAGTTGGTAATCAGTTTACAGTTACAGTCAAAACTATTTAGATAACTGAAGGAATTCATATGAAATTTATTGTGATTTTTTCAGTTTAACATTTAGTTTATTCACTATAGTGACATGAAGTGACATGACATGTGGCCAAGTATGGTAACCCATACTCGAAATTAGTGCTCTGCATTTACCCATCCAAAGTGTACACACACAGCAGTGAACACACACCCTGAGCATTGGCAGCCATTTTTATGCTGCGGCGCCCTGGGAGCAGTTGGGGGTTCGGTGCTTTGCTCAAGGGCACCTCAGTCGTGGTATGGAAGGTGGAAGAGAGCGCTGTACATTAACTCCCCCCACCTCCAATCCCTGCCGGTATGAGACTCGAACCCGCAACCTTTGGTTATGAGTTCGACTCTCTAACCATTAGGCCACGACTCTGATATAGAATTTATTTCTTCTATACCTGATGGCCCAATTATTAGAACACTTGGCTATTTAAAAGGGTCAAGTTGTTTTTGTTTAAATTGCTGCAAAAGGTGGACATACCAAATATTAAAGTTAAAAGTGGATGAAACAGTACGACTCACTTCATCTGATTTTTTTCTGTGCTCAGAGAAACCATCTGCATGTTTCATGAACATCGTGAAATTAAATCATGTTTTGGAGGCAAAAAAAAAAAGTAAATATTTTCAGATCTGTCAGGTGTTCAAATAATTTTGGCCACCACTGTATCTGGACAATGACACACTGCTTGGCACAAATGACAGCTGAAAAGCGTGATGAACATGCATCCAGTAAATATCTTAGTACACTAAAGAAACCGTTTACAAGTTAACGGTTGAGTACATTTTTTTGGACTAGGAAATGCATATAGAAATGATTTCTGAAGGATCATTTGACACAGAAGACTGTAGTAATTCTGAATTAAAATTCAGCTTTGTCATCATAGAAATAAATTGCATTTTAAAATAGAAAACAGTTTATTTTATTGTCATTTTTCACAATATTACGTTTTTTAACTGTATTTTTGTCAAATAAATGCAGCATTGTTGAGCTCCACGAGACAGAAAAAACAACCCATGGTATGATTGGGCAATGTACATACGTGTTTTATCGTTACTACAGAACTATCTCATTTACATCCTATAGCACATAAGTTCAAGTTAACTTCACTGCCCCCTTGAGTTCTGACGTTTCTAACCACCACAGTTTGTCTGCTGCACGCTTTACAGTGTCGGACAAGTGTCTGCATTTACATTTTTGCACAGTATATTTCTAGCCTAAAAGCTACACTTACCTTTATTAATTCACAAAACAGAAACCGACAAGCCTTTGACAACACACGATATCCTGTTTTTTCTCTTATTCTCTGTCACTGTTTTGCTTCACATTCATATTGAATGTTTGCTTATTTATAAGAGGTACAGCATACGGTTACATGCCATCTTTAATATCCAGTCGAGCAGGCAGCACAATCACGCACACTTCCTAACAGCTGTTGGGCATGTAAGGAGGCGTGCGTGAGTTGTGGTAAGCCTGTGAGCATGACATGATTGCAGTGTGTATCTTATCTGGGGCGGCTCCTCCTCGGGCTGTGTGTGTGTATGTGTAGGACCATTACTCCAGTGGCCAGTCATGCGTACACTCCTAATCTCAACACTCTTTCACCCTCTCTCTTTCGCTCCCTGGAGACACTGGCGCTATCATCCTGGCTGCTTCTCAGACAGAGCACTAGCGCTGATTATTCCTCCGTACTCCGCTTCGGACACATGTACGCACAACACCGGTTCTAATGGCATCACCGAAACCCAAATACTGTAGCTGTAATATCAATTAGCATGTGCAAAAAAATAAACTTGTTGGAATAACGAAAATAAAAAAAACAGACAGTGAATTGGACAATGTAGTGCACGTTATTGAAAATACATTAAAAATACAATATTCACTCTCATGTCTATGGAAGACAAAATGAGATGTTTGGGAAATGTCCAGGCTGCTCTTTTCCACGCCGTTAAAATGAATGCAAACTGGAGATTTTAATCTTCAAAGAGACAAAATAACACCATAAAAGTGGTCCATACAACTTTTGCACTATATTCCAAGTCTTTTGAAGTCATACAATGTGTTTGTGAAAGAAACATATTGAAATGTATGTTATGTCAGATTTGTGGATTAATTGTTCTTTTGAGTCAAATCTTTTCAAATAATTTGTTGATCCAAATAACAAAATCTTTGTAAATGATTCGTTCACAAATCAGACTGATTTGGTATCTTTGTAAATGATTCGCTCACAAATCAGACTGATTTGGTTCTTGAGTTTAACTCACTGACTGGTCACAAAAGTTTATAGGTGAACAATGACTTAATTTTTGGTCTGTTTTTGACACAAACTATTTGTGTATTGCTTTAGAAGACTTGGACTATAGCAAATGAGTCATATGAACCACTTTTATGATACTTTTATGATGCTTAAAGGGATATTCCAACTCCAAATGAAAATTCCTTCTGTCTTAATTACTCACCTTCATGTCTTTTCAAACCTGTAAGACCTTCGTTCATCGGAACACAAATTAATATATTTTTGATTAAATCTGAGAGCTTTCTGACCCGGCATAGACAGCAACGGAATTTACACATTCAAGGCCCAGAAAGGTAGTGTGGACATCGTTAAAATAGTCCATGTGAGATCTGTGGTTCAACCTTAATTTTATGAAGCTACGAGAATACTTTTTGTGCAAAGAAAACAAAAATAACGTCTTTATTCAACAAATTCTTCTCTTCCATGTCAGTCTTCGACACACGTTCACGACAGTACCACAACCATAGTAAACGATGTCCTTTACTACTATTTCTAGTGCCTTTGGAAACGTGGTAGTTGTGTTGCTGCCTACGGAGGGTCAGAACGCTCTTGGATTTCATCAAAAATATCTTAATTTGTGTTCAGAAGATGAACAAAGGTTTTATGGGTTTGGAACGACGTGAGGGGAGTAATTAATGACAGAATTTTCATTTTTGGGTGAACTAACCTTTTAAGCATCTTTGTAAAGCTAAAAATCCATCATAAATGCATAGAAAAGAGTGACCGGCGCATTATTTATATTTTCTCCTTTTGTGTTTCACAGAACAAAGCAAGTCCTATAGATTTGTAATGACATGAGGATGAGTAAATGATGACAGAATTATAATTTTAAGTGAACCATTCCATTAAAAACAACCCATTGTATATATCAAAATATTATCAGAGCAAGAAAGACTAGGCCTTCCAGCATCTGCTTTATGACAGGTGAAGTTTAGCTGCATAAAAATAATGAACGGTAATGAAAATACCAATCCTTCGCAAACTTTCTTTGGGAAAGTGGGTGCACACAAGTGCGAGACAGCTGTGGCACAAGCGGAGCGTTAGGCACGTTATCGTAGCGTACCCAATGCTACTCCTTAATTCCACACTAGCATATCTGAGAGAGGTTTAACAATGTGAGGCGCATTCATTATCACCTGGATAATTACCTGCCATTCTGCCTGTGTGTTTACATGTGTTTGGCGGAGCAGGTGTTAAAATATTTTGGCTGTTATTGCTGAGATTGCTGATGAATTTGGTGGAGTCGGCAAGCTCTCCAGAGAGCTATTCAGCACTGTAAACACACATGGACACATTCACATGCACACACACTGGCACTAGCCTGGCAAAGAAAAAAGGAGAAGTGTGAGGCAAGCATATGGCTTACGCAGTTGTTGTACCCAGCATGCTTTTGCATACATGGCCATGCAAATTATGTTTAACCCAAAAATTCATGGTCACAAAAATGTGTTGGAGAAGGTACATTGAAACTGTAGCTTGCTAGGCTAAAGCTAAATCATTTGATCCTATTTACTTTCTCATTGTGGAAATGTATTGGTGTACTTTATAAAAAGAACTTGTCTTCATAATCTATCATCTAAATGTAATAACGTGATGTCAATCTGAAAGTAGCAGCAGGAATTCCATTCCCATACTCATGTTTGTAGACCTGCTAGCTTGAATTTTTGCACTTTGAAGAGGATGGAATATTGAAGAGGTCATGGTTGTGCTTGAGGCATTTCACATCTTAAGCTCTTAACATTTTTTGTTTGTTTTAGTGAACATGTACTCAGGTAATTAATGTTCTTTATTGCTAATGCTGATTTAGTGAAAAAAGTGTTGATTTGTATTTTATTTATAAACAATTTCAATGCAGTAAGCTTTAATTAGTAACTCGCAGAGTAGCAAACTACTATTTTAAAAGGCAAAAGCTCAACTGTAGTCGAACTTCTTTAAATTATGATTTCAAAGCAGCTTCCTCAACACTGACTTGATTTCACATAGCCAGGTGCACTGCAAAAATCCCCTGTTTTAAAACACTTTTACAGTGTCACTTGCACTAACCTTGCTTTCACCTGAGCTCTCCTCTCTTTTTCTCCCTCCCTTTTTCTTGTTTTGGAACCAATTGCCTACTTGGGCAAAAGAACTGAGCCGTCTCCATCAATTAGCCTTGACTTTGGACTTTCATTAAGAGTAATTGACTAATATCTGCAGTGAGTCTGAAGAAAGACACTTTTAACTATCACGAAGCAGTTTGTTAAGTAAGAACACATGTCTTGGCTCATACTACGCCAGCAAGAGGTCCCCAGTCCAATGCAAAACAGGTGACTGCTATGTAATACCCCATTTAGCCCCTGGAGCAAAGGTTATCCAGCTAATAGCTTCCTAGTGGAGACTAAAGAAGAGCTGAAGACTAGGCCTGGCCTAAACATCTGGGACATATTGCACATACTTGTAACATATGCTTCAGGTTCAATTAAAATGAGCCCTTGGCACATTTATCCATTTTTTCTTCCTTCATCCAGTATAAGTGGGCCTTCCCTGATGTGATCTCAGTATTTTACTGCTTGAACAAACAGAGGAGGTAATGAGAATGTGAGGTCATCAACAAACTGACATGGAGAAGAAAGTAAAGAGACGTAGATGGGGGGAAAAAAGAAATACAAACTAGTTTTTGAGGAGGAACTGAAAGTATGACAGATAGTGTTGCTTTTAAAGTAACAAGCTACTTTTTCTAACTATTAGCATTGTAGTCTGATATAACTCTGCATCACTTTTTTCCTCACATTGCTTTTGTGAGGCCTCTGTCATCTGTAGCACTGGTAATTCTTATTAATTTTAATGAAATTAACAATATTAACAGATAAATTACTACAAATAAAAAGTTAATTGAAATTTTTATATTGAAATGCTTGAATTTTTACCTTTATCTGTGTGCTTTTTAATTCATAAATAAATATTACAATTGATTTCAATTTAACTGTCATCCTAAATCATTTTTGTTCCAGATAAATCTTTTAATAGAGCGTAACATTGACCATCCAACAAATTCAAAGTAAAACAAAACAAAACTATGCAAACAAGAAGGAGAAAGGACAAAGAGAGGACAAGTAGCCCATTTCAACCTTCCAACCTCTCAACTGAAGCTAATATGAAAAAAACCAACACCCCCCCCCCCCCCCCCCCCCCCCCCTGACCTGTAAACATTAATACAGATATTCCGTCTTCTTATACCTACACACACTTATGTACACTTTATGCTCTTTTGCAGTCCAATAGGAGAAAATGTAGGAAGATGCAAAGGTATGTTTCATATTAAGTCTACACGCTCCAAAATGTTCTTGTTGACATTTTGTGTCCCATTCCCGACAAGTGCTAAAAGGCAATAAGTGGCTGGTATGTGGCAGCAATAATATCGAATCTGCCTGTCAGAATATTTAAAATGCTTCCTCACAAAAGTGCTGGGGAATTTGGCTTGCGGTCATTTGATGCTCTAATTGCACTTCAAAGGACTTGAGAAGAGATAGAGTCAACACAGAGGACCCTGAAGCCATTGTTTATTTGGCGAGTGTGGGTGCGTGTGCACCTGTGTTTTTTTTTGCGTTGAAAGTATCCTGTGGACTCCCTTTATTCTGAGTAGAAAGGAAACATGTACTGCAACTCTGTAGACGTCAGACACTAGCAGCTCTGACAGACTAGCTGTGGACCTGGACTCTATGAAATGTGGCCGAAAGCATTAAATACACAAGAAAACAATCACCTGCTGGTATTTGAGTGAGGTCAAACACAATAAATAATACATTTTCATTGCATTTCACTTTAGAGAAGAGCGTTTGAGCATTAAATATACATCTGTGTTGGAATACATGTTTGTGAGTGGCACCGATAATTACCTTGTCATCTCTGTCAAAGTCTTCCTCCTCGTCCTCCAGCAAATCCTCCACAGCTTGCTGATGTGCATTGTGAAGAGCAGAACAAAAGAGAGCAGAAAAAAAGTAGAAAAAAACAAAGAGAAAATCAATTTCACATGTACACTTAGGAACATCTCCACATCTTCGAGTGAAAACAAATGATAGCACACAGTCCTTGGATAGAAAGCAAACCCTCCGAGTGTGACCTCAGTCGCTAAAGTCATCAGTTGTGTCCTCTTGTCCATAAGGTTAAAACCTGAATAGAGCCTCTGGCAAAGGAAGGCTGATGACATAGAACGTTAACTACGTGCTTCAGTGGACCAGATCCAGGCCAACAATGGTCCCATCAAAACCCCTTCAGGTTTTCATACTTAACTCAAGCACACAAAGAGCCGTATGCCCATGACCTCGAGAAATGCTGCTGGCTACTCGATTCTCCCAGAAGAACATGTGAACACAGACCAGTGAAAATGATGAAAAGAGTGATGCCGAGAATATTGAGAGCAAGATAGAGGGCAAGGAATCAACGAATGTTTAAATAAACATTGATTTCATTTTGCAATCTAGAAAAACTGCAGGCTCAAAAGCTTGAAAGAATCAATTATTTGCTTGCTTACATCTGAGAATAATCTGTGGTTCTTGCTACAGAAACAGTTATTAACTATTATTCATACTTTTTTTAATTGCTGTCTAAACAACCAGACCTTTTCCACCTATAAAGAGCATACAAATCATGATATAAATACATTTAAAAATATATACGTATATCGTGTATATCACTCCCAACCATACTGTATCTACAGATCAGAATATCACAGAGGTGAGCACTTCTGATTTAGTAAGCAAACACTTCATAGCATAGTAGCAACACACTACACAACCACTCAGAAGAACTTATCAATGCATAGCAACCACTAACAAGTACATCATAGCCGTGGGTTTTGTACAGACAAGTGCTATTTACAGTTTTTTGCTAAATTAAAAATAACTTCTTGCAGTGCTAAAAGGATCAAATAAACCAAAATGTATAATGTTCACATCACTTTCATTTGTTCTTGGGAAACTGCAGTCACTAATATAATAAGAGCTGTTTATAGAATCTAAAATATGCCACATTTATTTTTTAGTCTCACAAACAGAAAAAAAATCCTTCCTGTGTGAGCTAGTAATTTGGCGGCATTAATTATTCAGATCTCATTGGCTTGTTAATCAGAACTGTAGACACCAAAATAATCAGACGATATGTTGGCACACAAATAAAGAGTTTATCTCGGTCAACTGAAAACATTATATTTGGCCTCAGTGGCTTACGGGAGCACAGAGGAGTGTGTATCACATGTCTGTTTTTGTTGCCGGAGGATTGAAAAGACATAGATCATTATTTCTCTTCTTGTGGTTCCTCCTGTCAATCCCGCATCAAAGCTTCAAGGTCATGTGTGTGCTATTTAAATACGACAACTCGGGCATCTGAAAACACCAAAAAGCTATCAAGGGAGGAATACATCTTCTTTTTGATGATTTTTCTTTTTTTCTGGCTCCATGCATTTCATCAGTTTTTTTGTGACATCCAAAATTGTTACTTAGCAAACAATAGCTTTTGTTCCTTTGTTTTGTCTAAAAGAGAGTTTATGGCAGCTATAAGCCTCTTATGTAAATGCAGCCTGCGGCAGAAACAAAAGGAGGGTTCAGGATAGATACACGCAATGTTGTGAGGAGACTAGCGATGGTGTTTTGCACTAGCCTAATAGCACACGGATTGACTCGAAGAGCGATGTGGCTCCGGCGCTAGGTTAGCCAGAGGTCATACGCTGGGTAAAGGAACTTGGAGGAAGTTGAACTTCAAGGGCCGTGGTAGCATGAACTCGAAAGTTTGGCAGTCAATATGTCTCACTTGCAGACAGAAATTCAGTCTAAAATAGCATCAGAGCCAGACTTTAAGTCCATTGTTTGGCCTTTCGGTTAGCAGCGGCACCATCTCCAGACCAGCGCCGTGACATCCATCCTGGCGAGTTAATGCAGTTTCTTTTGCCTTCTACCATGAGTGGAGGAAGAACCCTGCTATCTGCGCTTTTAATTCTAACCTTCCCCGAGACAGGTGCGCTGGGAATAGACGCCCTAGCTAGACAAGCCATCCAACATGAAGATATGCACTTTCATTTTTTCCCCCTGCCTCTCAGCTCTCGCGCTCTCCCCTCCTCCAGCTCTCCTTTGAAATGTGAGACATCTCTAGCGTCTCCAGCTGCTCAGGGGCTGGCCCTGCTTTGTATGCCGCGTGTGGACCAGAGGCCCGGGAGAGCCCAGGCCTGGAAGGCTGATAAGGGCTCTCGCCGGAGCACATCGAGCCCAAACAGCCTCTTCACAGGCTGTCAGAGCCCTGCTGGTCAGAGGGAGGGCTTGAGTTTTTGCCAGCACTGGCTGACTGTGGTCTGACCTCTGCAGGGGCTCAAGTCAAAGAGTAACTCTGCCGGTTCTGTTTGGGCAAAGTGTTATGTTTCAATAAAAGCGGTCACGATTCAAAAATGAGGACAATGGGCAAATTAATTGCTGTAATGTGTGGGAGAGGGACGGAGCAGCCAGTACGTCTCTTTGGGGCTGAGTTTTACGGGGCACACGGGCTGGCAAGAGGACGCGCCAGGGTCGTGCGTATCCAAAAGCAGCGGGAGTCAGTGGTGCCGTCAGTCCCATGGCCCAAGCTCTACTGTAATCCGCAGCAGCCCTGAACCCACAGACCCAGAAAAACACTCTGGCTTTCTGTTCCGTAAATAAAACCCCGGCTTCCCAAGACAAGCCTGCGTCAACAATGGCAGCAGCAGCCGTGACAAAAATCACACGGCGCTGCAGTGTTGTTAGCAAAATCACGGGTACAAAAGTTCACAAAGATGAAGTTCAGGAGCTGCCAAAGTTGCTCCCCGCCTCGCCTCCAACCTCGCCTGCGAGCCATGGCGGCACGGGGGAAATCAGCAGGGCAACAAACGCTGCCAGTTCAAAGTGACGTGACCTTTTGATTTTGTCACCTGTCAGGGGCTGGCACGGAGGAGCGGAGACATGTCTGCCAGGCGCGGGTGAAACGCTGTCTCGCTAACGGGGGCACGGCGCTGGAAGAGGTGGTACCACTGAGGTGGATTAAAGGCCTAGAGCACCTCTCGGCTCTTCTTCTCACTCTTCCTCATCCTCTCCCGGCCCTGCCGTCACACTTCTTGCTTTTTTGTTGTCCCCGTTGAGCCTGCAGCTGAAACACCAGCCTGAGAGTAAGACAAGCTCTACCATGAAGCGCCTCTAGGAGCACGGCTGGCAGACAGACTCTCGCTCTGGTTCTCTTTATGTTGTCGTTTCGTGATTGACACTGGAGGTGGGCTTGACAAGCCTTCGTTTCCCCCACAGCAGCCCACCTGTACCAGCGTATCCTTTATTCATGAAGCTCCATCCAGGCTGTTTGTTTTTCAAATTACACTCACTGGAAGAAAAAGACAAAACACTACTCAAACCAGACAAAACAAAAGGTGGGAAAAAGTTTATTTGCTAACTTGCTTTCTGTGCCATGCAAAACATTGACAATGTTAGTAGTCAAGATATAAACAAACAGACTAAGAACAAACAGCTATACATTTGATCTTGTCAGTCTTCCTATGTTTACGAAAAGATTAAACTAAAGGTGAAGGGTAATTTATTCACCACTGGCAGCATCAAATGAAATCGCAAAACTAACTGTTTACAAACTGGTCTCCCAAACACGTCTACCGGCCTGTCTTGTTCAGAAAACAAGGAATCCCACCCTCCAATCACAGCATTAGTTGAACCAGACATTTACATGATGGCTCACTCAAACAACTACAGTAGTGTTCATGCTCATTGAAAAGTGATTTGCATGGGATTTTTAAACAAAATTGTTTAACATTTACATTTTCACACATTTCACCTTCAAAATTTGCATGAAATGCAAATCTATTTTTTAAATGCATGTTATTGACCTTACTGTACACGATTCATTCATTCATATGTTTGAATATTGTTTTCCCTTATTTTATAATCAAAATGGTGAAACGTCAGACTTTTCTCTGGTGATGCATGCTGGACTTTTCCAATTATCCATTTTACACAGATGTACTGTACATCCCAACATACAAAAAAAAAAAGTCATTACTACCATTACATTGTTACTTTAAATGAGGGGCCTTGTTCTTTATAACATCTCTTACTGGAAACATGTTCACATCATGTTCACCATGGTTGACAGGTGGTTGTCTACAGGCACAAGTCAAAGGATGTCTCTGCTGCCTTCTTCAATGTAAGTCTATTTTCAAATATTTTATCATTTGCCAAGTAAAAATTGTAAGTCTGATCACATTGAAAATATATCACATCTCTCCACAATAAACTACAAATCATTATTGCCCATTTCATAAACTGTGAGGGATGAGTTACACGTTGATATCTGAACTGAATTTTTCCCCTCAATAACTATTTTTAACATAAAGAAACAATCTTATAGAATCACAAAACAATTTTTGTTAAATTAATTGAATTAATTTTCAACATTACAGCAAACATACCAGATGAAATATCTTGTGTTGCACATTTGGGGCCTTTTGCTTAAAACCTTAAACCCAAATATGAGCTGCAGCAATATTCACAAAAAAACAGGCTGTGAAGAAATGATTAACCTTTTAAAGTATGCCATAGGAAAATGGAGAAACTGCGAGCTTGCTAGAGGACACGGTGAGAGTAACCCTGACAATTAAGACCCTCTCTCCCACCACTGACAAGGCTGCAGAGAAAGAACCTCAAATGCCTAATTGAGCTTGAGCTGGTGAAAGAGATGTAACTATGTTCCTCCAGCTCTGACAGTATATGCTATAATTATCACCTTCAAAACATCTGGTAAACTGTTTTCCAGACCAGTGAATTCAGCAGCCCGGGTCTTCTAGGGCCAGCCATGGGCTTCACTCCCCTCCATTCACACACCAAGCTGTCCGACGCTTGACTGAGCCTCAGCGGCCACACTGAAGCCCACCCCAACACTTCCAGGTCTCCAAACAAAAGTAGGTGAGGGGTGGTGTTAGGGTGGTGAGGACTGCCTCTCTGCAGGAGGTGAGCAAGCCACTGACAGCTGCTGTCAGAACAGCTTGGCTAGCTGTGTCGGTGCTCCCTTAACTTCAGGTTAAGAGAGGTGCGCTTGCACTCCCTACCAGTAGGGGGCTCTTCTGAAAGCGCTGGAGACAGTGCAGCTGCTTTGTTTAGAGAGGAAACCTAGTGCTGCTTTAGAAAGCGTAGCTTTCCATCACCTGCTGATGATCGACAGGCGTAGTTCAAAAGTCACATCCCTTTGTCTTGCTTCTAAACCCGTGTTTATTTTTCCATGGTCTATTCATTCTGACACAAAAACCAATACCGTGGCACTGCGCGGCAGCCAGGCTAGCTAAGCTTCTGTTGATTTAAAACAACGGTTTGGGAGTGTAGTCTTGTGTTTAGTGCACAGCCATTCCAGATGGTAAAAAGGATCTTTAACAATAACAGGCTGTGACAGCGAGGTCAGGTATCTGGTGGAAGGGTGGCAGGCGGAGAACAGCAAAAGAATACGAGAGTCAGGGGTCAGCTGTCTACAGGTTAAGAGTTGAGCTGGCATGTCACATCTAGAGGTAACAAGTCCCTTCAAGAAATGTGACAGCTGAAAGTGGGTTTCTGTTTTCCCAGAACATACTAGGCTGTGAACATCAGGGGTACAACAGACAAGGGATAATATACGGTCACCCTGAAGTGGGTTGATTTTTAATCACCGGCTATTATTCTGTGATAACGACAGCTTCTTACTAAAAAAATAAATGCCAATATTGATTTATTATATTATATGCAGAATTCATATTATTAGTATATGTCCCACAACCCTGAGCAATAGAATTTGGAGAATTATATGGTGGTGATGAATGTTTAATTGTATATTTATGCACTCTAAAAAATGCTGGGTTGTTTCAACCACAATGTTGGGTCAAATATGGACTAAAAACAAAATGTGGGGGTTAAATTTTGGGTTAACAATTTAATGTAAAACTTTAACCCAACAGTTGGGTTAGTCCAAATATTTGACCCAGAGTTGGGTTAAAACAACCCAGCATTTTTAGAGTGTGGTAAATAAGCAAAAACTTGTTTAACATATTATATCTATATATATACCAGTATTTGGCATAAATGAAATAAAAATGTATTAAAAAAATGTGTCGGTATGAATAAAAGAAGGATTAAACTAACGGCTGAAAGTCTATCACGAAAGAGAGAGAGACTATTGCTGTAAGAATCTCTGTGCAGCTTTTGTCATACCTGCGTCTCACTTACCCTCATTTCATGCATAAGAATATTTGAGTGCACACGCTCATCACTGCATTTGTGTATGAGGACATGCTGCACAACCTTACAAAACCATGCGATGTGATAGTCAGAGTATACAAACACTTGGAAAGGTCAGAGGTAAGTTTGCATCTAGGCTGGGAGCATCTCCGTTATCATTCTGTCTGTCATCGTAAAAAAAAAAAAAAAAAACAGCGGGGACTGTTGGAGCACCGCAGCCTCCCCTTTATGTGTAAGCAGGTTTGAGCAGAGCTACCGTTAGAGTTATCTGAAAGGACTCCTGCCAAGGCACGGGAGCATGCATCTCTAGTTAGTGATGAACGCATGAATGGACACTTCACTGGGGGACTATTTAGTCCTTTCAAAAGTACGTCAGTCCTCTCGAGTGTGCAGTATAAAAATAAAGCACAACGATGGGTTTATGTAAACGGCTGCATTGCTTTCAGATAACAACCTAGCAGCCACCAACAGCTTGCAGCGTCACTGAACTCTGATATTTAGTATATAGATATATATCTATATATATCTATATAAATTTATCCTTTATATATATATATATATATATATATCTATAATATCTATATATAATATATTATATATATATATATATATATATAGTAAACAGCTAAAACAAATAACATTATCTAGGCGTGAAAAACGGAATGACATCGGTACGTAATAGTACACACACACTTAAAGACACCTAATCCGTCCCTAAGTGCTAGGTAAAGCACAGGGAAACAGGGCCAAGCTCAGGCTCATCCGGAGTTTGGGCCTCGGGAAAGCATGTGGTTGTGTGTTTAATGTTCTGAACTATTGCTCTACCAGCCGTGTGTTGTGGTTACAGTCCGTCAAAATGGAACAATGGACTGTGAGAGCCCGCGGAGATGTGGATAGAGGCATAACCGGTTAAAGGATTCCCTCGGCCTTACCTCTCATGTGTCTTAACTCCACAGTCCTGACAGTATACCTCTGACCCAGTACTAGTCGGATCCTAATTCTGACCCACTGGCTTTTAACCAAGGAAGAAAAAGACACACACACCACACACACACACACACACACTTCACTAAATCATCACACAAGCCCATTACACATAAAAAGTAAAATATATTATTAAAATACATCATAAAGTAGTGTGTGTGTGTTATGATAAACCAGTTTAGCTTCTTTGTCATATTTACAATGATTATCGAAACATGCAATCCCATTACATATATTATACTGTAGTATACGTAAATATAACATAAATCCATTAATATATGATTAAAAATTTACCACCAAAGCTTGAATAAAAAAAGACAACAAAAAAGTTTTTTCAGCGTTATCTTCCATTTTATAAATGATTAATTTTTATCTAAAACCAGGAGGAAAAGTGTATCAGTATTGGCATGGTAAATAACAAACACACAGACAAGCCTACATAAATGAATCACAGAGCTGGTGAGCTTTTGCGTTTTTGCAAACAATGTCGCCATCTACAGGACAACATAATTACGGTACAGATACTTTCTTAAGGTCCTTCGGTTCTTGCTACTTTTTTCGGCCCCTATTCTTTGCAAAATTTGACAAAGAGTGTCTCATAAAGTATGATATTTAAAAAAAAATATCAGAGACCCTATACCAGTGAAACTTTGATTGCTTATATTCAGGACACTCAAAAAATGTAGTTCATATGCTTGTCCCATTTAATCAAAGCATATCCTAGATATTTCAGATATATATAATGGGACTATTCCTGGTAAAAACGTATGTATACCCTGAAATAGTGATCTATAATTAATTTACTATCTACCTTGGGTGGTGATGATTTTATTCAAGTCCAAAGCTTTTATTCAGTTACTGTATGAAGTTCTCAAACTCCAACTAAACGACTTTCAAAAATCTACACTGATATAAAATCGATTCCATTTGATTCACTTCAAGGTGAGCTCTTTTTATACCTCTGTTCCACTGATTCTTTAAGCCCACACAGCAGCTTAAAATGACACAAAAGACAACAAAATCAAAGCAACACTGTAATGAAAGTGCTGCAGAGCATTTTGACACTTTCTAAACATACGTGTGCATGATTTTTTTTTTAAATGTCCTCTTCAGAATGACACAGCACTGACACATTTTAATTAAAATATTTCAATAAATAAACAGCTTGGAGTGCCACGCAGAAATGCTCGAGTTCCCACCTGTTCCGTACTTTGAAAAACAATCATTTTCAAAAGTTTTTATGAGTGCTGAATGAGACAAAATATTTGGAATTCTAATAGATATTTTAATACTTATAAATATTAAATACAGAAAGAAAGAAAGAGTATTAGATAGAAATGCAGGTGCAGGTCAGTGTGTGACAGAACTCACCACATCTCCCTGTCTCGTGTCCTTCCCTGAAGCAATGAGAACGTAGTTCCAGGCCAGCAGCATCAGGAGAATCAGCGGGACCATATAGAGCTCAAAATTCCACACAACCACAACGAAAAGCTACAGAAAGAGAGAACAAACAATAAATGAACAAACAAAAGGTAAGGACATCGTTCTGAAGATGTATTTATAAAACATACATTAAAACACATCAACAATCATTTGACTGGGTTCTAAACTATGTCAGTTTTTTCAAAAACTAAAATTAGAAAGCTCAAAAAGACTAACATTTGTGATTTATTGTAACTTTTTATATTTTTTTGGAAACTGTTCTAATCTCTCAATTTAATTGCTTCATATCTAAATTGTTTTTTTATTGGATACCTTCAGAACACCTGACAACCAGTAATACATAACAGTAACACAATGATTATTTTTCACAATCTGTCATGTGTGAGCACAGATGATGCTTTTAAAGTCTTTCAGTGTGAAAACACAATGAATGAGTCCAATCATCTGCAACAAAATCTCATTCTCCTTAAATAACATTATAAAGGTTCAAAACATAAAGCAAAAAGCATGTTTCTGGTCTTACTCTATAGTAAATGTGACCCTACTGCCCATCACCCCACGGCTTGAACCAAATGTTCACATACTCCATAAAAAGTATAAAACACGGTGTAGCAATTTGATATTTTTGTTTTTTAGCTTTATTTACTGAAGAAGAAACAAAAACTATATATAGTTCTTTTAACATTTTCCCAAAAAAAAAAAAAAAAGTTAAACTAATTACTATGAGCACTAACTTTATATACTGCAATCTACCTCATATGAAACTTCACATTTTTGAAAGAGCTGTAAAATACAATGAATAGAGCCAAAAATATTTTCTAGCAAAGCCATTAATCCAAACTAAATTTTAAAAAGTAAAACGAATAAATGCATAAAACCAAAATTAATAATCTCCACCTTTCGATTGTTTCTGTGAGACATATTTAGAGCTAAGCACAAATCACAGCCATGGCAATATTATTCACAGATAATAAAAATGAATCTGCCAGATTGAGAAGGCTGATGAGCTTTAAGAGTTTACACTAATAAATGTTAATGTTAACCCAACTGAATACAAAAAGATCAAACGTGATATTCAGTGCAAGTATTCAGGTTTGTAAAATAAATCAAGTATCCTTATACAGTATATGAAATGCACTTAAGCCATGCATCCACAGAGAGGCTATTATACATAAACGCACTCCACAAAGACCTCGTTACATTCGAAAAGTTTACATAGTATTAAATCAGACTGGACCGGACATGCCCACAAACACACATGCAGAGCAGTGGAAAATCTCAGAATCTTGCCGAAACAGGTCAGATGTATTTCCGTGCCCTTCACACTATCCATTACAGCACTGTTACCCAATGCGCACACACTCAACATTTCAACGAGGGGGAAAAAGACACGGGGCACAAATTAGGCACCTCTAACATGCATAATATACGTACTATCAACACTGGTTTAAATGTTATCTTTAAATGACCTCTCTCACAATTTTAATATTAAAGCTTCAAATATACTTTGAAGAAATGAATACAAATAAGCTACATTGAAATAAAGCAGAAAACAATGGATCAATACAATTACAAATGTAAATGGTGCACTTAATATGCAATAAAGGAACTAATCTGAGAATTTGCATATAGCAAAATATGTAATATGCACAAGCTGCTTACAGAAAAACACTGCCCAGTAAAAAAAATTAATACAATTCTGTAACATTTGGTATTCTAGTAATTCTAGTTACAGTAATACTCCTAGCAAACACATTTCTTGCAAAATTCAGCAAAACATCTGTAGCTTGTCCCATTAATTAGAGCAAAATATATTTTTCAGACAAAGTAATTAGAATGTCATCACTTTGAATTAATATCTTCCATATGTGCATTCATAAAATCATAATGACTTAATTTAGTATTAAAAATATTTAAAATATAACAGATCAGCCTTCAACAAACTTTGACAGATTTCGTTTTTTTTTATATTGTTTTTGGTTTTTTTTTTTTTTTTTGTTTTTGTTATTCTTTCCGCCTGATCAATTAATTACAAAATACCCTCATTGGAATTTAAATTCACGCCAAGGGAGTCATTCGTGAATCTATCGCTCACAAAGAAAATCTATTTCTTTGTCTCTACTCCGCAGCGTCCATTTGTTTTCATATGCCTATAGTGGTTCCTTAACCTGTCGCTGGACTCCATTCTTAAGTTTGGTTATTCTAGCTGAGGGCCAGAGTCTGATTGACAGCTGATGTTAGCCGACACTTTGCCTGCTTGGAAGTGACCCTTCTCTCTTTCACACAACCCAGCGGCCAAGAGAGAGGTGCCCAGAGCTCTGGGGCCATTCTTCCAGCCTAGACACTCATATCACCCCCGGTCCCCCCACAGAGAGCTCCCTCAGGGAGGGAACGGACAAGGACCGAACTCGAAAGGGAAAGAAACAAGGTTCGGTGATAGAGAGGGATCAAAAAAAAAAAAACAAAAAAAAAACAAAAAAAAAAACAAAAAAAAAAAAAAAAAAAAAAAAAAGGAAGAAACCGAAATCCTGCAAACACGCGAAAGAGGCTTTGTCAGAGCGCATCCAGGTATTCACAGACAGTTCGCCAGCTTTGGCGGCCATTCCGGAGCCACGGCGTTCAGTTTCCTGTACTTCAGAGCCGCAGTGTTCCACTCAGGGCATGTACTGTAACCTCTCCACCTGCATGGATCCCGTCTTACAATGACAATGAATGACCAACAGTAACCTAATACAGAGCATGACATCTATTCATTAAACGGCATCTGAAATGTAATTTCCTGTCAGTCCTTTAATCTACAAAAAGCACCAAAAGAAATCCACAAATCGCTATTGCTGTTACCATCAATATCTATTATAGTTCAACTTTGGTTCGGTGTAATATAACAGGACAACAAGGATTCTTGTCCAAGACAAGGACATCACAAAGACGTCTTTTTTTATTCAAGTAGAAGAAAATGCTTATATCTATTGCTTACATTTTTTTCTAAAATTAGGGTATGTTAGAATAAAAAATGAGTTTTTATGTATGAAATTAATAGAAAAGAAATGAATCTGAAGCATGATGAAAGAATGCCTACACAGTGTGTGTTTTGTTTCACTTCCCTAATGAATTTGACTAAGCGGAATATCAAACAACTAAGTGATATTAGCATTTTCATACACGCTACATCCATCTCTAACATCAAGTAGCATGTAAATTTGATTTCATTTTAAATATCTATTTGATTTTGTCCAAGCGAAAGCACTTGAGATTAAGTCCCTTAACAAAAGCCGTTGCTCTAACCGGGAGAACGATCTGGATCGGCCAAGTGTTTCAGCATCTCGCTGGATTTTTGGAATGGAGGACGGGCACGTTTTGGCAGCCAATTTCAATATCGTTTTGGCACTTTGTGTTGTGGAGTGCAGGTTTGAGCACTTCAGAGCAGGCATTTGAGAATTAGCACATTAAAAGTGTGTTACCAACACAGCCTACAACAGCCCCGTACTTGGACTTCAACTTCATCACATTGTGTTGATTATTTTAAATAGTGCCAACAGTGGGTAGAAATACGCAGAATGAGAGGCTGATTATGGACGTCAATAACTCATCTGCTTTTTGGCTGGACTCATTAGGTGGGGATGTTTGGATTGAGTGATGCCGCACTGCCATCTTCTGGCATGTCGTGAAATGCTTTCGTTCCTTGTTTTTCAGACTCACTGTGATTTGATCTAAATCTAATTAGAAAGTTCTTGAAAAAGAGCATTCCTAAAACATGTGCTCAAACAGGAAATCTTCACTATTGACTAGTTATTAAAACACGATTTCTGTAGAACAGTCATGTCAGCTTAAGGTAAACCTCTTAAGGCGAACAAAAATCTGTGTATTTCGGTATTGACCATAATATAAAAAAATAAAAAAAAACTGAAATTTTCGAAGAAAAATATCATAATTTCCTCATTTAAAAAAGCACAAAACATAAATCCAAAGCAACAAAAATTGGGGTCATATGGGGTACACGGCTCATAGACGCCGAACACTATTTATTTATTATTATTTTATTGATTTTTTTATTTTTAGATTTAACAATATTAATTTTTTTATTAGCACCATATCAAAGTTTCCTGATTGTAAATAAATGGGTGTAATATTAACAGATTAAGCTGAATTCAATATATACA